>WBNH01002456.1:92280-207237 GCA_013401255.1 Urocolius indicus | reverse complement strand
GGCCCTGCAGAGCTCATCCAGCCCAAGCCCCTGCTCAAGCAGGTTCCCGTCCATCAGGGGGCAAAGGAACGTGTCCAAGTGGGTTTGGAAACCTCCCGAGAAGGAGCCTCCACACCCTCCCTGGGCAGCCTGGGCCAGGGCTCCCTCACCTCAACACCAAACAAGTTTCTCCTCCTGTGCCATTGGCACTTGCTGGGTTCCAGCTTGTACCCCTTACTCCTTGTCCTGGCACTTGAGGCTACAGAAAAAAAGTGTATCCCCATCCTCCTAACATTCAGCCANTCAAAGGTGATAGCTGTTTTAAAAAGAAAAGCTTGCTTCTGATTTCAGCTTCTGAGTAATGTGGTTTGGCTCATGCCTTGGAGCTCTTTGTGCAGGAGTGGGTCAGGAGGAAGGTGGAAGGCTGCTTGATGAATTGAGGAATATCATTGCTTCATTAAGTGACAGCCTGAAATCTTGTATGGGGTTCTTCTAACTTTGTAAGAGCAGGAAACAAAGCAAAAAACCTGGTAAAATTTACTACCTTGAGAACTTTCTGTGCATTATAGGAAGGAAAATCCCAGGTAGCTATGGTGTCTTCATACTATGCAGTTAATAGTACCTCCCCATTAAAATAACTTATTTTCTCAAAACAGAACTCAATCTGTAAGATAGTTTGTGGAGGTTAACTCGGTACATAAACTTTTGAAGTCTCTTTCCACCTCTTTTTCTTTGTTTTAATAATATTTTACGTTTCTGAGAGACCTCCTCTTTCCCACAGGACACTGACAGTGTTACTGCCACTTTCAAGGTTTTGTTTGCAAGCAGGCACCTGTGCTTCACATCTCACCTGAAACATGAAGCTATCGGCTGCGTGATGCTTTTCCAACCCTACAGAGAGCGCAGCAGTCCCCTGGTACCCCAGACCACCACTGCAAATTTACCTGCTCTGTCTGAGCATTAAGCAGATCTGCATCCCTCAGAGACTTTTCATCTCCAGCAGGACTGCAGGCCACAGACCTCATGTTCTCTGGGATGTGAGCAGAGTGTAATATTGATTCTAATGCTTACTCTAGTTATTTATTACATTCATTAGCAGAGAAGAGATGAGAGACTATCTTACTGTATTAAGCTGTCCCAGAGACACCTAGATAATAAATAATAAATAAACAGTCAGTTATGGAGTAGGACTGGTGGAAAGCTGGGATGGTCAATGTAGGGATCTACAAGGCAGCCTTTTAAAATTAATAATGTGCAGATTCAGTGTGTTTATTACTTTCTGTGGCTGGTAATGCTGTGTTAAGGGACCTAAGCGACTGGAGAGGTGTCTTGACTGAGCTAATTGAGGTATATCTTGAGATGGTCGTCTTCCTCTCTATTGCACAGACCCATCACTCTGGATGAGTGGCTCCACAGGATTTTACCCAGAGATAAAAATGGCAAAACTGCTGTTTTACTGTAAATGTACACTTCCAACAAAGCAGAGATATAGCTGAAATTATTAACATCCCCAAAGTGGTGATTTGTTGGAAAAGGGAGGTAAATGCTAGAGCAGAGCAAGGGTGTTTCCTTCTGCTGCTCATTTAATTTCCTTCTAGTTTACCCCCAAAGAGATCTTTTGTTATTGTAAGATAGAGGTGAACATCAGAGTGCAGACCTTCCTGGTTGTCATGGGTATTTACCCAACATTCAGCTTTCACTGGAAGCTTTTGAACCCTAAACCAGCCCAGAGCCCATTACTGCAGCTGGATGCCCTATTTCATAAGAAAAATAAAACTTAACATGTGGCTAAAAGGGCCTGAGAAAAAGGTACTATTGGAAATGGCAGGAGGGCTGGTTGAAAGCAGTTGAATTGAAGGTATGGAAGAATGATCAAAGTTTTTTGGCTGCTTTTAGTTGTATTAACTATTAAAAAACACAAAGAAACCTACATTTATGCTTTAAGCATCTGTGACTCGTATATAAAATCATTCAGCTCTGTATTCACAGTATAAACCACTGGAGATGTATTTAAAGCAACAAACCCTGTAGTTGCACTTGTATTTTTGTTTTAAATCCTGATTGTGTAAGGCTGTTAATTTACACAGGGCTTTACAAACACAGATAAGACATTCTTTCCCTGCCATTGTAACTCATTCTTAGAAACTTGGGCTATCCAAACAAGTACTTTGTCCAGGTATTAAGCATCTCTTTGCTTCCTTGAGTGCCTTCTGCCTGGCATTGGGCATGATCTTTGAGTTGGAGTCTGCTTTTTGTGTACAGATGTTGCTTCACCCATGAGAGCTCTGATTCTCTTTTGGGTGCTGGGCTCCATTTTGATGTTGGCAAGAATTTCGGGGGTAGTGAGTATTGTACACATGAGGTAGGCTCACGTAACAATGATTGTAGGAGCAAGTCCAGGCTTATCACAGAATCCCTGAATCGTGGGGGCTGGCAGGGCCCTGCAGAGCTCATCCAGCCCAAGCCCCTGCTCAAGCAGGTTCCCGTCCATCAGGGGGCAAAGGAACGTGTCCAAGTGGGTTTGGAAACCTCCCGAGAAGGAGCCTCCACACCCTCCCTGGGCAGCCTGGGCCAGGGCTCCCTCACCTCAACACCAAACAAGTTTCTCCTCCTGTGCCATTGGCACTTGCTGGGTTCCAGCTTGTACCCCTTACTCCTTGTCCTGGCACTTGAGGCTACAGAAAAAAAGTGTATCCCCATCCTCCTAACATTCAGCCATTAAGTACTTGTAAGTGTTAATGATGTCTTCCCTCAGTGTTGTCTTCTCCAGCCTAAATAGCTCCAGGTCTTGCAGCCGTTTCTTGCAAGATGTTTCAATGTTAATGCCAAACTGTATAACTAATACTCCTGTATAACTAATACTCCTGTTGTTGTGAAAACCACTAATGAGGACATCACGCACCTAAGAAGGACAGTTCTTGGCATTTCTTCACGTAGATCTGTTCCACTCCTGGACTTGGGCAGGATCCTCATTATGTTGAAGGCATGGGGCATTTGGTGGCATCATAGCGCAGGTCACATCTCCAGCACTCTGTCAGGCCCTGATGCAGAGCATGCTCTTGGTGTCAAGCACTTCAGGCAGGCTGAAAAACGAGTGTTTCCTGCAGGAGCGTATTGTATTCTCCTGGTGCCAAATGGGTCAAAAATCCCTGATGTGGTTGTGGCAAGCTTCAAAGCTGGCAGAAGGATGAATAAATCAAAGACCAGATGAAGGTTACTGAGAGATGATCGTTAACCAGCATTCATGTGTAAAAAGCTGTGTCTAGACATTCAAACACTGCTAATAGCCTTTGATTAACCATTTTTGTTTTGTTCTTGCTCAGTGTGTTAATCACTGTGATTAAAATGCTTAGCCACCATGGAGCTAGACGTTGTATAAATTAGTGAGTAAGCAAATCCAAACAGATGGGGCAAGGAAAATTAGTGTCTCTGTCAGGGCCAACGTAAGACAAGGCAGGGCCAAGGAGAGTTTAGGGGGAGACCCTAAATAATCTAAGAAAAATTTGCCTGTCCATGGGCCTGCCAGATCTCCCTACCCTCCTGCTTCTATAAAGCTTCCCTTCCTCAAGCCTTTTTCCTCCACTCTTCAGTGCATTGCTGTCCTCACCTGGTCCACCAGGTCCCAGTATAAGCTGTGTCTCTGTCCAAGATGCTACAGACAGGCCTGGAAACCGCTCTTCCCTTTGCACAAGAACAGTTATTAACATGACATCTTCTCCATGATGTAGATTATGATATTGCAAATGGAGTACCTGGGGAGAAGGATCAGGTTTCTGGCTCAAGACTGGTCCAGCTTTCTAGTTACTTGAGGCTTTTTTTTTTTCTTTATTTACAGCAATAGCAAAGGAGTACTATTGATGTTCAAACCCTCTTACCACCCAATGTGTGTGGATACCATCCTTCATTTGTGAGGACTCACTAAATTAAGCTATTGTGCTTAGGGCTAAGTTCTCATCTGATGCAGTTTTTCAAGGAAGAAGCAGAGCTGGAAAGGGTGGCAGAAGCACCTTCTACTACTTGTAAGAGTAGGAGCTGTGATAGGTGTCAAGATGCATCAAATTCAGAACCCAGTCATGTCACCTCTGAAGAGAAATCACGGTTGAAATAAGTAAGCGCAGTGGTTGCTCTGTGGTACGCATAGACAAAGATAGAATTACCTGAAGCAAGGAGAGTCCGTGGAGGTGACAGCCTCTTCTGTTCTTCCTTCTCCTTAATCTGGTTTTCTGTGTAACTCATTTTCTGGTAGAGCTGTGAAAAAAAAAAAAGGGGGGGGGAGATTTGGTGACAGCAGGTTTTTGCCTATTATGTGCTAGGATCTGTAGCTAGGATTTCCAATTTCCCTTCTAATCAAAAGGCTTCCTAAACCTTTCAGAAGTGCTCTCCTGGGATGACTGCACTGAGAGAAACTCGAGCACTTTGTTTCTGCTAGTATCTGTCTTTTTGAAGGTGGATGAAACACAGTGCAGCCACTAACCCAGTCCTGCTCTTGTGGGTGCTGCTGGATGTGAGCATCACGAGGCTGGGTGCATCCAGTGCTCTGCTCTTCCTTTTCCAGTGGCTCCAGCCCAGCCCTGTGTATGTGATGGTCCTAGAAATCATGGTGTGAGAAGTTGGAACTTCCTGTAGTTTTCTCACTCGTGTGAAGTGCTCAATTTCATCTGAACCGGTGCCAAATCATTGCCTGTGTGGTCCTCTTCAGGTCAAATTGAGTTTTGTTCTTGTTTCTTGCGGAGTCAGAGGGTTTTTTACAGATAATGCAGCACCATTGCTGTTGTGTATCGGGCTGACTGGCAGTAGAAGTTTTTGGACTGTGAAACAAGTGAGGGTGGATAGAGAGGTGTGTTTAGAGGAGGAGCTCAGAGCTCAGCAGTGAGGTTGGCACCTTTGTGGGATTCAGAATGAGCCTTTGCAGCTCAGATCCTGACGTGATAGGAGGTGAAATCCTGTCCCTCTTAGTGTCTGTGGGAGCATTGGTGTTAACTGGGATTTGTCCTGTAGGATCAGGTCACAAGAAGTCAGAGGAGACCGCTTCTATTGGTCTGTGCTGGGGTCAGGTTGGAGAGTTTCTCCATCCACCCAGGTGTGAAAACCAGCTTCTGTTTTTATTATGCTGCGACGGTGTGTTGCTGGTGGGTGCGTGGGCTCAGCAGTCAGCAGCGGGTGGCTTCAAAAAGCCTCATAACAGAGAGCAAGAAGAGCTCCAACTGAACAGATTTCCAGGCAGAAATTCTGTGCATAGTCAACTCTGAGCTTCTGGTGCTCTTCTCTAACCCCAGGCAACGTTGTTATCTCATTTAAAGTCAGGCCTTCTCTGCTTGGGTTTTTTTTTTTTTTTTTGTGTTTGTTTGCTTTATTTATTTATTTCCTTGCTATAGTGTTTTCCCTCCTGTCCTTATATGAACTGTCCATCTTTTTTCTTAATCTTCCTGATTTCTTTCTTAGCTTGACTAATCACAGCAATTTTCAAGCCTCATAAAAAAAACCTTTGTTGCCTATGTCTCCTTCCTTACACTGGCCTTACTTCCTTGCTTTCATCTCCTTGTTTTTTTCCTAGGGCCATATGCTTGTATGCAGGAATGCATAGAAATAAAAATATGTTTCTTTTATACCTGAAATGTGTAAAAAGACCTAATACTCAGTGATGTGTATGTACCTTAGAAAGATGGGCTTATTCAGCGCTCTCCTAAGGCGATTGAGACGTGTGAGTATGCAGCTGCGTGTGCTAAGCTGCACAGTGACCACAATTCCAAGTGCATTGCAAATGTTTTATTTGCAGTGTGCTGAGGTTCTCAGAGACTGCTGTATTGTTATTGCCAGGAAAACGCTGACATACATTTTATGTAACACATCAGATGTGATACAGACTCACTTTGCAGAACTGAGTAGCATTGCTACAGCCAATTGTTCAGCACAGCATTTTGCTACGTTTTCTGACATGCTTAATAAAGATATTTTCATGATTCTAGATTCAGTCTGAATGCCATTAACTGCTGGCTTTCGGAGAAAGCAGAAATGCAGCTCGTGATGCCAGACTCTGCAGGTTTTGCTCAGCAGCCATTAGGTATGACATTGGAGCCTCTAAATGCTGGAAATAAAAAGCACCTGTGCCAGATGGTGGAAATTGGGCTGATGCTTTCTCTTGGTCAGCATTCTGCAAATTGACTTCACCCATAAAGAAGGGTAAGGTGGAGCAAGGGCCTAGTGTTTCAGGGATGAGGATAGTAACAGTTGAATATTCTAGCACATAAGAGATCTGCCAGAGAATCTAAAGAAAACATCTGCTGCCAGCCTTTGTAAGGGTCCCACGATATCCATGTGTTGCCTTGGCAGAGTCTTGAGCCTGTAGACTTGGGTACCTTGCAGCCACAATGTGAAATCATTCTGTTGGTACAACAGGAACTGGGTCTCCTCCTAACCGGTTTGGCATGGATGTAGTGTATTTTCACTTACAACTTCTTCTGCAGTGGATACCTGTAGTAGTGGTTTGGATTTGTATCTGCTTTTGATGTGGTGGGAGAAGATAGCCTGTTGAGTTTGAAACGATGTTGTTGATTGACATAAGGTTACTCAGAGCATCTCTGTACACTTAAGAGAGGACTTTCCTAAACTTGTTGCATCCCAAACATCCCTGTGTAGAGGAGATCAGGGTCATATCACATCCCATCCCAAAGAGGATATACAAACAGTTTTCTCCAACTTGTCTGGTTTTGTGCTTAGTGTCTAAAGCAGAGGAATTTTCACCAGAAAGAAACAAAACTGTGCTTGTTTAACTTCTGCTGCCATGAAGACTATAGGAGAGGAAAGAAGACTACGCTTTTGTGATACAGGTATCCTCTTTGACCGTGTGAACTTTTTAGAAGGTTAGCAGTGCAGGACAAGAATGGAGGCCAGGAGGAGTGTTAAAAGTGAGCATGAGATCCTCAGTGCTTGTTTAAGGGATTGCCCCAGTTTAGTGTGGAAGCTGAAGCAGAGAGTGGGAGAGAGTTGACTTGCTGTTCGATGTAGACCTGAACAGCTTGTGAGTTCCTTAAAACCAGTACTTTGAAGGTTTCATGTTTCTCAGGAATGGTAAAGTATGCACAAGTTGGAACTCTGAGGAAGATTGTGTTGCAGAGCTGAGACCAAGACGTGGGCCAGTGGTTTAGCTGGACTGAGAAAGTCCAGACAGTGTCTGTACTAAAAAATGTGACAGAGAGGCTAGCAAAAGAAGTTGTTGTGGTTAAGTGAAATAAAAAGATGTACAAAGTTAGCTGTGGTGTGAGATGAACCCACCATGTTGGTGAGAGCTGATGGGAGCTTTCTCACTGCCATGACAGTGTCACCCTGTTGTCATGAGAGCATTAGTACACACAGATCTTCCTCCAGTACAAGGAGAGAAGGTTGGCTAGTCCTTGCCAACATTACTTAGTTTTCCTCTAATGTCTGCAGAACAGGGAGACTAGTATTTAGAAGCACTTCTTTAAAACTTAGGAGAAGACCCTGATTAGCATTTTCCATAGTGATGGTTGGCTTATTTTCCCGATGTGCTGTTACATTTTTTCCAGTGAAAATACACCTGAATCGTGAAAAAGCATAAGCATAAAGCATATGATCATTAGTCTTTTTTGAAAGTAATTGATGCTTATTATGATGACCAACATGTGTGTAGAAGACACAGAGACAGTTCCTGTAGTAACTTTTGAATTTTATTATCCAGATCTTTCAGTGTAGATTTTGAAGATAGCAAATTGTGGCAAACTCTATGAAAGCCGGAGAGAAATACCTGTTACGGTTCCCACCAAGCAAAAGCTGCCACATGTTGTGTCAAAGAGTCCATAAATGAGTTCACAAAGAGATAACAATTCATGATGCACCGAGCTTCTTCACCTTCTCTGCTCATAGATACGGCCATCTCCCAGGAGCATTGCTCATTTACAAGTAAGTCTTTGAAAGAGTGCCAACCCTGAGTCTAGGGCTCTGGCTTTCCTCCTGCAGCTGCTCCTCATCCCAGCTCAGAGGCGTGACATCCCAGGCACCGCAGAGCACATCAGTACTGCAAGGTGTGTGATAGTCCTCAGCATGTTTTGTAGAGATATGTGAGCTCTGTATGTTGGCCTGGTTACTGAGATTTTGTTTGATTGTGTTGGTTTAACTTAGTCGGAGGTTATTTGAGAGAGAAATGAAAGGCTGAATGAACAGTGAATGCTTGAAGAGGTGTTAAGAGGAAATACCAGACCTACAGGCTTTAGGTTCTTTCTTTTAATTTTTTTTTTACTATCTCTTCATCCAGCCTGGTTTTGAGCAGCACAGGAATGAGCCTACCAACTCAGAGGAATGCATAACTCCTGTAGGTGTGAGAGAGTTCCCATTTGAGGGAAGAGGAGTTTGCTCAGAGAGGACCTGGAAGTTAAAAGAGTTAAGGATACAAAGAGAGAAGGAAGAATTTTTTTGCGATGAGGATGCTGAAACGCTAGGGCAGATTGCTCAGAGATGTCTGAGCGACCAGATCTAGTTTGTGATTGTCCCCTGGTCCTCAGTGTTAGCGAGGCCACAGCTTGAGTGCTGTGTTCAGTGTTGGGCCCCTCACTCCCAGAGAGACACTGAGGGGTTGAAACATGTCAAGAGCCAGGCAGCAGAGTTGGGAAGGGGCAGGAGCACAGGTGCTGTGAGATCCCTGGGGATGTTCAGTCTGGGAAAGAGGTTACTGAGGGGAAGACATCATCACTCTCTACAGGAGGTTGTAATGAGGTGGGGGTTGGTCTCTGCTCCCAAGTCATGAGTGACAGGACAAGAGGAAACAGCCTCAAGTTGTGCCAAGGGAAGTTTGGATTGGAGCTGAAGAAGAACTTTTTCCCTGAGAGGGTTGTCAGCCCCTGTCCCAGGCTGCCCAGGGTGGTGGTAGAGTCCCCATCCCTGGAGCTATTGCAAAGCCGTGTAGCTGAGGTGCTGAGGGATGTGGATTAGTGATGGGCCTGGCACTGTGAGGGGAGGGATTAGACTTGATCTTAAAGGTCTTTTCCAACCAAAATGATTCTGCGGTCCTACGAGGTCCCTGCCCATGGCATGGAGGTCACACTTAATGACTTTTAAAGATAATTTCCAACCCAAACCATTCTATGATTCTGTGAAAAGCTTTATCTTCCTTAGTTGCTGGCAGAAGGTGATAAAGTTTATGCCAGAACCGTTCATTAATGGGACAGGATTTTGTAACAAGGAGCCTTGTTACACCTCTTCTTCTCACCTCTGGAAGAAATATTTCTGTAAAAGTAGTTTTGTCATTGAGAAGAGTTTCTGGAGGCCATAGTTCAGCTTGCTGGCAGGACAGTTCATAGCCTGGACTGTCACGTCCCTGACCTGTGCTTGAGAGGGGGGAACGGCAGGATTTCCCTGTGAGGCAGTAGGAATGGCAAGGTGTGAATGAGAACGTTCAGAAGGATGCTTAGTGCTCTATGTCACTGTATTGGGGACAATATTTTCTTCAGACAGAAATAATCCAGAAGCCCGGTCCTCTTTGGTGAAAAACAAGAGGTTTTGTCTTTTCAGAAACTGTTTGTGACTTCAGCTCTGTTTTTATTCTTAATTTGTGGGAAATTGGAACTATTTTGAGTTTATTTTCCTGGAAATAAGTGTTTATATGGAAAAAAGAAGTGATTGTATAAATGGATAAGTCTTATGTACTGTAGAAAAAGAGGGTAAGGTTGACTGTTCTAAAATAAAAACTTTCCTAACCATTACAAGCGATCATGTCAATTATATCAGAAACCCAGTAGCAGTGAGGTGAGGAGAGGGAGATTTGATTGCTGAAACAAATGTAATTTCCACGGCATTAAGATCTGGCCAGAACTACACTCTGAGGCAGTGGATTGCATTCTTATTAGACAACTGTGGTTTCCCCCATTTTGCCGTGGATGCACACAGGCTTATTACTATTTAGGCCAAGTAGTCAGGAGTGCAGTAATACTTCACCTGCTGCTCACTGATGTGTAATTTCTGTCCAGATTACAACAAAATATCTGCATCTGAAATCTGTAGTAATCATGGCTGCTGATCTTTTTGGGTTTTGGGATGGGGGTACTGGAAATAGGGTAACCCTGGAGAGCTCCACTTTAAAAGATTTGAGAACTTGATCTACACTTAGGAGGAGGCCACTGCGTCCATATGGCCTGCTTTCCCCTTGGGCTGAACTTTAATACAAGAGAAGTTTCTTTTCCAATATTCTTATTTTTTTCTTCTTTCTTAAAAACCAAAAAGCAAACCTAAGGATTCCAGGTCAAGGGTATAAAAGCTGTTTATTTGTGCATTTAGATTACATTGCTGGTGATTCTTGCCTTTGGTCTAGCACTAGTACAATTCTGTGACCACCAACAGAGGAACTGCTCACGTGCATAAGCAAGAAGAGCCCTCGCATGTTTTTACAGTCACTCCAAGCAAATTTTTCATGTCTGCCAGGCGAAAAGTAGCAACAACAGAGACTGGAAGTGGAAGGCTTTTTTGTTCAAAGAGATTATAAGACTAAGTGTTGACTTCTTTTTTATTCAATTGCTTTTCAAAAACGGTCTCTTCTTAAATTATCTCTTTGATTTATTCATCTTTCCCAAAGTTATTTTCACATCATCAGTGAAAAATAGTTGCACACGTCTATCTTCTGTTCTAAGCTAGATGCTCTAATGCCTAACATCCCTATGTGTCCCTTATAGTTGCCTGCACATCATTCTTCACTTCTTGAGTGTTTCCTGTTTTAACATTTCTGCAGGGGTACGTGTGAATTTGTACAGTTCATACTATTGCTGAAGTATACTGTGAGTTCAGATGATTTATAAAAAGGAGGATAAAAATCCAATTTTATGAAAATAAATCTCGTGAAACCACATCTAACCTTTAAAGTGAGCGCGAGTGCTTCTGGAGAGATGTATTCTGTGCAGTTACACTGTTAAGAGACAGAGGGTAGTCTCTTTCCTGTCGCCAGTGCATTAAAATTCAGCCCCTGATCTTGATACCATCTAAGAAGTGACCTGATAGGTCAAGAGCTGGCACATAATTTCACATCCAAGGTGTGTACAGTGGTGGCATTGTGCTGCATTTAACACAAGTTTGATTTGCCAGGGACTGAACTGGTGTATTTGGATGGACCCTGAAGGTGGGCATCAGTCCAGCAGCTACTGACAGTCCCTGAAGTAGTGACACAACTTATAAACCAAGGAAAACAACTAGACAGTCTCCAGTGGAGCAAACAGATGCTGGTTCAGCTCGTTCAGTGCTGTTAGTGCTGCAATCTCCAGAGCGGTTTTGGCAGAGCGAGGTTTGGCACCAGTGCAGCATCACCTGATAGCACGTTTCCTCGATTAAATGCTGGCACAGCCCATCTGCATTGGCTGCTTAGATCCTACTCCCAAAGTTCCTCATCTAGGACAAGGTGTGTGAATGAGGCTGTAGTTCTATGGTGCTGCTTTGTCAGCAGCAGGAGATGTGGGTGAAGTTTAGCCACAGAGGCATTTCCAAGGTGGAAAACGCAAAACCTCGCATTACTTGAGAAAGAATGTTCCTGCTGCACTCACCGAGGGCGATACCAAGTAGTTGCTGAGGAGAAGTCTTATGTGATTTGATCGTTCTACATGGGTTTAAAAGGCTTTGTGCCTTTACTTTTAGAACAGGAGCAAGTCAATAACAAATTCCTCCAGCACCTTTTCCAGGCTGCAGGCAGTTTCTAGTAATTCTTCTCCACAGAGAAAAGGAGGAGTGGCTTGATGGACCCATCACCTGAAGAGTTTTAGTTTAGATCCACCTTGTCATCAGCTAAGGTGGGCCACTAGCCTGATATAATTCAATTTAAACATGTTGCCAGCAGTACTTAGAGAAGATAGGTATGAAATTAGAGTTTTAATTAGAGCCATTAGGGACTTGGGGCTGTCCAAGAGGAAGAAATTTGGATTCTCTCAGTCATTTTCTTCCTTCTTTAGTTTTGTTTGTGTCTTGAAAGTGGAGATTGGTGTTTTATGAACAAGTTAAAACAAGAATTAGACATCTTTTGTGGTGACAAACTTCAGAGTTTGGGGCATAGGTTTTATTCTTAGAATTCATTTTTTTGACATGAGTTAATGCACTAAGAAAATGCATTGATTCTCCTATCTCCTTGTCCCCCACATCATTTGGGCGAAGTGTTGAGAGTAGCAATAAAAGGAGCAAGTTATATGCCCAAGTATTGAAAAACATTATTTGGAATGGAGTCAGCAAAGAGTGTTCCAGGAACATAAGTAAATGGTTTCATGAAGAAAATGAATGACTAATAGAGCTTTCTAGTCTTTTGCCTTGATACATTTTTATATATTCCACTGCAATTCCCATCTCAATCTGGGATTGTCCAGTTTCTGCATTTACTTGTGCAGTTAGTGGTGGGAAGATTCAGGGCTGCACTTCTCCCCAGGAGAGAAAACCAAAGTAAGGCAGCTCTGTGCTAGTGAGAATATGAATGCGCTCATCGAAAGCCTTATTTAATGTTCATAAAACATCAGGGATGACAGGAATGTTGTAACTTCAGGTTAGTGATTTTTTTTTTCTTAAATACAGTTAATGCACTTTGAGGCTGCTGAAACGTTGAAGCAAACATTTGTAGGTTTGTAGGAAATCTGTGTCAGGCTTCTAAAGTTTATAGCTGTGGGTAGGAGGAGAAGTGTCATCGTATCTTCAGGAACTAAACCATCCTGATTGTATCACATAGAATCAACATCCAAAATTCACCCCTGCACAGAGAAACCAAATCAAATAAAATTGCTCAGTTTTGAAGAAGGACTTTGAAGCTTTGTGACCACTGGCATTTGTGTCAAGCCAGGGTTATTTACAGGCTGCTGTGAAGGGGTTTAACTAATCACTAGCAGCATAAGCCAGTTTTTCATCTCTTGGAGAGATGAAACTATCAAACTCTTGAGTTTTGAGTGGGATCAAAAAGGATTTTCACTTTAAGGCATCGTGTTAAGACCTCTGCTAGAGGCACGGCAGGGCAGTGTGGGTCATTTTGCATTCAGTATGCAATAAGCAGTAAGCAGGAGGTAGAAGCAAAGAGTGGAGGTTGGAAGCTTTGTCCGGGTACATAGGGTTTGTGTTAAGAAAGCCAGAGCTCACCTATGCTGAGTTGACACTTGCAAGGGGATGTCAAGGGCAGCAAGATGTATTTGAAAGACATGTAGATATGTATCACTTAGTGACATGATTTAACGATGGGCTTGTTAATGCTGGGTTAACCGTTGGACTTAATGATTCTAAAGGTCTTTTGCAACCTCAATGACTCTGTGATCATCTGCTCTTGCATTGGCCTGTCACTGAGTGGAGTACATGATTTAGCAGCAGTGGACACAGATAAGCCTGACATCCTCAGTGCCTTCTTTGCCCTGGTTTTCACCAGCAAGGTCTCCCAGGCCTCCGTGATTAGTGAAGGCAGCTGAGAAAGAGAGGAACATCAGCAGTGGAAAAGAGTTGAGTCCGTGAGACCTGATGGGCTCTGTCTGCCAGTGCTGAGGGAGCTGGCTGATGTTAAAGCGAGGCCACTCTTGTTATCTCTAAAAATTCATGGAGATTGAGGGAAGTCCTTGAGACCACAGGGATTTCCAAAGGAGCCACGGGCCAGTTGTCTCCATCTTGGTCTCTAGAGAAATCATGGAGTGAGTCCTCTTGGAATGGATTTCTGGGCATGTACAGGAAAAGAGTGAGTTTGAAAGCAGTTAGCATGACTTTACCAAGGATAAGTCATGCCTGAGCAACCCAATTTTCTTGTAGGTTAAAATGATGGGATTTTGTGGGTGAGGGGAGAGCAGGGGAGGCCACTTAACTTGACTGAAGCTTTCAACACTATCTGCCCCAGTATCTGTATAGCCAACCTGGGATGTTATGATAAGGATGAGTGGACAACTAAATGGTGAAAAGTTGGTTGGATGGTCTGGCTTAGAGGATCGTACTCTACTTGGAGGGCAGTGTACAAGTCTAGCACCCCAGGGTCTACCTTGGGACCTGTCCTATTATCATCTCTGTCAACATTATAGTTGAGTACCTGTGGAGTATACCTGTGAAGTATGTACAATGGAGGGCAGGGCTGCTGTTTAGAAAGTCTTGGACAGGTGGGAGGAATGGATTAGCAAGAAGCTCATGAAATTTGGAAAGGACAAATGCGAAGTCTTGGGATACTTGGGATAGAGAACTCTTTCCACCAGTACAGGCTGGGGACAAGGTGGCTGAGGAGCATCTTGCTGCAAAGGACTTGAAGGTTGTGCACTTGGATGCTGGCAGCAAGGGAAGCCAGCAGTATCATGGACTCTTTAGATGGGAGCACTACTCATAGACAGAGGGAAGTGACCTGACTCCCTTGGCTCAGCATACATGAAGTCCTGCGTCCAGTTTTGAGCCCCATCATAAAAGAAGAACCTCAACACTGGAGTGAATTCATCAGAAGCCTACCAGCCCAAAAGCATTTTTGTCTCAATGTCTTCTGCAACGCATGTGTATTTTCCAAAGCATCTCAGATGCTATGATAAAACAGGATCTAAATAAGCTGTATCAGTCTGTCTCTGTCATGTTGTTATGAGTGGTGTGTGTGGAAGTTGCAAAGACAGACTAAGAGTTAAGCAAGTTGACAACTAACTGTTCCCAGAATTGTTGGAGGGTTTTGCTGTTAAGACTGAGAACAAGAAGCATGTGTTCTCCCTGAGCATATCTGGATCTGTTGGCAAAACTGTTACAAAAAAACTACAAAACTAAGAAGTGGGTTGAACTTCCCAGGTTTTACATTTGTAGGAGAAGCAGTCAAGTGTTTCTATTCCCTCACCAGCAGCAGATTGCATTGAATCCGAATTAGTTGCCTACCATCTGTTTTCCAGTAGGCTTTGAAAACAGAGGCCAGCCCTCTGTAGCATGGGTGAGGAAGATGGTGGAGTGTGTTTACAAGTCTGTGTTTACGGGATTTGCAATGAATATGCTGTTTTCTCATTCAAGTCAGAGAAAAAAAATGGATTAATCTTTGACTGAAATGCTAAGTGCCACTTGCTTTCAGCACCACAGTGGAATTTAACAGATGAGCCTTTAAAAATCTCTCTCTGTCACGGTATTTTGACCCCGCCCAATCCAGTTTGATACTATAATCCTGGAACCTGTATTTTGACCTTTTTTTCTGCTCCCAGTCCATTCTAACACACTCAGATGATACACTGTGGACTATCGGTGGTGAAGCAGAATCCCTCAACATTTTTTGAGGAGAAGGAGTATATAGATCACGGTAATTTCTGGAGTAGGATGTTCTGACCCAGACAGAAAGGAGACATCTCAGAGTCAATAAATCACAGAGTGACTTGAACTTATCCTGCTGCTATCGGGACATGTCGTGTTTGAGATGCACAGATTCGTCTTCTTTTTTTTTAGTTTTGTGTGTCTATAAAAAGAACCAAAATTAAAAATTTGATGTTAGTGCTGCAGTTAAGTTCAGACAGGTGCTGGAGTGAACGCTGGATGGAAGGTGTCAGGGCAAGGTGCTTGTGCCAAGCTTCTCCTTCTGGCCCGATGTCCTACATCCCAATCAGTCCATTGTTGTAAAGTCACCTCTTTTTCTGGGCTTTCGAGGATGACACATCACAGCAAGGAATTAATTGTTGGGTGGTGGCCTTGGTCAGTGTGAAGGACTGGAGGTATCACTCCATCGGCAGAGTCCGAGGAGATAATGAGCCTGAAATCAGATGATGTGACGTGTGATGAATAGAGATGCACCAGTAAGGAGCAGGGTTCCTCACGCACAACGCAGGGCCTGATTATCACACTTGACCTGGCTGATTATTTACCTCATTTCACTTGATTTCACATGGAGGGACTTGGCTTAAGCTTTTCTCAGCTATGTGGGTGAATCAGAGAGCTTTATGGCAGCAGGTGGGCCGGTAGAGAGATCAGGAAAGATGCAGACATGGTAAAAGTAGGTTTTGGATGGTTCATTTATAGGGCGTTTCCGTGCCTAGTTTTTACAGTATCTCACATGGTGCTGTAGTTCCCAGGTGCTCTTCAAAGGAGAGGTGAACAGCTCCACTGCATGTGGAAAGCAGCATATGCACTAAGGCACGAGAGAGCAAAACATCTGGCCTCGATCTCAGAGTCAATACTTAACTTGAAATCTTCAGATGGATCACCATTTACATTAAAGCTCATTTACTCTGCAGTTAGAGGAGGTGTGGGTATAATTTATTCTCACATTTACGCTGCCAAAGTTGTTTAAAGTGGTAAGTGAGAATCAGACTTTCAGTTTTCTGGTGGTTTCTTTTTGTTCCAATGAAGGATCCGCAGCTGGATGCAGTCGCCTGTAACCAAACCCTGGAGCATCTCTTCATTACTCTAATCCACAGTAGTGCCTGGGAGACCTGTTGCAAATAAGTGAATGGAAGATAAAGAAAGAGTGAGGCTCGTTACGTCTCAGAGCTGCTTTGTTCTTTTACTTTGATAATTATAGTTGTGGTTTTAATTATTTAGGCTATTTTATTACATTGTATGTCATCCTGGTTTTGTGCGCTGTTATTGATGGGACAACTCAGTCAGGGAGAAGGGATTCTGCTCAAACCAAGTGCACTTGGATTTACTCGTGTGACCTTTCAGCGCAGAAATGGGTTGATAAATCTTTGCTGACAAGCGAAGAGGCATCACCACTATAATTTGCAAATGCGAAACAGCGGCAATTAAGGAAGAACAACTTTGCTGCACTGACTCTAGGAATTTATTTAAGGGAAGATGGATTTGGTATGAGGTGTTGATGAGGAGCATTTTGGTTTGCCAGGTTCCTGAAAAGCTCTTTTTAATAAATTGCTCATCTTTGTAAGGAATACCAATGGATTGCCTTTTATCAGCCTATAATGTGCTTTCATCACTCCGGAGAAGTATGTGATAGTGATATTGAGTTGGTCCCTGGAGAAAGCTGAGGAGACACTGGTAACAGCTCCAGAGTTTACAGCTGCAGCGAGTCTGTGTTAAAATAAAGCTTACTTTTCCTCATTAGTACAAATATCTCTCCAGCCTTATCACCAGAGTGCTGCTGCTCCTTTCTCACATGCAGAATTACTTCTCAATAACAGTACACGTAATTCAACTCACTAATACTGGAGTCAAAACCGGATCCTTTTTGAAATGTTATGATTTATTGCTTCTTGAGGCTCTTAATGTTGAAAGGGCTTTTCAGTCTTGAAACTCTTAAGACATTGAAATATTACTCTGCATTTACCAAGAGGCAAAATCTATGTGGTGCTGATGGTGTTAATAAAGGAGAGATCCTGAGTGGCTGTTTTGCAAACATTCTCTGAGAGTAGCATCAAAAAGTAACAAGGTGTTCAAATGTTGTAACCCTGCCATATTTATTAAGCAGGCTTCTCAGTTTTCTCAGAAATTTGGGATTTCACGCTCTTGGCTCTGTACCTGTCAGGTCTGATACATGAGGTGGTGCCTTGCTCTTTATGAAAGTTCTGGGTATCGCGAGTCCATTTAACGAGTTGGACTCGTTCTTAAGAGTCTTTTCCAACCTGAACAATTCTGGGATTCTATGTACCAGTGCTTGAAGGGAAAAAAACCCCAGAAACAAGAGTAGACAATGATTTCTTGGTTTAACTTTCCATTTGAAAAAGAAAAAAAAACCAAACCCAAAACGGTAACATGAGAGTTTTTGAATTGTTCATCTGAGCCTAGCTAGGGATAGTGGTTTATCAGACTGTAAATGTGCTTTCATTACCTGGAGGTATATAATATGTTGGTCTGTGAAATACACGCTTGGGCAATGAGAAAATGAAGGTCACAGAACTATTGCTGGATTCTTGCCAGTAAGTGTATTAAAATTAAAGAAGTCCTTGATGCATTGTTGATGGCACACGTAAGGATGCTCTCTCTGCTTCAGAGAAGAAGGAATGTGGTGTTTGCTTTTGCATCCCTGCTTCCCGCTGATTCTTTACAGCCAGGTTGCAGATATGCATCATTACTTTGTGCTGGTCAAACATTTTCTGTCTGAGCCCACCATCTTCAAAAGACTTTGAACGATGCATCCACTTCCTGTTGTTGTGTTTACAGGTGAGGATCTGTTGGGGTCTCCAGAGGGTGAGAGCAAAGCTGTGAGTAAGGGTGTGTGTCTCAGCTCCTGGAGCCTCTCTAGCTTGGGCTTTACAGCTGGTTGACTGCATCTGGATTGAAAGCATCATCACACCCTGTAATTAGCAGACGCGTCCTCTTCTTCCTTCTCCCAAGGTCAAAACAAGTTTTTGACCGCTCCTGCTGTCCTCCCATGAAACAACTGGGGACCCTCTGTCTTGCTCTGTTTGCCTCACAGCAAGAGGCTGTATTGCAACCGTCCGTCTGCCAGAAAATGCAGTGGTTTGCTGTCCTGCAACATGCCAACTCTCAGGCCTAGCAGTGTGCACCCATGTTATTTTACATTTCAGTTTTTACAGCCAAGTGAAGCTGAACTGGAGTTTGCCTCCAAGGCAAACTGGTTCCCCCACTCCTTCCCCTGTACTACTTATCAGGCTTTAAAAAGTGCTGACAGTTGTTTTAAGAGCCGATTTTCAGGTTGGGCCTTTTGTAAGTCTGCAGCAGGAGGGAGGTATTGTTAGAAACCAAAGTAATGGAAGGGTTGCTGTTGCTTGAGGCGGGAGGAAGGGGTATTTCACTGCTGGAGAATAGTACTTTCCCTTTAAAGTGGTTCTCCTACCCTTCCTGCTAAAGCACTCAAGAGTTCACTTCGGCAGCGCTCCAGCTGTCAGGCTGAGGTATATTATTGGTAGCACCGCAGCAAAACAGGAGGAGGTTTGAAACAAGGGCTGGGGCCCAGAAGTGAGTTGCTTAAATGGTCAATGGGAAACCAAAAATGCTGGCAAAGAAATTGAATCGCAGAGCTTTTTGCCAGGGACTCAGGAAAAATTGAAGGGGGACCGTAGAGGGGAGTCTCCTGTGTGAAACACGCTGCAGCAATGGTGTTGTTTTTTTTCTTCTCAAGGTGTAAAAGCAGGTGATGTGGGAGCACTGATTGCTTAGGTGAGCGTGTTGCAAACGCTCCTCTAATTTAGTACATCCTGAAGCAGTGCTGAGTCTCTTTAAACATACGATGATGTTTAGAGTCTTTATGTTTGAGCACCTTGGGAAAGCAGTAGGTCCTTCTATTCGCCTGTGTGCTGAAGGGCATGAACAATGGAGGGCAGTTACGTGCCCAGAGTTGCTCCAAGCGGTGAGCAAAAATACTTTACAGTCCAGAAGAAGCAGCAATTAATGACGTGCATTTATGGAAAAAGAGGGCAAGTGCTCTTGCTTTGTGATGTGAAGTGCTGTCCTCCTGAGGTCATGTCAGGCAAAAGCTGCTGGCGGATATAAGCACCTCAGGTACAGCAGTGAAGAATAAGCAAGAGAAATGCTTAACCTGTCTCTCTGCCTGGCAAGCAGCAGAGGAACAAAGCAGGACCAGTGTCCTCACCGTATGAGGATTCAGGCAGGCTTTGGTTTTGATCTTGGCAACCGCAGGAATGTGAAACAGCAGCTTTGTGGCTTCAGTGCTTGCAGGTCAAACCTAATGTGCTCGAGAGCAGAACTGGCTTCTTATCCTGTGCTGTGCAGCTCTGTACATGTGTTGTGACGGGCTCTTTCACTGCATCCCCTACAAAACTTGGACCATTTCTGTCCCTTGGCATCATAACATTTCAGCAAGCACCAATTTTTGTTGTTTTTTTTGCTGTGCAATTGAAGAGTCGAAATCTGTGGTGAATATATTAACATATATTGAATTACAGAACAGATATTTAGCATTTTTCCTGAAGCATCCTAAAATGCTTTACAGACACTTTCATGTGTTCCTACACAAGTGCAGCCACTTTTGCTTCATGCTCAGATTTACTTGAAGATAAGAGTGAGAATTCAAGATAGAGAATTTGCCCATGGAGATCAGGTAAACAAGTATATGGGATGAATGATCCCATTATATCATGAGGTTTCTTCACAGAAGGGCAGATCATGAGCAGAGAATTTTGTTGCATAAACTCAGGAGATGTCTGCAACCACGGCCAATCCCCCTCTGTCTCGTGATCTCAAAATTGTGGCTGACCTCATAGTGCTGTGCTGGTGGCAGAGGATGGCCTCAGGCTGAGGGTGAGACCTCCCGTGGTTTGCTGTGTCCCTGGTCCAGCCACATCAGCGGAATTCAGAGGTGCAAGACCAAATCCATGGCTCTTTTTGAACCAGCTGGGTGCTATATCATGCCAGTGCCGTGAATTTGCATCTTCCTTTTCTCGCAAAATCAAAACCCCTCCAAATATTCAGGGTGAAAATCGAAAAAATATTCATATATTCTTAGCCTCATTAAGGCAGTGTAATTGGATGTAGGTGCTTCCTCCACTCTCACAGTGCTACCTTGCTCCTGAGCCAAGATTCATTTCCACAGGCAAGAGGATGCTCTGCCCTCCCTGCTCAAAAGTAAGGGATATGTGTGAAGAGTCTCTCTAGCTCACCTCACTTGGAAAGCAGCAAACTGTCTGAGCACCTGCCTTTCTTCAGCTCTTCCCAGGGATGTGAACTCTGAGCAGGAATTGCTAATCGAGGCCATAATCAGCCCCTTGCAGGTCTTTTGTTTCCCAAATGGGTGTTTTGTGGTTTCCTCTTCCTGTGATTCTTTTTTTTTTTCTTTTTTTTCTGACAAAGCTGCATCCATTTGAAGGCTCCTGCTCCACCTTCCCCTTTCTTTAACCTGATGGTGTTTTTTTCTTCAACCTGACTGTGTTTTTTTCTTCCTTTTTGCAATTGAAACAATCTCCATACTCTTCTAGGATCAGGATCTCTCTGGGTGCTTTCAAATGCACAGTGACACGGGTTTTGTCTTCAGGAGACCCACCTTGCAGTTTGCACTCAGT
Organism: Urocolius indicus; assembly: GCA_013401255.1. Taxonomy (NCBI): domain Eukaryota; kingdom Metazoa; phylum Chordata; class Aves; order Coliiformes; family Coliidae; genus Urocolius; species Urocolius indicus. Next base: position 186,397 of record WBNH01002456.1, on the reverse strand, counting down.
GGAAGGCCTTAGAATGCAAAAACTGCTTACAGTGTCTGTATTAGATGTAAAATAGCATGCATATCAGGCTGGAAAGGGTGAAACGCCAGTTTTAGATGCCAGGAGCAGCTGAAATTGAGCCTACAGCCATTAGGAGGGTGCCAGCGTCTGGAAAGCTGGCGGTGTGCCACACACCCACAACTATGTTGGGCACTGGCACCTGGCCTCCAGCAAATGTAACACTTAAACAGGCTGAAGAGGTTGTGGCTGCCCCATCCCTGAAAGTGTTCAAGGGCAGGTTGGATGGGGCGTGGAGCAACCTGTTCTAGTGGAAGATGTCTCTGCCCATGGCAGGGGATTTGGAATGGAATGATTTTTAAGATCCTTTCCAACCCAAACCATTCAGGGACTCTATGATTATCACCAATAAAGCATGAACTTATTGCCACTGCTGGCTCCTCATACATGTTTGATGTCAGAATGAACTCCTGTCTGCCAGTCAAGGTGGGTGAGCTTTCAAGATAACCTGGGACAGAGGGATGAAAGTACAAATTTGTGCTACCCCAATAGGTCCAAGATAAACCTTTAAAAGTTGCTGATGAGTGACACCAGTTCTCCTGCAGTCCTCATATGCTACAGATGTACTAGTTACAGAAGTGTCAAGGAAGGAATAGGATATGAAGGAACTGGAAGAGAATGCCAGCATCCTTTGCTTCTGGAGGAACCGTCAGGCAAAGAGTGCTCTCATTTTCAGTGTTTGTCAAATTTCAGTTCTTTTGCAGGCTGCTGTATTTAATGAAAGCTGCCATCAAGCCATTCCAGCTTTACTCACAGCTCCCGAATTTTGTAAACATTGTCACCGCGAAATGCAGAGTTACTGGAGGGGCTTCTTATTGAAGTCCTCACGTGAGAGTTAATTAACATTTCAAGATTTGGGTTCATCTCATTTCATTTGGCCTGAGTCTTGTGCAAGTGTTAGACTTGCACACAGTGGGCCAGATCCTGATGGGGTGCTGCTGATTTAACATCTGTGACACTTGAGAGCAGAAATACTGCTTAAATGTCACATACCTGGGACATGGTAACATTCAAGATGTGTCTTACTGAGCCCTTAGTTAGCTTTTTTTGGTACTTTTTAGGTGCTTTCACGTCACCTGTTTGTTTAAGGCACTGAATAGCATTGTAATTATTAACATCCAGTTACATCACCTGAAGGAAGTGTTGCCTTGAGGCTGGAATTTTTGTAGTAGAGGCAGATGGGTGAAATGCTGAACATCATCAGAAGTCAGCTGGTTAAGCATTATTTTTTGCACAGCCTTGTTGGGGTTAGACAGTGCTTTCTTAAAGCGTATTTACTGTATAATCTGTGGAGATGAGCGTTAAGAGAGCATTTGAAGGAATTAGTGAAATTCAGTTGAGACTACTTTACATTCAAGCAATTGAGAGCTGCTGAAGAATCTGACACTGCCTGAAAGTGTAAGGGAAACCACTTCCGCTCTCCCAGCTATGTCGACCCTAAAAATGCCTTGAAAAAAAATGCTTTTCCTCCTGCCAGACTGGTCTGTGACTCCACCACAGTCTGACAAAGCAGAACTCTCGTGAAATGTGCTCCTGCTTTTGGGAGGAGAGGTTAAGTAATCCACCATGCCTGGGGTGAAGGATGGGACTTCAAGTCAGTCCTGCCTGGACTTAATAAAACTGTCAGGTGCATCTGGATTTTAGGCATGCAGGCAGCTGGGGATGCTTGAGCACCTGATGAAGTGTTTTGCTGGCATCTTTGGTTCTCAGTGGGACAATGGAGATGAATTCTCCATGTCTCAATTTAAAGACAAACTACTGTTTGTTTGTTTTTTCAAGAAAAGGCTCAAGCAGTAACACAGGAAGAAATTTTGGGTGCTTGGAGGATGTTGTCGTGGCCGTCAGAGCAGCTGCTGCATGGAGTGATTGTGCTGTGTGGTAGCATCTCTTCATCTCAGGCACCAACAGGTCACTTTTGCTCCAGAAGATTGATACAAAAGTGCTGACACTCCTCATTTTTTGAAGGAAAAATCCATATGTCACAGTCTCACGTGAACAAATATGGTGTCTGGGCTGGATGAACAAAGTTAGCTGAGCAGTGATGAGCTTGCTCACAACAAGGATCTGCATCAAAATGGGAAATGATGGGAGCTGGAGAAATCAGGCTTGAAAAATAGCTCTTTGTTATTAGTACTCACAAAGCTGATGCTGGGATGGTGATCCTCATCCTGTGCTGCTGACGTGGAGTACATTGTCCCAGTGGGGCAGCACTTGCCGTCTATCTGTCTGGGAAATCCAGAAATCTGGCATCTGTGACAAAACTGCAGAGGTCCTGTTTTACTCCTCACCTCTGCTGGGTGGCAGAGGGGCTTGGTGGAGTAGCTCGTGCTCTCTGGCTGCATAGGGGAAAATTATTTAGGAAATGGTTTTGGCATCAAATATTTAGGTATCACCAGAGGCTTAGGAGGAATGTTTTTAGTGGCAGCTGGTGTCCATTAAATGCAGTGGCCTATGAGGCTGTCCCTCTTCCAGAAGGTGATGTGGGAGGGATCTTTGCTCTCACCCTTTTTCATTCTTCAGCCATTGAATAACTGTTAAACTTAGTGTTGTAGGGTGTTGAGAGTGTGGTTTTAACTTAAGGGGAAAAGGTAAACTGTCCTGATGCTGTTTGGGAAGGCCCTGGGGATCTATAAAAGGCATGAATAATCTCCTGAAGAAAAAGCATGGTGATTATGTTGCTGCAAATAGGTAGGAAGGGTTTAACTTTGCTTTCCTTTGAAACTCTTAAGTGTGATACTGCCAGAGGTGCTCAGAAGCAAGAGGTGCAGCAAGAGGTGCCTGAAGCAGACAAATCTGTAGACCAACCATCCAAAGGCTCGGGTTGACACTGCACAGTCATCCCAATCACAGTCATCTCAATCTGCTGGTCCTGGTGTGGATTTTTCTCCCCACCGTATAAATTAAGCCGTCTCCATACGTGACAGAAATGATGTGGGCGTTAGTTCATTAATATTTGCATTTGTTTTAACTTCCAAGTTCATTACCACTGCTAAGGACTATTAAAAATCTTCAGGAAGCAGAAATAGAGGCTTACTGCTCATCCAAAGAAATACTGACCCATCTGTGTTTATCATCTCTGCACTCTGTGCACAGCACAGGCTTTCTGGCCCTTGTTTTCCCTTGCTGCCAGATTTAACTTCTCCCGCCTTAAGCAGCTGGAGCAGTGGATAATCCAGTTTGTGCACCAAGTCACGAGGACATTAAGAGATCAGAGCTGTTGGCAAGATTCCAGCAGCTTTTAGCCCCATATAATGCAGGTTCTGCAGCATCAGTGAGTTGTCCTGCTGCGAGAGGTGTGTGTTCTGTTCATCATGACATCCGTTACTGCTTGACTCTCCATGGGCACAAACCAGAGTGGGAGTGATGAGCTCGTGACATTCACAGGCAACATTTGCAGGGGAGCCTGTGTTTTTAGTAAAGTGTCTAGAAGTAGGTGCTGGGAATTCACATTGTGTTTCCTGGGAAGTTCTTGAGACAGATTTCCTAATTCTGAATCCTTGTGATGTGAGTGACAAAAAACCCTCCCACACTAAACTGTAAGTGCTATTCTATTACTACTTGTTGTTATCCTGAAGCTCCTTGCTAAGATGACTTGACCTAGGCAGTGAGGTAATGCCTGTGGAGAAAAATGGAATTTGGAAAGGGAAAAATAGAAAAAGAATTGAGAAGTTCAGTGACCAGAGGTATCTGAAAGACCCTTTTGGTCTTCTCAGGTTACTTTTGGTTATCCGAACAACTTGATTTGAGACTTGAATTGGATTCAGAAGATGCTGATATACTGGAAGTCCTTCATATTCCCATGCCTTGGTTTCTCCACACCTTTCCCCAATTGTCTTTCTAACACACTTGACCAACAGTGTTAGGTAATCCTGCTGCTGGATCACCATCCAGAAGATGCTGCAATACTAACACAGGGCAGCGCATTTTGTCTTTTGTAAATGTAATTAAGGCTTTCAAAGGGCTCTCCGTTGACCTCAGGAGTTTAGAGGAGGTTCTGTAGATGAACGTGTGCCTGTTTTCCCTGTCATGCTTTGTTCCTAACCCAGGTTCATCAGCCGTCTTTCGCAGACTTTCATTAAAAGCAGCAACACCTCAGTGTGTAATGTTCTGGTTAAGTCCAGCTGTCGTATCTGGTTTCTCATGCAGCATTTTTGCAAATGAGAAGAAAACAAGTGAATGACCTATCTCTTACATGATTATTCATACCATGAGAAGAAAGAAGACTAGAGATTACACTTAAAATCTTACTTTTGAAGTACCGATCTGGACTGATGGAATTGATCTGTTAGTGCTCCCCAAGGCATACTATAAACTTGTAATGGAGACGCTGGACATAAATAAATACTGTAAGCAGTTTAGCTGGAAGTCTGGATCTTCACCTTTTCACCTTCAGTCTCCGTTCCTCCCTCCTGTCTGGCACTGTAATGATTGGAAGGGTTTAGTATCTATTTTCACATGTCTGCCTTGGAGATCTTTTCAGCCAACTTCCCTCTGGACTTTCTGCAAACGTTAAGAGATGTTTGAAATTACTCATCCTCAACAGGGCTTGAAATCAAGCCACGTTCTGTTGTGTCAACAGAGTGCTTCAAGTGGTGATTGTAGAGGCCACAATAAAGGATTCCAGCTCTGGTGCTGCCCACAAAAGTGCCTTGTTAAAGGATGTTCTCCCTCACCCTGATAGCTTAGATGTGCTGCTCTGGTTGCTTATTTTGTCCACCTTCTTCTATTTTATTTGGGTTTTGTGCGCAGGTTGAAACAGTTCCTTCAAATCCTGCTGCAAGACTTGTTCCTGCTTGTTTTCCTTGGCGTGCTTTGGATCTGCTCAATGGTGATTTGAGGAAGAATCAAGGACTTCATGGGTTATAAGAAAGGTGTGATGTCCCTGGGAGTCTGAAGAATTTAATGATGCCCTAGTTGGCAGTGCTGTGTTTTCTTCTAGATCAGACCATTTCAGAGGAAGCTGAAGTTGCCACCTCTTCTTCACCTTTGTGTTGCCCGTGATGTGCATGGAAGAGGAGCCGTGAAGTATAGTTTAAGTTATTTCAGCCTCAGACAGTGTCCTGAGTAATTCTACTGACCAATAGACTGGTTGCTGTCTGAGTTATGAGGACAGTCAAATTTACACTCTTTATTTTGGAAATGATGCATTTCTGTGTGTGCAGTACTGTCTCCGTGTCTTTCCTGGCTCAGGATTTCTTTTGTTCCTGCAGCAGCTTTGATGTTGTGCAGTAAATATCTGGGAAGAGGACACTATCATCTCGTGTATGAAGGCCTCCTTGAAGTTAAAGATGAGGAATGTGTTTCATTTTTAGTTTGGAAAGTATGCCGTGCATTCAGTGAGTGGGGAGGAGCTCTGCTGATGTTGGGTCAGTTGTTGAAAAAATCCTATCTCTGCTAGTCCCATCTCAGTGAAAGCAGAAGATTACACTGTGTTTCAGGTCAAAATCAGCAAAATATTTGAAGGGACAGCGATTTCACAGTGAAGTCATATGACAGCATTGGAACTGAGGATTTCAGAGGAGGGAGGTTGGTAAAGACTTGTTTTGTTGTCTTCCCGTTTGGATGTCTCATGAGTAGTGCTGCAAGTGCCAGACCTAATGAAGCCTGGTGTCCTGGGGTTTTGTGTCTCATGGTCGGCTGCTCTGGACCCTAGGAGGGTAATGCAGGTCCATGGAAGGTTTTTTCTGTCACTTATAGGGCTTCTGTGCAGATTCTTTAGTGCCCAGGAGAGGAGAGGTTCACACTATAGTCTTTCTCAAGGATGACAGCAGAGGAGAGTCCATGCTCCCCCCTCCCCATTCAGCATCAGGGCGATCTTTTAAGGGCTCAAACTGATTTTAAGCCAGTGTCTCTTCCTTTGCTCTCTATAAAAACTCTAGAAACACAAATTGTCTTTAAGATTGCTTGTGCTGTGCGTATGTGACATATATACATTTTATGGTCAGACAAGTTATCAGTCCATAAGAAAACCACAAAAACAAAAAAAATTGCAACAACCTGTGTGACAGCCAAAGCTCACACGTGCTGGATTGTTCTTTTGCTGTGAGATTGTCTCTGAGCTGTAGTGAGGCAAATTCAGCTATTAGAGGGAAAAACAAAGGTGACTTTGTGCATTTAACATTGGAGTTGCAGTATCAGGTTAAACTTTATGTGAATCAATAGAGTTTGCACACACATGGGTATGTATAAATAGAATGTGTGTGTGTATATATAAATATATTGCAATACTATGTAAATGTATACATGCACAAAACCAGATATACATTTGGATTTTTCAAAAGGGATACCCATATAACAACCTTAGATGTCATCTGTGCTTATCATGCCCTTCCTCTGGAGCTAGGGGAAAGCAAGCAGTGCAGGTGGCTGTTGTGGAGGGTGGGATTGCCAATTCAGCAGCAGTTAGTAGCTCTGTCTTCCTGAACTGTGAGTGTTATGATTTGGAAGAGCATTTGGTCTTCTTTTTAGAGCTTCAGCTGTCAGTATGTGGTGATCACCTGAGGAAAAAACCCTCGGTTTGTACTTAAGGAATGTATGTATGCACTCCTGATTCTAGCTGCAGAAAACCCCAGCTGGAGAATACGAGTCTGAAATGCTGAAAATCAAGAAGTAAAAAGTACCCCCCTCCCTCCATGTGTGTTTATATCTTTTTAAACCCTGTGATTAAGGCATTTTTTGTAATGTTGTCAGTTCCAATTATAAGAAAGCTGCATTTCTGGAAGAGGTGGCAACAAGCGCCTTGTTCAAGGATTCAAGCTGACCATTTGTCTTGAAGCTGAATGAAAAAGGCCACCAGCCAGCTGGAGCAGAGCAGTAATGATTTTCTTTTTCTGAATTTCCTTTGAAGTTGTGGAGATATGAGCAGAAACGTGTTAATGTTTCTTATAAACTCAGGACTTTCCACATAATGTCAGAATGGTAGGTGTTGGAAGGGACCTTTAGAGATCATCTAGTCCTTGCTAAACCAGGTCCACCTAGATCAGGTCAGACAGGAACCCATCCAGGCAAGTGCTGAAAACCTCCAGAGGCTCCACACCCTCGCTCCATCACCCTTAAAATAAAAGTGTTCATACTTACGTTTAAGTGGAACTTTCTGTGTTCCAGCTTACATCCATTACCCTTTGTCCTGTCACTGCATGCTACAGAAAAAAAGTGCTGCCTCATCCTCTTGACAAACACCTTTTAAATATTTGTATTAATGAGATCTCCTCTCAGCCTTCTCCAGGCTGAACAGCCCCAGGTCCCGCAGCCTTTCCTCCTCACACAGATGTTCCAGTCTCCTCATTGTCTTGGTAGCCCTGTGCTGGCCTTTCTCCAGCAGTTCCCTGTGTCTCTTGAGCTGGGGAGCCCAGAACTGGACACAAGACTCCAGATGAAGCCTCACCAGGGCAGAGGAAAGGGAGAAGAGAACCTCCCTTGACCTGCTGCCCACACTCTTCTTCATGCCATTGGCCTTCATACCCATGAGGGCACATTGCTGCTGACATTTAGTTTGCAGAGCCTCTCTTCAGCAGGTCACCTCCAGCCTGTCGTCCTGGTTCAAGGGGTTGTTTCTTCTCAGGTGAAAGACTCTACACTTGCACTTGGTGAACCTCATGAGGTTCCTCTCTGTCCCACTCTCAGACTGTCCAGATACCTCTGAATGGCAGCACAGACATAAATATGAAGATAGATACGAAGACTGAAGGCAAGAGGGAAGGTGTCCCCTTGAAGATACATAGAAGAGGTCTCAGCTATCAGAAGGATATGACGTTGTCTTGTCTGTAAGTTTCTCTAAGGATGCACGTTGGTTCTGAGCCTTGTTTGGGTGTTAGAGAGCAGAGAGAAGAGACACTGAGAAGGTTCATACTTCTCCTAGGGTTTGTTGAAAGGGGAGATAGACTGAAAATTGGAGAGGACACTTGTGGATGTGGGAAGCTGAATGAAATGGGTGTCTATGCAGGAATGAAAAACGTGGGTTTCAAGTGAGAACGTGGGAAGGGATTCTGCAGTCACAGGGTGGTTTTGCTTTGTGAATAAGCTGCAAGTCTTAAGTCTTAAATATTTGAGTTCCCAGAAGATGTTTGAGGATAAAATAATTGGAGAGAGCAACATGTGAAAGTGTTGTAACTCAAGGTTGTTGGAATAGCTGGTGTCACCTGCTTCTGAGCACAGGCTTGTTGTCCCAGAGGAGATGATACTTGCTGAAAGGGAAGGAGATTTGCAAAAGTTTGGGGGAGGGGAAAAAAAAGTTGATTAAAATGTTTTGTTGAAGGATGGCAAGTCTTACTCTTCTAATAATTTCACAGATTTGAGAGAAACTTTCACATGCCAATTGGAAGAGTAACCAGAAGTATTTAGTTTAGTCCTCTGGAGGTTTGGACATTTGAGATCCTCTCGTATGCACCCTGAGAGCTATGCTGCAGAGGCCAGGCTTAGATCCCTAGAAGATCCTCCTATATTTTGAAAGTGACACACACTTTTAAGATGGCTTTGAGGTGATTTCACCTTTTAAAACCCAGGATGTAAGGAGTTTGAAGACAAATATCCCCTGCCACGTGACAGCACGATTTCAGGCAGGTGGGGATGGACGGATGCTCAGTGGTACCAGCAGTTGTAACCTCATGGCTTCAGAAAAGCTTTGAAATCTCACAGCAGCTGAGCTGCCGTGTTTCCTCTTTCACTGCGAGCTTTCAGCGTGCAATCTTCTTTTTGAACGTGGCATTCATCTGAAGTATTCATTAGGATGGGGAATTATTTGCATATTATTAGCATTATTACATGGAAATAAAGCTGCTGCTGGTTCTTCCCTCCCTCCATGTATCTTTCATCACTTGCCTTTATAACTGCTCTGAATCCTGTTTGTTGTGTGACAAACTGGGCTGATAAATCTCGTTACTCACTTGAATGGCTGGGAGACTCGTTGCACATTACTGAATTTGGTGAATTATGTAATAAATGCATAATTAAAATTAAACCCAGAGCCTCTCGTGGAACCTTACAAAATTCCGCTCACGATGAATTACAGAGAAATGTACATGGGTATTAAAATTTAAGCCTAATTATTTGGATTTGTTTTTAATCAATATTTGATATGCCACCTATAAGTTCGTGCATACCCATAGCAAATCTGCTGTTGCGGCTGTGCTGCAGAGCACAGAAAGCGTGTGTGTGTGTGTGTGTGTGTGTGTGTAGAGTAAGATGTTTGTTTTCATTGTGCTTCATATTTTAATATTTGATTACAGAAAGGAAAACTCCCCTGAGCACAATGTGCTTAAAAATTTCTTCAGCCAAGGGAAGCGACTGCTAGGAGGCTCTTCTGCCCAGGTCTTTTCCCACTTGGTCACCTTTGAATATTGCGGTTTATTGGAGGAAAATTGCAATAGTGGGAAATAATTTACTCTAATGGAGTCCTGCTTGGTTGTTCACTCATTGAATTGGCATGAAAATAATTCTGAGAATCTTGCCTGCGACGTATTTCTACAGTCCTGACTCTTGTTTAAAGGCAGCTGCCTAAACTACTGGCAAGTTTCAACTTGGAGTTGTGCTAAATACTTCTTTTCTAGCTGCTAAAATGGGGTTTGGAGAGGTTTTCCAATGCCTTGGGAAGAGAAGCGATGTTTTTGAGCGGTCTGCAAGCCCCCGCTTAATTTTGAAAGGTTTGTCTGTTAAGTACGAAATTGAGGAGAAGGGATTTTATTCCCCTTAAACCCCCGATTCTAGAGAAAGCAGCTTGAGATCTCAGGAAGAGAATTAACACACGGGTTAAACTTACAATAAGAAGTGGTACTTGGAAAAATGCCTATTCAGATGCCGCTAAGGAAATAATAGGATTAGTTCTTGTTGTGTCAGTGTGGATTCCTCACACTGCTGCTGCGTGCTGACACGCAGACGGTAGATGTTGCTGGCCTAGGCGTGAAATTGAGGACAATGAAAAGAAAGATGACTTTTCTTGGAGGCAGTTGGTTTGAATGTTTAAGCCTGTACTTCTGCGCGCACACACGACAGGTAATTCAATATGACAAATAAACCACTAATAATCTCCCCTTCCTGATGCTATTGTTTGTGACTGGGATGATCTCAATTGGCAGCTGTGTAACTGGTAAAGTGCCTTTATCCTAAATCAGGAGCACACCGTGTCTAATGTGTTTTCCATTCTGTAAGCAGGTTTCTATTAATTTCTGTCATCTGTTCGAAACAGAATACATTATTTTACCTGTTATTTCCACGATGTGTTTTTGCTGGGCCAATTACTGCTCCCATGTGTATGTGTGTGTGTGTATATATATATAGATACATATATATATGTATAAATGTATATACATTTCATCCATCATTTAAGATAAAGCATTTTTCTTTCTCAATTTTAGTTTTTTCACAATTCATGCTAATCCAGAATCCTGAAACAAAGCATTACTTTCAGTTTCTTGTGTCTGCCATTTCATAATCATCCATGTGTATCTTTATTTTTAGCTTAAGAGAAAGACATGAAGCATTAAGGCTGAACTGGGGTTATTTTGGCATCATCTGATCTCGTCATAGAAGGTGCTGTAGGAGACTGTCACCCTGAAAAACGTCCAACAAAATGGTAATGAGATAAATAAAAGCTTCTGTTGTGCTGTCTTCATTCTGCTGCTTTGCCTTCAGCCACAACTACTGCATCTTTACACAGCTTCTCTTTAGTGTTCTGTAAAGGGGCTTGCTTTTGCAGATAATCCTGGGTATCTTGTAACTCCCCCAAAAGCAAGCGCTTATAAGAGGGGAAATTTGACAGCGTTTTACCAAGCAAAACCATGCATGACTAAGCTGGAGATCGAGTTCTGTACAGATAGATAATTGGCAAATGTAGCAGATTTGTCTGTAAATTACCAACAGTGGAGGAGACAACGTAGGCATTTGCTTAGGTTGATGTTTCACTTGATAGTTGAGTGCGTGTCTGAGAGTACACCCAAGTACTCCTTGAACTTAAGGAAGCAAAAAAGAAAAGCTTTACGGAGTGGTTTATTACGGAGAGTATTTGCTGTGTTTTGGCACAAGTTATATTTAGGGTGTGTGCGTGAAGCTCTTGAAAGAACTTTCTTCACACTTTTAACTGACAGACATTTGCAGCTAGGGCTGTCTGGTTCGAGTTGCAGCTCCATCAGCGCTGGCTTCAGATGGAGTCTACGTTGTAGCCTAGTAGTGTTACTCGATACTTGCTGGAGTAATCTCTTGGAACTGAATAAATCTTGCAATTCTGGAGGACAGCAATGTATCATACTAGGTAGCTTGCAGTCCAAGATTAAAAGAAACAAGTCCTGTACAAAGGAATTTAGAAGAGCTACGCTGATTACGTGTAAGTGTGGGCACAGGAGAATTTTATGGCCCATACCAGGAAACTGTGTGCATCAGGTTACTGTACCGTAGGTTTTTCTCATTCTCAGACTGCTCCTTGCATGAATGCTTCATTCTGCTGTCTTCTGTAGCTGTTCCTTTCTTGCTCACTAACGGGAGTTGCTCTCTTCTAACAAAAAGTGCTTGTCCATATTATATGTATTTTTAAATGTGTCCATTTAAATTAATATTTAAGGGAGCAAAGATCTGGGTGTGATATAATATATCCGCTTCTGGCTAATCGGTACTTGATGTCATCTGGCCTTTTTTTTACTTAATGTTTTTTTGCTGTCTTTTATCCAGCAGGATGGTTTTTTAGATGACTGTGTTAAGAGTTGACTTGTACTTGAAAGTAGGCTATTTCTTCTGGAGTACTTCTGGGTTTATCAATCAGCAATATCTTTTTACCAGCACGACTAATGGCACATTTGGTGTGGGAGGATGTCTCATCCCAAACTAGATATTCCCCTTCCTGTTCTAGTATAGGTTGTAGTTACAGTCATCTATTTGCGCTTGCCTGTACAATACATTTTTTTAAAGGCTTTGTGTGGTTACTTTACCTTTCCAGGTGGCTTCATTTATATAGAAGTTAGGTGACTAGTCTGAACTACTTGCCTTGGCTCCCTCTCAGTCAACAGTATTGACACTGCAGCATGTCCTCTTCCAGTGATCCTGCCCCTCTGCTGACTCCAGCTTTGCCCTAAATACCGACCTCTCTAAGACTCTCTGACAGGAGGTTGTGGCTGGGGGGGGGTAGTATGGTCTCTGCTCCCAAGCTACAAGTGACAGGACAAGAGGAAATGGCCTCAGCTTGCACCGGGAGAGGTTTAGATTGGATATTAAGAACAGTTTCTTGCCCAAAGAGTTGTCCAGCTCTGGCATAAGGATTGTCTGTGCCCAGGGCCGTGGGGGAGGCCCCATCCCTGGAGGGAATCCAAAGCCACGTAGCTGTGGATGAAGGACATGAGTTAGTGGTGGCCATGGCAGTGCTGAGGGAATAGTTGGACTCAACGATCTTAAAGATCTTTTTCCAATCTAAATGATTCTGTGATTCTCTGACAGCTGACACTTGGTGGAATGAGCTCTGCCACCTCATCAGCAGGAGCTTATTTCTGAACATCTTGTGGTGCCTTTGAAATTTCTTCCCCTGGGTGTACAGTTTGTGATATCCTACTGGGAGCTGCAAACATGACCCTCCTGCAACAAGCTGGTGTTAGCCACGCAGCAGGGAAATTGGGATGCTGATTCCCATGCAACACCTCATCCTGAAGCTGAGCCATGTGGCCAGTAGTCCTGGAAGGTGGGATGTCTGTGTGTCAATATTTAATCAAAGCCATGAGCTGACATCCTGCCTGTGCAAAGGGAGACGGTTGTCAGTTGCAGTGAGGGATTTAATTTTTTCCTTCTGTCCAGTGCCATCTTCACCAAAAGCCAGGATGCAGACATCCTTAAACAGCTTGGGCTTTTCAGGATGGGAGAGCTATGTGGAAGGTTTACATGTGGATGAGAGGAGCACACCATGGTTGGGATGGGAGCCCTAGGAGACTGCACTTATACTATGTGCCATTGCTGCCAACAGCTTGAATGGCCACAAGTAGAGCAGCTTGAAAACAGTTCAAAGTGCTGTTTCTAGTCATCCAGAAACCCTAGGAGAGCACTCTATTGCAATAGCCTTACAGAGGGGGAGAAGGAAAGAAAACTATGCCACTTTTAAGGGTAAAATCCACTTTTCATTGAAACTATTGGAAAAACTTTTATCAGTGGCTTCTTTTTCTGTGACTTATGAATTGTCTTGATTAAATTGATGAAATGGTGTGCACTGTAGAGAGAGGAGGTCTGTACACTGGGATGCCACACACGGTGCCAAGCACCAAACCCCAAAGACAAGTCAGTTCTGGGCACAAATAAGCTTAGTTTCCAGAGGGGACTGACTGTCCATTACAGTTGTGCTTCCTACTGAAAGGTCTGAACCTCATCTCCTCTTGGTTGTACTCCACTCAAAACCAGTGCATCTAAATGTAAAGCTAAACCCTACAAGCACTGTTGAGATGTCAAGAATTCTGCTAGTTTTATTTTGTCAAGAAAATACTGTGTTCCTTCAGTTCTGCTGAATTTTTTCTTCCAATAAATGGAAGCACAAGAGTACACCAAGTGGAAAAAAAAAATCCTGCTGTACTTAGAAGCACACATTTTCTCACATGCTTCAGTTCCTGTAGGTCTAAAGCATTATTTCAGCATTTAATCTTTAATTGATTGCTAATGGATTAGTTAATGTTTGAGTCTTACTGTTTATTTAATTATTTTCTTTTCTTTTTTTTTAGGTCTGAAAGGTTTTTATGGGTGGTGAGATGTTCCACTGCTTGGATCAATGTGTTTCATTTAATGTTGGGAAGGAGTGGATTGGTTTTTGTTGTTTGGTTGTGGAGTTTTTTTCAGTTGCTGTAGTTATAAGCCAGAGTAGCATAACTAGGTGAGGTGTATCTACGTACATAAACCCGTACAACACAGAGCAAATGAAACCGTCCCAGAGCAGAAAAAGACCTGCAGGAGCTGCCACAGAGAACAGGAGAGGGAAAGGGGAAGCTTTGGCCGAGGAATTATTCAAACTCGATCAATATTGGAAGTGCAATGAAAGCTGTGACCACATGGACCAAACACAACTTCTTTTAGCAAAGAAACTGACTTCCATGGAAGACACTGAGGTGTTGGGGATTTACCTTGCCAGCAGTGCTGCGTCAACTGGAGCTCTTCTTAGCCCCAGGTTTAGCAAGATTTCTGCTATGGTGTGAATGACACAGAGGAGGAAAATCATCTCTCCCGTGCTTAGCAGGTGAGGCTGAAGCAGCATCTGCTCAAGCGGCACAGTCTTACCATGCTGAAGGTTGTGAAGCCTCAGGTGAGGTCCCAACCACCACCCTGCACAGCAAGGAACTTTGCTGCTGGTTTTAATACCCCTGGGATTTCACCCCTCAGCCAGAGAGCTGGAGCGTGCTTTTCATTTCCTCCTGTGCCAGGGTCTGTCCCTGTTCAGCAGAGCACTAAATCCTCTGCCTGAGCAACCGTGGTCCTCTGCCAGGACAATGTGAGAGTGAGAGTTACCATGAGCTGTGTTTCAATGATTACATGAACCAGATTAGGGGGGAAAAATTTAAAAAAAAAAAGCTTAAAAACTATAAATATGTATGTAATTAAAAATAAAAGCATCCTGTGATTTCTGGGCTGAGATCAGATGTGGTGCCATTGTAACCACGTGGACAAACCTGTGTATTGTTACTTTTCCTTCCCTGCAGACCTGCTGTCCTCAGCCATAAGATTCCTTTACAAAAATCACTCTGCTCTCTGGGATATTTAACTTGCTCTGTTTTCAGTTCACCACTGCTGGACTTTATTAAAAAGAGGGGTTTTAAACTTCCAGACTGGTGTGCAGCCAGAGTTCAGAAATCTCTGCAGGAGATTAAGCAAGTTTGAGAAATTACCTTTGATCCCTTTCTGCCAGCATAGGATTATTCCACATCATACTGGTTTTGAAGTTCACGTCTAATCCAGTTTTACACATCTCAGGGGACTGGGCTACTTCTGCAGAGCAGTTGTGTGGCATAGCCTCTGGTTTAAAGGTACTTACTCGATACCGAGATTCAATTTGCATTTCCAATTACTGCATCCCATTTCATCCTGTGCCGTATACATAATGCCGCCACTTCGTGCTGTATGGCTTCCAACGGCATATGGATCCTTACAGTGCGATGCCATGTTCTGTGCTCACTACACACTTAGTTGTACTATAAAAATTTAAAGCCCATTCTTGGAAACAACAGGGCATGACGGGTGTGTAGGTCTCTGAACTCTTGAACGTATTTGCATACAAAAGGGCTTGGAGTGTCCGGAGTGGATCTTTGTGCAAGAGAACAGCTGGCCTGAGACAAGAATGACAGAGCCCAGAGGGTGGTGATCAACAGCACAGAATCAAGTTGGAGGCCAGCAGAGTTCCACAGGGGTCAGTTCTGGGGCCAGTCTTGTTCAATGTCTTCATCAACGACCTGGATGAGGGGAGAGAGTGTACCCTCAGCAAGTTCCCTGATGGCACCAAACCGGGCGGACTGGCTGATTCCCCAGAAGGCTGTGCTGCCATTCAGCTAGATCTCAACTGACTTGAGGGCTGGGCACAGAGAAGCCTCCTGAGGTTCACCAAGGGCCAGTGCAGAGTCCCGCACCTCGGGAGGAACAACCCCCTGCACCAGGACAGGCTGAGGGTGACTTGCTGTGGAGGTCCTGCTGTGGACCTGCAGCTCTGTGGAGAGACACTTGCAATATGCCCTCATGGGTAAGAAGGCCAATGGCATACTACGATGCATCAAGAAGAGTGTGGCCAGGTGGATTTGGAAACCTCCTGAGAAGGAGACTCCACACCCTCCCTGGGCAGCCTGGGCCAGGGCTCCCTCGCAGTAAAGAAGTTTTTCCTTAAGTGGAACTTCTTGTGTTCCAGCTTTTGTCCGATACCTCTTGTCCTGTCACTGGATGCTACAGAACAAAATGTTGCCCCATCCTCTTGACATACACCTTTCAAATACTTGTAACTATTAATGAGGTCCCCGCTCAGTCTCCTCCAAGCTGAACAGTCTGAGTTACCGCAGCCTTTCACTGTAACAAAGATGCTTCAATCTCCTTGATCGTCTTGGTGGTCCTGCACTGGACTAGAAGTTCCCAGTCCCTCTTGAGCTGGAGAGCCCAAAACTGGACATCATGCATTTTATGCATGGTGAGTTTTTAAAAATCATCTTTATTTCTAATAAATGTACATTTTCAGGCCTAGATTTGTCTGTGGACTTTGAAGTGCCTTTTTACAGACATTCAATGACAGCAGCAAGCTCAGAACATTTTCTCTTCACACACCGAAGCAGACCAGCAGAGCCTCTGAGCACATGGGATGCTTTAAGTATGCAACTGATGCATATACAAATGACAGTGTTGTGCTAGACTGACAAAGAGCTTGTTCAGGGACCTTTCAGGAACTGCCTTCTGTGGTAGAAAGTACTGGATAGGTCAGAAACACAGTTTATACACCAAAAATGTGGTTTGTGAGCCAAGAGTTAAAATTTCAAGTTGTTAAGGGTATCTGTCTTTTAGTGGGAAGCCCAAGAGATGCCAGAATTGAACCCTCATCTTTCTTCCTGCCCTGTGCCTTCACCTTTTATGTACACCTTGTAGTATTATTTCATTTTTCTTAAAGAGTGCAGGCAGCACCACAAAGGAAGAACCTTGCAGCATTTCTACAAGAGGGAGAGGGCAAGCAAAAAGATGATAAAGGATGAATAGATAACCAATAACCCAACAGTAGATAACCTAAATACTGTGCTGTGTACATTGACATGATTTTTTTTTCCAGGTCATCTGCAGAATTAACTGTATTACAGTAAATTAGACACTTGGAAAGATATGTGCATTTCAAAGAGTTTTTAGCAGGATGAAGGATGCACTCTTGCAGCTCGGACAGCCAAGAATATCCTTGTTTTTCCTCACTGAGCTGCTGGGATAGCCCCTGCTATTGTAATTTTCTTCACTGGCAACAGCTCAATCAGCACAGTTGTGTAGTAGAACCCAAATCCATCCTGATAACGTTTAGTGAACGCGTCTCTTTTAAAGCTGTTCTTGGCAGAGAAATGCCATTAATCCTGATGGGAACCAAAATAATCTAACATATTAGAAAAGAGAAGACTAAGGGGGAGACCTCATTAACACTTTTGGGTACCAAAAGGGTACTTACAGGACGTCAGGATGGGATGAGTCTTTGTTCTGTAGTGGCCAGTGAGAGGACGAGGAGTAATAGACATAAGTTGGAACACAAAAAACAATCCATTTAAACACAAAGAGAAACTTGTTTGGTGTTGAGGTCAGGAAGCCCTGGCCCAGGCTGCCCAGGCTGTGTGTGGAGTCTCCTTCTCGAGAGGTTTCCAAACCCACCTGGACACATTCCTGTGCCCCCTAATCGAGGGGAACTGACTATAACCAGAGTGTTGCATGCTCCTGCCAACAAGACCATCTTCTATTTAAAAAAAAGAGAGAGATTTTCAAGTAAATCAGTGCTCGACGGTTACAAGACTGTCAGAGGCAGTTTTCCCTTCTCCCTTGGAATTAGCATTTGTGGTAGAAGCTGCTTTAGCAGGATGCTGTGTGCGTATCCCTGGCGGGTGATCTGGTCAAAATCCTGCAGAAGGTCTTCAAGCGATCTATCAGGTGCCCTACTTAGCTTAAAATGTTTGGTTTGTTTTTGTTGTTTTGTTCTCATCAAGGTAGTAAAATTATTTTTATGACCCTTTGGGTGTTACTTGCTTTTATATTCTTTCCATAATTAAATTTACAAATCCACTTTTGAGCTGGTGATGTATAAAATCTTGCAAACAGGATCCTTTGTGCGTTAACCTATATTTATGTTACTTTTATTCCTCCTGGCAGTAATTATCCTGCCTCTAGGCCTAGGATTAATCCATAAGATGCTATAAGATGCTGAACATGCTTGAATTCCAACCCCCCCGCCCCCTTTCTCTGTGGCAAACTCTCTCATCTTATGCAGAGCAGGGTGTTTTTAAAACCACTTCCTGTTAAGTGATTTAACTTACCCCTCTTAAGTGATTCACAGAACGAGCCATAGCAAAGGTTAATTGATCCTGTGCCGTGGACACAGAGAGGAGAAATGATTCAGCCTCCGTCACAGAGGTGCTTGACTGTTTCCGAGCCCGATGACGCAGCTTTTGCTGCACAGTCAAGAGGCCATCACCCATCAGTGCTCTGTAGGACTTTCGGGTTTAAAAAAAATGCTGTGATATGTTGTAAAAGCAGTACAGGGGCTCCTGTACTGGTCTGATGGGACTGGTATGTCCATGCAATGGGGTGGTGCTGTTGGGCTTGAGGCCATGTTGCCCTCATGTTGCTGTTGTGCAGCACATGCTATAGGTACTAACCCACAGGGCACTACAGTCCTCAGTGGGTTAAAACTGCACACAGGGCATGCCAGGGGAGTGTCATGTTTCACTGTCCAAAAAAGAAGATCTCAACCCAGTAGAAGCAGGATTTTGCCCCAAGTTGGGTGAAGTCCTTGGTCTCTCCCTGAGGTGATCCATGGAGCTGAAAGTTTCAGATAAAATGTGCAGAATCCCAAAGCTTCTGTGCCACCATGCAAAAGTGCTTCTGAGGTGGTTTGAAGGAGTAAGGGAGCAAAGGTTGTTACTTGCCTGGTGCATCTTTGTGTCTTGCAGGTGATTGTTGTCTGGTTGCTTCTCATAATCATTACTTTTTCAAGTCTTTTCATGTTTACTGAGTTGAGAGTAAACCAGGTTTTGTTCTCCCCATGAAACACGCTGAACCCTGGTTCTTAGGTTATCATATGAAAAGAAATGTAGCATTTCTGACATCTTCCAGAGACTATTAGAAGCATTGAGTTTGGTTTTGGTGCTTTTTTTTTCCTGTGTGACTTTGAGTAGAAAGTATTCTTACAGGAATGGGAATTTTGTGTTTGACCTCAGCCATGCTCGAGGATGCGTTACTTTGTGAAGCCAAGGATGCCTAAGACAACACAGTACTTGAGATCTGGGTTTTTTTCCTCCCACGAAGCTGAATATAAGCTGTTCTGGCTGGACCAGCTAGTGCTGACCCAAATGGTTCCCAGATCTGGTTCCCAAATGACATTTTAGATACCACCACTTTCTTCTGGAGAGAAACAGGAGGATGTGACTGTGACTGTTAGCACCATGACTAGAGAACGCATCTTGGTGATACCGATCTTACAACACCTACATTGTCAGACTGGATTGTGGGTCCACCTGCCCTCGTGGCTACTAGTCCTCTCCAGACTGGTAAGACTATGATGATCTGAAGCGTGGTTTTGCAGACGACTTGATTAAAATTGAATGTGGTCATGTCTGCGAGAAAGAAGTCTTGGTTTTGTTTATTCCATGTGAGCTTATTTGAGTACAGTAGAGAGGAACATTTAAGTATTTCTCAGGTGTTAATGTTAATATCCACAATCTGCAGCATGCTACAAGATCTTTAAAGAAGTCATGGAGGGCATGCACCTACCATAAAATACCTGGCTGTAACATCTATTCATTGTCTTACTGTAGAAGATGTCAGGGATGTGAAACAGAGTTAGCGACAACTTTCTGGAAACAGGAGTATGCGCTGTGTGAAAAACGAGCACAGCTTCTGACATGGGCAGTCCACAAATTGCAGATAAGTAGAGAAGGACACTTCTGGCCTAGGTTGCCCAGAGAAGCGTTAGATGACCCATCCCCTAGAAGCATTCAAGACCAGGCTGGTCGGGGCTCTGAGCAACCTGACCTAGTTGAAGATGTCCCTGCTCGTTGCAGAGGGGTTGGACTAGATAACCTTCGAATGTCCTTCCCAGCCTAGACTACACTGTCCAGGTTATTGATCAGACATGCTTTAGCCCTTTCTAACAGCACATCCTTCCTCCCTTCTGTGGCTTGACCAGGAAGGAAGAGTTGGGAAAGACTTGGTGCTGTTTCTGAGCTGCTGGTGGAGCATCAGCATTCAGAGATGCTCCTCAGGGCTGACATCTCTTTGGACATTTGGCCCCTTGGAACACACGCAGCCATCTCCAAATAGTGGTCAAGGCAGCCTCAACAACTTTGTAGCTTGAAGCTTCAGCCTGCCTGGAGCCCAGATCGATGCAGCATCGTACTCTTTGCTGCTGTGTCGGGAGAGTTGCCACGTGCTGTAGTAAACGTTGCCCGTTGGGAATTTTTCCTTAGCAAACATTTCTGGAGTCATTGATTTGCAGCACATCGGAGCCAAAATTTAAGCATGGAGCCACATAGATCTGAATTTAGCCATGTTGGCTGTTTTCCCTGGGAGGAGGGATCATGGGGATGGATTTGATTGCCTCGGAAAATTAGTGTTGATTTCAGTGAAGAATATTTTATTACAGTGTTTGCGTTGGCATTCTCTTCATAGGATAATGGCTAAGAGTTTCCAGTGTTTCCTGTGCTTGTGTGTATTTAATGATTTAATCTATACCTTCTGAATGCTGGCTTGGAAAAAAAAAACACCAAACCCAAACCAAGGCTGCCTGCCTACTCTTAATATCCCATCGTAAAATAAAATCACTAATCCCAAAGGTGGAGTTGCAATTGAAAAGAAAAAAAAACGGTCTTGGAAAGTATTAAAACTGAATAATACACTCTAAAATAAACACTAGCTGTGTTGTTTACTTCAGTTATAGAAGGCAGCAACTCTATAGTGCTTTCAAAAATTGGGATGCTCTTATTTCCATCCCTGAGCATGGATTTAAAAATCTGGTGGGTTTAGGCTCACTAGATTGAAGCTGGCTGTTGCTAGCGGGGTGCTGAATCTTCCCTCTAGCCTATTCAGTGCATTGAGCAGCCCAGAGTCGCGTGCCTGGGGAATAAAAGTGGAAAGTTTTATCTGCCTTACAGCCCCTTTTAAGCTGAGGCTTCTGCCATGATTTTTAGGGTGTGAGCATGAATAGCCTTTGCTCCTCCAAGTGCAATTCTAGAGAGCAGAAACAGTGCAGTGGTGCCCAGTATCTATCTGCCCTACTGTTGTCTCACTCAAATGAGCCCCAGTGGTAACTGATGCTCTCTGGAGAGTTGCTGAAGCCTTGGTAGGCACCGGCAGGTAACGAAAGACGTGCCTGCAGCCACAGCGCCTCCCAGAGCAGCTCCTACCTCCCCGGAACTTGCAGAAGCCAGCATGGACATCCCTTTTGCTCTTCTCTTTTCCAAATGTGAAATATCGACTTAAACCGAGCTACTGGCCTTTAAACCATGTTTTCCTCTGTATGGGCTCTTAACACTCCCCGTTAAACTCCCTTCCATCCCCTCAGGCACTGGCTCAGCACTATTAAGGTTTCCCTTCCCCAAGGACCCATCCGTATGCTGCACGCACAGGGTGCGTGCGAGCCGAGAAGGTTGTTTAATAGCATCCGGCAGTTCAGTCTAGTTCATTTTGGGCTCTGATTTGCAAAGATCAAAGCAGGTAAGAGTTGCTACTGCTGCAAGTTTTGTTTTCAAGGGTCTCCCATAACCCCGCTGGCTGTTTCCTGCCAAGTGTGTCTTGCAGCAGAGGTAGAGACCTCCAGGATGGGCAGGCCTGCAGCAAGCTCACCAGCTGTGCCTGAAGTTTGCCCTTGTTTTCCTTCTCCGGAGTCACTCCAG
Source organism: Urocolius indicus (assembly GCA_013401255.1). NCBI lineage: Eukaryota > Metazoa > Chordata > Aves > Coliiformes > Coliidae > Urocolius > Urocolius indicus. Next base: position 164,798 of record WBNH01002456.1, on the reverse strand, counting down.
GCCATGGGAAATTTCAGATCAACAGGAAATATCTCCAGGCAGCTCCAGTGAATGGGACCCCGATGAAAAAAGCTGTGTGATGCTAAGGCTGGTGTTGGCCTCTCATAAATTCAGTGCTCTGTGCCTGTTAAACCAGGCTGCCATGTCTGGCGCCAGTGGGAACAAGTGTAATCAAACACAGGTATTTTCGGGCACATAAGTTAGGCCAATTAAAATAATAATGATACACTGGAGCTAATGAGACTGAGGCTGTGTTTTATTGGGGCCAGGGCATCCCTCCAGGTCTGCGTGCAGTGCTTCTGGTCAAAGATATTGCTCCTTTTGCTAAGGAGTGGGAAGAGGAATAGAGTACCAAAAGGAGGGGAAGGGCTAAGGATCACTTAAAGACTATTCCATATGTTTTATGACAGACCTGAGTCTTGATTCATGGCATCACTGAGTTGGCTTGGAAACCTGCCAGGGGTTTACAGTGGTGTATTTCTGGATCAAGAGTACCAGCCAGGCTTTGTTCCCTCCGAGCACCTTCCTGAGCAGCTCCCCTTTACTGGAGGAGCAGAGCGGTTGAGTAGCAGAGGAGTCTGGATGACCAGTTGCTGTCAGACTGAGTTCAGTAACTCCATGGGCAGCAGAAGAGCTCTGTTACGGCATTATGTTTACCAAAGCTGTTTGGAGGACATTACCTAAACAGTAATGGTTTGAACCATGCTCTTGATATACTTTTTCTCCATCTGCAGCGTCTTCTTAGAATGGAATGATTCTTGTGGCTAGTTGCATGCTTTTAAGCTGCAGTCATCCCTTTTGTAAGCTCCTGTGCCATTTAGAGCTGCCTGGCTTGATTTCTACAGCAAGACTCCAGTGTAGCCCAGACCCTACATCAGGAACACAGCGTTTGTAGAAACATACGTAGACATTGGGATTCAAGCTGGATCCACATGAAATGGGGACACACAGAGCAGGGCAGGGATGCAGTGGGATCGTGGTGCTGAGATCAAGGCTGTTCCCCCACTGATTCTGCTGAAATACATCTATTTTCCATACGTACAGTCTCGAGCCACACGTATGGTTATTTGGGAAATGTTCCTAAGAGACAATTTCTATATCCATGTACTGGTTACTTTGATTCTTGTGGGCAAGGGCTGGTGCATCCAGTTGTGGAGAGTTAAGGTGTTACTGTCCTAGTGCTGAACTGCAAAATGCCTCAGGTTTTTTGGCTTTAAAAGGTGGAGAGGTGGATCTGCGCAAAAGTGCTGCCTGAGGAATAGCAGTAGCAGAGGCTGGAGGACACAGGAGCTCCAGAGGTTCAGTGCATGGCTTTTGGAGCTGTCCTGAGAACCTCCTGAGGTTGTGCCTCATCCAAGAACTTTGTTAGGAATATGCCAAGCATGCTACCTGCTCCTTGATGATGGTGGCACCTGAGTCTACCAGAACTGTGCTGGGAGCGTCTTACTGGAGGGGACAGAACTGACCTCACTTGGTCAGCTTGATATCTCTCGGATTTCATGAAGAATTTTTGGAAGTCATCTGTGCTTGAGGTGCCATTCTCCACTTGGCCAAGCCCAAGAGGTGATGGTCACTATAAACATGTCCTGATTCTGTCAGATTAGCCAAGCATGCAGTAGTTTGTCAGCATCACCAGTCTATGGGAGGATGATGGACCTGACAGGCTGTGCTGGTTTTCAGTTCAAGCTATGAGTGTGAGTGAGTTTGTGCTGGGTCAGGGCTTTAACTGAGGGAATTGTGGAAATTCTGACCCAGTTCAAGGTAACCTGGAATTGGCTTTGTGTGTTAGAATGGAATAGCTTCAGCTACAAGGGACCTACAACAATCATCTAATGGCCTCTTGTTGACTGAGGGGAGGTTTAGATTGGAGCTGAGGAAGAACTTTTTGCCTGAGAGTGTTGTCAGCCCCTGTCCCAGGCTGCCCAGGGAGCTGGTGGAGTCCCCATCCCTGGAGCTATTGCAAAGCCGTGTACCTGAGGTGCTGAGGGACATGGGTTAGTGGTGGGCTTGGCAGTATGAGGGGAAGAGTTGGACTCAAAGATCTTAAAGGTGTCTCCCAATCAAAGTGATTCTATGATTCTATTATTTATTCCACTGCAAGATCCCACAACTTGAACACAGCTATAAGCTGAGTCAAAGCGCAGATACTTGCAGGATTGTGATATGGCCCCGTAGAGTTAACATTTCCCTTTTCCTCACCGCAGAGAGGTGTGGAAGACGTAGACATGGCCTGTAGACGTGGTGGGCAATCTTCCCCTAGTTCCTCAGCAAGCCTGAGCCCTGACAGTCAAATCAGTTTGAAAACACTTTCACTTCTGAGATTTGTGCAAAGAAGCACTTCAGTTAAGAGCATCAGGAGTTCAAGGGAAGTTTCCAGCAAAAACTTGCACTTCAAAGAAGTGGCGTGTCTTTTTCAGCTAAACAAGTCTACTCTCACCTAGTGCTTTACGGCCTGAAGTAATATCTTCAAGAGATGAGTAGGTTTTGTGACAGGAGGAGTGACGAAGGGTTTGCAGAGAAGGATTTGGGCTGATTGTTATGGGGGAGGGCTGTAGGGCCTATGGCGGGTGAGCAGTGGTGGTGGGTGCAGCTACTCTCGTGTTGGGTGCATGCATGGTGTGGTGTTTGGTACAAGTGGGAGTTTCTGCCTTTAAAAAGCTGATTGTGGTGTTGTGAATGGGAGAGGTGGGACAGCCCAGCTCATGTTAACAGCTTGGGGTAGATACCTGCCCATCCTCTGCTGCATGAAGCTTATTCTCCTTGTGGATGTCTTCTGCTCCGTGTAAAGGTTTCATCCATTCTTCACTTTAAATGAGTTGCTTTGCAAACTGCAAATGTGAGTATTAGATGAACATTCTTTTTTTAAAGGGATTTTTGAAACCTTTTGATGTATGAACAGCCCTGTCGTGTGATTCCATCGCCACAAAAATGTGCTGTTTATTTTCAAACGGAAAACCTCAAAACCTGGGGAGAAGTTCCCAGGAGGGAAGTTTAACAGCTTTCAAAGTGTTCTGAAGCAATTTTTCTTTGTGTGTGGGCAGGATGATTTCTCTCTCCTCAAAACAGGCAGGCTGCTCTCTGCAAAATCCCTCAAGCCTTTGAGATAGCCTCCAGAATTGTGGTCACTTCTTGATGGTGCTGTGAAGTTATCTGGACCGCAGGAAGCCACCAACACTGTGATCCAGCTGGAGGAAGAAGCTTCATGTAACTTCCTTAGCCATGGTGAAAGCTGAGGTCTTCACAGTGTTCAGGGATCCCAAACATACTATACTCAGAGCCCACCTGGTTATACTCAAGAGCTGCAAAAGGTGGAGGGCAGCCTGGGGAGCTGCATGGTTCCAACTGATCACCTCCTCTGATGCATGTCACAACCTGGGAACTTTTACAGCCTGAGCTAGACAGCCATTTTCCACTGCTTGCCTTTCCATGTGTTGCTTTCCAAATAAATAAAACAACATATATTCCTGGTTGAAACTCTCAAAGGCTTCTGGCATCTAAGAGAACTATCAGTGAGTACACTCCAGGATGGCAGAGGGGAAAATTTCCTGGCATCAACTTGTGCAGCTGCTTCTATTCACAGTCCCATGGCTCTAGTTGAGCAGATTAAGACATGAGAACATGTGGAACTTGGAACTGATGAAAAAGAACAATGTGGTCTCTCGCTGCCAAGAGAAGAGGCCTGACAGGTGTCCAGATGGCACGTCAAACCCAACTGTATGGCTTGTGGTAAACCTCAACCACTTCTTGTTGCCGAAGAGCAACATAAGCCGTGGCAGCTGGGCTCCTCTCTGCCTGGCAGCGGTCAGTTGGGATGCTCAACTTCTCGGAGGAAAGCAGTAGCAACTCCAAAGTCCTGCTTACAGCTTGGAAACATCTTGGATTCCTGTGTTAGATGTTGGATTATGTTAGCACTTAGCTGCCTCCAGCTGAGCTTGCAAGAGATAACAGACTGTGCCTTTGTAAAGATCTTGCAGTGGAATGGGAGGCAACGGGCAGACAAGGCAGCTTCAGGTTTTGCCAGCAGCCCAATGCAAGCATATTTGTGTCTTCTGAAGTGAGAGGACAGCATGGAGATTTTCATCAGTGTTGCCGAATAAAGCACACACTTCCTTGCAACGCAGTTCGTAGCATGGACACGGGCAGATGCAGGTGAAGCCCCAGCTTCAGGAGCTCTTCATAGAATCACAGAATGGTGGGATTGGCAGGGCCCTGCAGAGCTCATCCAGGCCAAGCCCCTGCTCAAGCAGGTTCCCCTCCATCGGGGCACAGGAACATGTCCAGGTGGGTTTGGAAACCTCCCGAGAAGGAGCCTCCACACCCTCCCTGGGCAGCCTGGGCCAGGGCTCCCTCACCTCAGCACCAAACAAGTTTCTCCTCCTGTGCCAGTGGCACTTGCTGTGTTCCAGCTTGTGCCCGTTACCCTTTGTCCTGGCACTGGAGACAACAGAAAAAAGTGTCACCCCATCCTCTTGACATGTGCTCTTTAAATACCTGTGTTAGTGAGGTCCCGCTTTGGTCTTCTCCAGACTGAACAGCCCCACGTCCTGTAGCCTTTCCTCATAAGGAACGTTTTCCAGTTCCCTGATCATATTGGTAGCCCAACTCTGGCCTCTGTCCCAGCAGTTCCCTGTCTCTCCACAGAACTAGACTTCATAAAAACTTTTTCCAGGAGCCTGCAAGAGCCAGAGCCAATGCTAGAGCAAACACAGCTGTCAGTCAGTTGCCAGGTGGATTTTAGTCCCTGTGCTCTCTTCAGTCCCAGGATTTGCTGATTCTGAGGCCTCCAGGGAGGATATCATTAGCTAATGCAATTTGAGACCCATCGTTCAGTGAAACCCTGTGGGAATTCGGCACCTACTCACTCCCACCTTTCCTGAGCCTGTTGCTTTTGCTGCGAGAACTGCTGTGCTTAGCTGTTTGTTCCCATCTTTTTCTTACACAAAAATGTTTGATTTTAGTGGAGGAATGCCATCATGTGTGACAAAGCCCTGGTTGCCCTCATAACTATAATTTGTTTGGCATTTGTTCTGCTGCAGTCCCAGATAGCGCCACAGTCCTGAATGAGGCATCTCCACATGGCCAGTGAGGAGTGGATCAGCTGAGGAAACCTCCTGTAGATTGAGCTGTGTGTGAATTTAGGGTTGAGTAAGGATAAAGAAGTGCTCAGCCAGCTAGGCTTAGGTTGTGTTCATCTCCTCCTACACCTACATGTAGGAGTCTGCTCCAGGGAAGCAGGGAAGCTCACAGGGAAGGAAACCTCTGCAGGTGGCTACATGAAGATATCTCCATTAGCTGCAGCAGGAACCTGGAGAGGGGACTTGGCCTTTGACACCTGTGATTCAGAGGACCGAGACCCTTCCTTGGAGTTATGACTGCTGTCATGGTTTGACATGACAGCCTTTTCCAGTAAGGGGGAAGGGGCTGTAAAGATGGCTCCTGTAAGTAGTTGCTCAAAACTCTCTCCAGCTCTGAGCCAGACCCACTTCTGGGGCTGAGCCAATTAGACGCCTCCACGATCACTTTTTAAGAAGAAGCTGGAAGAGGAGGCTTCTTCCTGTTTCTTCCTTCTTCTGCCCCTTCTTCTCTGGCTGGTGGTGGTGCAAGGAGTGGGAAGAGTTGGCGCCCAACGGGCATAGTCTCAGAGACTCATTTTGCTAAGAACCCTGAGCCAGGGGCATTGATTCACTTCATTACAGACCCCGTGCCAGGGGCAGTGATTTTCTTCATTAAAACTGTGGCCAGAGCAGGCCATGTCCTGTGGAAGAGACCCAATATTCACAGGAGCTGTAACTGTGGGGAAGAACTCATGACAAAGAAGCTCATTAAACTTATGCCCAGAAGAGGCCTTGTCCAGAGGGAGAGACCCTGTATCTGCAGAAACTGCAACCGTGGCAAAGAATCCATGCCAGAGATATTCACCAAGGACTGTGTCCCATGTGAGGGACCCCGTATTGGCAGCAGCCACAGCTGCTGGGAACAACACACACCAGAGAAGTTTAGGGGCTGTGTCCTGTGGGAGAGACCCCATATCAGACCAGGGGAAGAATGCAAGGAATCGTCCTCACCTGAGCAGACAGAAGCAGCAGAGCCCATCTGTGAGAGGCTGACCATATCCCCCATTCCTTGGCCCTCTGAGCCACTGAGGTGGGAGGAGGTAGAGATATCAGGAGCAGTGAGCTGGGCCCAGGAAGAAAGGAGGAATGGGGGAGGGAGGTCTTAAAGTGCTGGTTGTAATTTTCTCATCATCCTACTGCCTTTTTGCTTTATTCCATACTGTTTCTTGTAGGTAGTAGAATAACTTTTTAAGTCGAGTACCGGAGTTTGTTTTGCCTGGAACCGTAATTGGCAATGAGCCCTCCCTGCGCTTGTCTCAATCCACAACAACCTTGCTTATCTTTTTACTCCCATTTCGCTGGTGCCTCCGCCATCCTAACAAGAGTGGGGGTGAATGGGGCACCGAGCGAGAGACTTTCGTGGTGCTGCTGTGCTGGCTGGGCCAAAGCACCACAACTGGTTGATTTGGTGAAGCCTTCTCCACAAAGCGCCTCCTGTGATGGATTTAGATGGCAGAGCACCGAGTCACTGAAGGACTGTGGTTTTTGATGTCTCATGGGACAGGAGCGTCCCATGAGAACCATGTGCAACCCCATGAGCTATATGTGGGGCAGACTCTTTGGGGTCTTTGAGAACCACCACTGAGCCTCGCAGCAAGGGCATGATGTAAAGGAAGCAAGCCCCAAGTTGGAGGCTGCTTTTGTACCAACTCTGAATCCAAAAGGAGCTATGAGTGCTGAGCCATGGCATGATTTCTTCTTTCCTTCCACACCAGGACTTCTTGATACAGCACTACCAAGGCAAAGCATTTGGGAGAGTGGTCCTTTTCTGCAGGACAGCTTTCCAGCCACACTACTCCAAGCCTGTAGCATTGAATGTAGTGCACTTTATGCAGATCATCTGTTACAGTACTTCCTAGGAGAAGATCCTTTATTGATACATGGGATAAAGTTGTTCTGAGCTTGCAAAGTTTGGCATCTGAGCCTGAAAGGGTGACCCGTTTGAGCAGCCAGCTCTCCATGAAAGTAGGCTCCTAAACAGCTTTGAGAACCTGAACTGGAATTCACATCAAGGGTGTGGTGGACCAGGTGTGTTCTTGTATGATGTACTTTGACAGATGGCTTGTGCATGGCCATTCCCTATGATCAGTAAGCTGTTTCCCTGGGCCTGCCCCTACCTGCCCCCTTTTGCTTCCTTACTTGTGCACTGCTCGTTGCTGTCAAGCTCGCTTCCTCGTGTAAAATAAAATGATGTGGTGTCAAGCTCGCTTCCTCGTGTAAAATAAACTGATTCCCACAGCAGGGATTTTTTTTGCCTTTAAAAAAAAGGTTTATTTTAAACAGATATGGTTCCTTAGACTTGTGCTCCATTTCAGCCTCACTTTCCTGTTTTAAGTTACCAGAAGTATTTGTTGACCCTGTCTGTGTTTTGTGTCACACATTCCCTGCAGCCCTACTCCATTTCAATACTTGGAGGCTGCGGAATTGCAAAGGTCAGAGGTGGATATTGGGCAGCTACTGCCCTGCAGCCTAGAGAACCTGTAATCTTGCTTTGCTTAAAACCTGCAGTCCTGAATTCAGTCGAGTGCAATCCCAGGAGAAAACTTCATTTGGTTATGAACACAGCTATATGTGTATTTATCAGATTGAATATAACTTGCAGAGTTGCTTATCCCATGTTGAGACACAGGTATCCCAGGACACTTCCAACCACCGACCTTCCTGCTCTTCTGTCCTACTTCACAGCTTGTCTTAGAATGTGAAAAACAATGCTTGCAGGATCTTACGGCTTGTCCTCGTCCCTCGACCTGTGCAGCGTTCTAGAGTGGATGTCCAAAAGTGCTTGAAGTGCCAGCTGCTGTTCTATTGCTGCTGTGAAGTGTCTTGTCACACAGGCTTAGGAAACAAAGCGAGGGCAGTCAGGTGGTGGGATGGCTCAGAAGCTTCTTTTGTTTGCTTTTTGCCCTTGAAAGGCAAAACGGTGTCGTGGAGGAAAGGTGAAAGCACGAGAAACCTTTTGACATCGCCACCTGAGTTTAGGAAGTTAATTGCATAAGCCTCCTTGCCAGTCTCCCAAACCCTGTGTCTTGGTAGTGCTGTATCAAAGGCAGCATGTGAACAGTCCAGAGCATCATTCAGAGATTTTCTAGTTCTACTTGATGGTGTCCCTGTTAGTGCATCCCAGTGGTCTGCATCGTGCGGTGCCCAGCACAGAGTTCACAAAACTTGTGAGGATAAATTAGCATGACTTGAAAAATGAGTAGATCTGGACAAGGAGTCTTGGAGCAAGTCTTGGGGGCAAGTCGTCAAGGAAGCGATTAGCTCATAGGCTTAATCAAAGGCAAAATTCTAAGCAGACGTTGTGTTTTCTGGCTGCTAATAGCAGTAGGAACACAGCCGCAAATGAAGAAATGCATCATGCATTTTAAACCTCCTATATAAGAATTTCTGCAGGGAGGATAATTATGGCACAAGCTCAGCGAAGTGCAAGGAGGTACTCTGAGGCAAACTAGCTCCTGCGGATAACATGGAACAAGGAAAGAAAAAGAAGAGGGGAAAAAAAACCCAGCTGGGCTGGAGCAGAAATGAATCCTGGAAATACTCCAGACTCTGGAAATCGGTAGGTCTCTGGTTCTTGATGGATCCCTCATGGAGTTTAACAAAGGCTGGAATACAAAGACATGTTAATACCTTTTCTTTGGGAGTTATTTGGCTCTGTTGTGGACTATGGGACTTTACCCTCGAGCCTAAAATAGGGATAATTGATGTAATCCTAAACCAAGGGAACACGCCAGCTGACTGCACAGATTATAAGCCTGTCTCTTCAACACCCAGGGGTCATGGGGTGACATGCAAAGAGCATATTTTTTGAATGCTGCCTCCCTGATCATCATGTGTGATGAAATAACAGCAGGTGATTATGTGCAAGGGATGGAAGGACCGATTTGGAAACCCGTTGGCCCTCTGGGGATAGGTTTCAGCAAGCTGATACTTTCTCTAGAGGTGGGCACATAACTGTGAGCTGCTGTGGAAGACACCTCTTCACAAGGGAAAGTGGTGACTTTTCTGTCAGAATTTAGAGTGTCTTAAACTCTCCATTGCTGTCTTCTCACTATAGGTATAACCAAATGCTGACCCCTGCACTAAAGCTGAAATTCCCTCCTAGTTTTCATAATGAAGACTGTCAGCACGCTCTTTGCAAGAGGTATTGAACTCTTGAGGTGTGCCTCCATGTTAATCTGAAAGAGGACATCTCCACCAGTATCTTTGCAGTAAGGGTGGCCTTTGTTGCCTGCCAAGAGCCATTGGGATGGTCTTGAATCTTCTGTTCAGGCTTTTCCTCATGATGACAGGATTATGTTTTGTCATGAATCAGTGCAAGTGGGATCAGAGCAAGGCCTTTGTGATGTAGAATGAATGGTTTGCAAAGAGCCTTCATCAAGGAGGTGTAGCTCTGCAGGGTCCTGCTGATCACCAGTGCTTAATGTCAATTGGGATCTTTAGATACTATCCAGGATGTGCTGAGATCTATTATGCAATCGGGCTGACAATATATAATTTCCTTACCTTGCCTATACTAGCACTGACATCCCAAAGAAATCCTAGGCACATCCAGACTGCCTGATTTGATGCCCAGTGGGATCAGGAAGCATTCCCATCAGACAGCCTGGATGTGAATACCCTGTTCCGGATGCCAGGATTGTTTGATAGCAGAGACATACAGTAGAGGCTGTAGGGATGTCTTTGGCTCTAGTTTTCTCCTTGCACTGCAACAGTTTTTACTTATTTGCAGGAAGAAGAGTAAAAAATAAAGACAAATGGAGGCAGGATGGATCATGGCTATCTGATTTCTTGGTCTCTTCTCTCCGGTAATGAATAATAGGACTAGAGGAAATGGCCTCAAGGTGCCCCAGGGGAGGTTTAGATTGGAGCTGAGGAGGAACTTTTTCCCTGAGAGGGCTGTCAGCCCCTGTCCCAGGCTGCCCAGGGAGCTGGTGGAATCCCCATCCCTGGAGCTATTGCAAAGCCGTGTAGCTGAGGTGCTGAGGGACATGGGTTAGTGGTGGGCTTGGCACTGTGAGGGGAGAGGGTGGACTCAAGGAACTTAAAGGACTTTTCTAATTGTAATGATTCTGTGATTTACCCTGTGACCATGTCCTGGCAGGGGCAGCCAATTTGTGAACATGAAAATGGACAGCAGGAAGATTGAGGGCTGCAAAGGGGACGCTCGTCTGTGTCTGAACCATCCTATGGCTGGGATGCAGATCAGCAGTGTCCCTAACCAGCCATGGGGCTGGAAACTTTAAAGCTCCTCCGGGCTGAGTCCTCACCCACAGCATAACTATGTCTTTGTTAGGTCTGGTACGAGCTCTTGAAAAATCAATAGTGTGCTTATGGGTCTCAGTTAAGGAGTCTCTGCTCTGGGCAGTAAGTGAACGTCCCTGTTGACAGGGCCTGAAAACCTGGAGAGCTGTTGGTTGCTATTTATTGCTTTTTATTTAGCGTCTACCTTTAACGCTTCTTCTTTTTCAATGGCTTTGCAAATACGAACAGATTAATTGGAAGCTACTGCAGTGCACAGAACAAGTAGAGCCCTTCTAATTACTCCGGGTGAGGTGGTGGTGTATCTCTGTTCAACAGGCTATTCCAAGCGCTCATGTTTACTTCCTTCTAGTTCAAGTGCTGCTTTCAGCTACACTTCACTGATGGGGGAAATCCAAGATTCAGCAAAGCTGCTTTCCAGAAGGATTTAGTTAGAAAAGAAAAGCAGAACCTCTGTGCTCTAGAAAGAAGACTTACACTGATGGGTTTAATTTCCTGATTTTAAATTAGTTAAACTTGTCCTTTTTTCTTCCTTTCTCCTTTTTGAAAACTGATCAGATAGCATAAAAAATGCACCTGGCTGGGAATTTATCTCTAATTATTTGCATTGCAGCAAGTGAGTCCATTTCAATAAATCCCCCATGCACATTTGAGACCTTAATCAAGTGTAACCTATTTGACAGTGCATTGCAGTGACATAGGTAATTTCATCCCTGTTGGAGTAAGGTGTATTCCATGGAAGTGAGTAATGACTTAGGTGTGGAGGGCATTCTGTTATTACACTTGCTGTGAGATGTGGTTCTCCTTTGCATCCGTGCCCAACAGAGAGCTTTCTGAGTGTCTTCTTCTGCTGGATAACTTCTCACCACTCAACTTCATCCATTCCACATCTCCCTGTAATATTAATGGGAACATGGCGGAGCAGGGGATGAGTATGGAGGAAAATTATCATAGAATCACGGAATGTTTTGGGTTGGAAGGGACTTCAAAACCCATCTAATTCCATCTCCCTGTCATGGGCAGGGACACCTTCTACCAGACCAGGTTGCTCCAAGCCCCACTTCCAAGGATGGGGCAGCCATAACCTCTCTGGGCAACCTGTGTTTGGGCCANGGCAGGGACACCTTCTACCAGACCAGGTTGCTCCAAGCCCCACTTCCAAGGATGGGGCAGCCATAACCTCTCTGGGCAACCTGTGTTTGGGCCACACCACCCTCACAGGGAAGAACTTCTTCATAATGTCCAATCTAAAACTACACTCATTTTAAAGCCATTTCCCCTTGTCCTGTCCCTCCAGGCCCTTTGACAAAATCCCTCTCAGCCTTTCTTGTCAGCCCTTTAGGGACTGGAGGCTGCTGGAATGTCTCCCCAGAGCTTTCTCTTTTCCAGGCTGAACACCCCCAAGTCTTGTCCAGTAATACATCTGTATTTTTGCTGCTTTGCAGACAGAGCCAGTCGACAATGTGCCTAACTTGGGGTGTGTTTTCCTATCCCCGACATCAAAGCTCAGGAGTAACAAGTCTTTGGTCCCATCCTTCTCCTTTGTTCTTCATCCTCTGCCATCCTGGCAGCAGAAATTCCTCTCTGACTCACCCCTTTTTGCAGTGCAGACACCACCAACCTCCTTCTTGGGTGTTTCTCTTCCAAAGCCCTGCACAGACCCCTCAGATGCTCCTTTCCATGTGCTCCTGGTCTTTCCATCCCCTCTGAGGCACTGCCTCAGCCTGCGGAATTCAGGATGATGCCAATGCTTTGCAGCCTTCCAGGACCACCGTGGCATTGGTTTCATCCATGGCACTGAGACATTTCGACACCACTGTTACAGAGGCTATGGAGATGGTCTGCTGGAGAGAATGAAGACCAATGGCATTCTGGGATGTGTTACGAAGCGTGTGGGCAGCGGGTTGCGAGAAGTTCTCCTTCCCCTCTACTGTGCCCTGGTGAGGCCTCATCTGGAGTCCGATTCTGGGGTCCCCAGTTCAAGAGAGACAGGGAACTGCTGGAGAGAGGCCAGCACAGGGCTACCAAGATGCTGAGGGGACTGGAACATCCGTGTGAGGAGGAAAGGCTGCGGGACTTGGGGTTGGTTCAGCTTGGAGAAGGCTGAGAGGGGATTTTCTCAACATTTATAAGTACCTAAAGGGCAGATGTGGAGAGAATGGAGCCAGTCTTTGTTGTGTGGTGGCCAGTGCCAGGACAAAGAGTAATGGACGCAAGCTGGAACCCAGCAAGTGCCAATGGCACAGGAGGAGAAACTTGTTTGGTGCTAAGGTGAGGGAGCCCTGGCCCAGGCTGCCCAGGGAGGGTGTGGAGGCTCCTTCTCAGGAGGTTTCCAAACCCACTTGGACATGTTCGTGTGCCCCCTGATGGAGGGGAACCTGCTTGAGCAGGGGCTTGGGCTGGATGAGCTCTGCAGGGCCCTGCCAACCCCCACCATTCTGCGATTCTATGATTCTGTGATCCTGTGGTTCTCTGAAACATGCGCAGCACACATCAGCTGCTACACAGCCGCCGCTCGATCGACATGGGGCTCACAAATCCCCTGTGCCTTTAAATGCGATGCACATCAAAGCTAAACAGTGCAGAGGAATTCCCCTTTCCTGCTCCCATTTCCCAGCCCTCACTCCCTCCTTTTTCGTTTAAGTTTTAGGAACTGGAGAGTGGATTGTGGCTTACTCAGATTTGTAGCCATCTCCATGGCTACAGAGACAGGCAAGTTGTATGTGAAGTGTGTTCATTGTTAAGTTTATAATTCAGCGAGGTTGCTGGATGTTTTTTCTTGTGTTTTTTTTTTTTTCCCCACAGCTCCGAGATACCCTTGAGAGGCAAGAGAGCTCCCAATGCCTGCATCACCAGGCGAGCTCCCTTGCTGCTCCCCTGCCATCCTAGGAGCAAAAGCACTGGGAAGCATCCTCTAGTTTTTGAAGCTTTGCTGGCTTTTCCCCATTTGCCCATTCCTCTAGGTATTTTGCTTGGCAATTCCCACCACTTCTTGAATTTCCTTGTTGCTTTCTGAGGTGAGGTCTTTGTCTCCTCTCCCTTCTGCCTTCTCCTCTTGCTTACATCCTCACAAGCACCGACTTCCCTGGGCACAGGCCATCAGTGAGATGTTGTTGAAAGGTTGAGGTGCAACAGGTGTTGCTGACCACTTCACATGCACACTGTAAAGGAAAGGACACCCCTTGTGGCTGTGCTGGCAATTTCTGTCTAAGGAGAAAAGAAGCAGTGTTTAATCATGTCTTCAATGGAGGAGAAGTGGGACAAAGCCACTGATTTTACAGAATTTTTGGTGTTGCCAGTGTTTCAAACATTTTTTATTTTCTAGTTTGTCCTTCTTTTCTCATCTCGAAAAAAAAACACACCTGCATGCAGAATTGGGAATCTTTAAAAAGCTTTATTGAAAATGAGGTGGAGTTTGATGTTCCAAATTAGGGTTAATGTTGCCTCCTCCCTCAAGTCATTCTCTGAAGGGTTGGAGGACGAGAGATAGTATCCCTTGTGCATGCAGATGCTTTGGTACTCAACTGACCTTATTTGTATTTCCTCTCAATTGTACAGCCCCTCCCCCACTTCCCAGAAAACAAGCAGAAGTTTGGCACACAAACTTGGACACACCTGCCCAATAGTGCCAGGCCCTCAATGACAAAGCAGTAGCCATGATATGCTGTAATCATCATCTTTGTGGTCTTTTCCATTCAGTGTTTGGAGTAATGGGAGAGCTGTGTTGTAGCTTTCTGGAGTGATGTATCTGTAGAGTGAAGCTAAAGAGCTGTGTTTCGTCTCCCAGGGCATGTGAAGGCAGATGGACTGGTCGTGGAAGATTGTGCTGGGTGAGGGGCGGCAACCTGCTGCGATTTGTCTGCACCATCTATTGGGGATGATCTCTGCCTGGGAATTGTTCGAATCAATGTGAGCTTCCGTCAGCCAAAACTGTCACAAACTCTGTTAACCATTAGCAATGGGGATCATCAGTTTCTCAGAGGTGAGGTCTGTGCCTTTTGCTGACTGTAGGGGCATTTATACAGCCAAGAACTTGACTAGTGGCAGAATAGGATGTCAGGATACTGGCCACAATTTGCCCAATTTGGCCCAACTGCATGAACAAGGTCAGATCCTATGAGGGAGTGGACATGCTCAGGCTGCTCTTAGTGACTTGAGTGAAGCTGGTCCTTGAGACATCATGTTGTAGGTCCAGTAACAGAGCAAAGAAAGGACAACTGCTATGGTCAAGGTCATGAGTGATCCTGTGAACATTACACGGTCTCAGCACTTGGTGTTTGCCCTGTACAACACCCTCCTCTCTGAAAAACAAACAAACCAACCACCTGTGTTTGACCTATGTGAAAGCAAATCTGCTACAACCTGCAAAGCAGCTTCTCCAGAGGGCTGTCAAACAAAGAAAGGCCATTTGGCCTCTCGTTTTTTGATCCTGATACAAGACCCTTCCATTAAATACTGTATGGATTTAACTTTATCCTTGTTTTATGAACGGAAAGCATCCAGGCTTGAATATACTTTGCAAGCCTGAAGAGCAGCAGGCAATATTTCTTACCTTTAAAACTGCAAAAATAAATGTTGAGATTTTTTTTTTTCAACAAATAACCATCTCTACTGGCCTCATAGATGTCCTTTTTTTTCTTCTTTTGTTTTTTTTGACTGCAAATGGAATGCAGAGGAAAATGGTACATTTGAACTCCAGTGCCCTGTGCTACCTTTAAATATCCTACATCAACGGGTCAGTTAGTAGCCGGGCTGAAAACCTCATGAGTGTGCTAATTGAATTAAATTCCTTCCTGTAAAGCACTGGACTCTTAAGGTCAATGTGCAATGAAACACATAGCCATAATTGAGGTATTCGTTCACTCATGTGCATGCTGGAAGAGCGACTTGTCTGATTGATGTACCTACTGATGCGCTCCTTGAGTCAGGATTTGCCTGACATTTCAGGTCCAGCTGGTTTGTTCGGGAAGTTCTTCATGCTTCCTACACACTGAAATAAGTTTCTTTTATCTGACTCATTCCTTCTCTTTGTGGCTTTACTGGAAGTGGGCTTGACTGTGAGTTGAGTGGTTGGACTCAATGAGCTTAAAGGTCTTTTCCAACCAAACAATTCTATGATTCTATGAAAAGTTAACTTATCAGATGTTTTTGGAAATGAGATATAATTTTCTCACTAGAGATGTTTAGGGAAGAGCCAATCTCACTAGCAAGGCCCAACAACAAATAGTTCCTCACCTTAGCAAAATGTGGAGGGATAGCATTTGTGGGAAGATCAGCCTGCACTGACCTGCTCCAGTTCAGCCATGGAAGCAATGTACCCCCCTGGTTTCAATACATGGCCATTTTCCCTTGTTTCTTTGCCTTCCAAAACAATGAGAACTTCCCAGGACTTTTCTGAGGGAAGATGGAGCAGTTGAATAGAGGAGATATTAAATCCCATCAGTGAATTGAGCAAGAAAACCTCTTACTGGGTTTGGGTGACTTGGGTGGATTAACCTGAACATTACCACTTCCATATTCCAGCAAAACATTAGTTCCTTCTGATTTTGGAGAAAAAAAAAAAAAAAGCCTGTGTTACTGTACAGGGTGTCTATGATTATAAGAGAGGGAATGATGTTGAGTTCAACCTCATGAGTCTTTCCCGCCAGACGTGGGACGGAATCAGTCACAAGAAGAGGAAGAAGGCTGTGGGCATCTGCAGGAAAAACAGGTGAGTGTTGTGATGGTCTAGCAAGGGAGAGGGCTCTTTCTGCTCCTGGAGAGAGAGGAGGGATACCTGTGGTAAGAAAAGCAAAAACATGCTGGGGACCTGGCCTGGGTCTCCAGCAGGAGCTCTGGAAATGACTGATCACAGCAGATAAGTAGAAATCACCATGGTTTTGTCTCTGGAGCAACTCAGAGCTGAGAGTGGATAAAGTCGTGACTTCTCACTGAGATCTTGTCCATTTTCTGCCAGAGTTTGTCCTTTTCTCACTACTTGTAGGCTACAAAAAGGTCATATTATAAGGACAAATTCAGTCACCAGTCTTGGAGTAGGGCTGTTATTACTCTAAAGCAAAAACAATAAAATCAAATAATGCCAGGCTTTGCAGTAGTCCCTCTGTACAGAGAACTCTACAGGCTTTACTGTCTCCGTAGGAAAGAAATTACAGTCTGGGGGTTAACTCTTCTGCTTTAGTAATTTTTTGGAGTTGATTTTGGCTTTGGCATGGAATATCTCTTCAGATTTTTTGTTTGCTTGCTGACATTTTAATAAAAATGTTTCATTTCATGTCTATAGTACTCAAAAAATAATTGGGAGGGAAGGCAAGGGGAGTAGCTTTTCATCACCTATCTCATTTTCCTAAAGATCTCTGCTTGGAATATATATAGTTTTTTTTCTGAGAAAATCTGTGTGCTCCAGGAGCTAAGGTTGAACATTCCTGTTTCACCGGGAAAGAGAAGTGGAAGCGTGAAGGATTTGCACAATTCAGACTGCCCCTGCAAAAAAAAAAAAAAAAAAAAAAAAAAAAGACGGAGGCTCCAGCCCTACTGTGGAGGCATCAGCATATTCCCCATCTCAGGAAAGATACTGAAGATGGGTGTTTCCCACAGAGGCTCCTGTGACTGTTTTGGCTCTTCAGCATCTTCTTGCAGATATTGGCATGGCCACCATGCTGTGCTGCAAAAAGCATTTCTATTACAAGCTAAATAGGATGTGCTGGCTAGAGAGGGGGGCTCATCCACTGCAGATTCACATTAAAGAAATGGTTTCTGTTAGCCCCCAAACCTTAGTCTGGCCTCCAGGCGTGGCCGTAGGGATGCCATGGCATGGATGTAGAGAGGAGAGCAGAGAGCCATCAGATAAGCCTGGCTGGCATTGAGGAGTGGTACATAGGGCAGGTGGAATGGACCATACAGACTTCATGGACCCACACCTGGGGACTCATTGCAGTAATTTCAGTAGGGGTTTGTCTTAAAACTGCGGGAGTCATATAATTGTTTAGGTTGTAAAGCTCATCAAGTCTAAAGCCTCCTCTTACGTTGCCAAGCCCATCACTAACCCAGATCCCTCAGCACCTCAGCTACTCCATCATCTCCCTGGGCAGCCTGGGCTAGTGTCTAACAACCCTCTAAAGGAAAAAGTTCTTGCTCATCTCCAATCTAAACCTCCCTTAGGGCCCATTTCCANGCCTTCTTGCCCACCTGGGCACGCTGCTGCCTCATCTTCAGCCGCTGGCACCAACCCCCCCAGGCCCTTTCCCTGCGGGCAGCTTTCCAGCCCCTCTGCCCCAGCCTGGAGCGTTGCCTGGGGTTGCTGTGGCCCAAGGGCAGGACCCGGCCCTTGGCCTTGTTAAACCTCAACCCATTGCCCTGAGCCCATCGCTCCAGCTTGGCCAGGGCCTTCCTATCCTTAAGCAACAGAAGGAAATAAAACCCAAGTGTAAACTCACTGCAAGTTAGAAACTGTGGGATGGAAGGACAGAGAATCAGAAGTGTTTCTAGTAGAGACCAGCTTGATCCCATCATGTCTTGGAGACTTTGCTGGAACATGGCACCTATTTCTGGCCTGCTCAGGTGAGTCCAGGCTGGGTTGGGGCAGAATTCAGAGGCAGGGTTGGGGCAGAATTTAGAGGCAGCATTCAGAGGAGGAGGTTGGACAAGATGACCCTTAATGGTCTCTTCCAATCCAAACTAATCTATGATTCTAAGACAGGACACGGTGAGATGAGATGTCCTGATCATCTCAAGGTCATTAACTGCAGGGACATTGGGAGGGGCTTGATGTACCAGCCAGAAGCACACTGTGTTTCTCCTTGCCACCAGCAAGGGGGCTGCTGTGCTTTTAGCGTAGGAATTGAGGTCTCCCTTTGCTGGGTTATTGCAAGGAGACTTGGGATCAATTGAACCCACAGACTGAACTTGGTGCTCCCCTTGCTCCAAATTTGGTAGACAGGCACTGGTTGTGGCTCTGCCTTCCCAGGAACACCTCTTTTATCCCAGCCTACCATGGCTGAAACCACATCAGGACAGCCACCAGCTCCAAGCAGCTGAGAGAGAGAAGGGACTAATTAACCTTCTTTATTAGCAGCACAGTAATAAAAATGTTAGCATCCCCGAAAGGTTTGCAGAATTAATCACAACTGTAAAGAGTAAACCTGAACAACAAAAGCAGAGCACATCCCACACATTGTCTTGATGCTCCCCAGCATGTGCAGATTCACAGTTGTGTTTTTCCCTCCCAGAAGCAGTGTTGCAATAGTACCCAGAGACCTCAGCAGAAGTTACCCAGGTGCTGAAGGTACTGCACATCCTTACTAGATGGTTGCTGCTGTGAAGGAGTATTGCAGCCTAATAGAAGGATTATTCTTCTATAGGAAGATGTACAGGACTGGCAAACATGAGACAGCTTGTGGGACTGCAGCACTTCTGTGAAAAAGCAGTTGAAGGTCAGGAGAAATATCTTGGGGCATCATGGGCAGTACTAGATGCCTCCCTGTGGGCAAGAGACTTGAGGGTAGAGAGGAATACAGCTGTTCTGGAGGAGACATCTGCTTTAGGGCGAACTGAACTGCTTTTTCAGCCATGCTGATTGTATGGGCTCGGTGTCCCATAGTTGTGGTTCCACCACAGAGAGGTATCTCATTCAGATAA
The DNA here is from genome assembly GCA_013401255.1 of Urocolius indicus. NCBI lineage: Eukaryota > Metazoa > Chordata > Aves > Coliiformes > Coliidae > Urocolius > Urocolius indicus. The sequence goes on along the minus strand of WBNH01002456.1, from coordinate 145,788 downwards.
TTTAATCTGGTGCTGAATCGCAGACTGGTAGTCTTGACTGCTTGGTAGTGTGTATGAGTAGTTTCTACGAAACCTTATGGGAACTGCACCAAAATCAATTTAAAAAAATTAAAAGAGCCTTTGGGAAGAGGGAATTGTGATCTTTGTTCCCAAGATTTCAGACCCAAGTGTAGCTCCCAAACACATACATGGAGGAAACAACCATCAGCAGTGAGTGGTGGATCTGTCTGGGGAGGAGAACCTGCAAAGGAAATTATTATATCAGATGATATGAAATAGCCTCCCCCTCTCCCCTGACTTACAACCTTCTGTCACAGAATAGCCACTGCCAGCTAGACTGGAGGAAGGCATAAAAAATAAGGTAGCTTGACTGGATCTGTTTGTTCCCATCACTTAGGTGTCCATCAGTTTATATTGCTCACAAGGCAGTGCTCTCTGATGTAGAAGTGCCTGGTGGAGTTCACTCAATTCCCTGCTCAGTGCCAGACCTCCTTGATGTCTCTGGGGAGAATTCTCACCTTCTTTTGCCATTTCCAACGCCATAGGGTTGATAGCACTTCCCTGCCAGAAAAAGATTGTATGTAAAAAGCACCTGTCGGCTTTCTGCATGGGCTGTTTGTCTGCCCCTCAGCTCCTTAAAGTGGATGCTATTGCAAATCTGAATTGCTGACGTTTTGCCAGCATACACTGGAGCTTTTCCTGTGATTCTATGATTCCAGCACTGCTGCTTTTGAATTAAGCTAATGCGATTGTGTGATTGTGCTCTTGTAGCATGTGTGTTCACGTAACACACAGGATAGGCACATGCTCCTGTCTCTTAAAAGACGTCCTCGGAAATCACAGCCTGCAAGGTGGTGGTACTGTGGAGGCTGAAATTTGGTTTAGGAGGGGAGTGCTGTTTCCTTCTGTACACGGAAACCCAACAATTTTCAACCTGAGGATCGGATCTGAGGACTGGCTCTGCTTGCCAGTCCGCTAAATGCACTAAGTGCTAATTTTGTGGGGTTTTTTTTCATCTGCTTCATGCACTTAAAATAGTATCCCTCCTCTGGCTATCCTTGGGAACTCTTCAAGGAGGTTAAAAATACAAATGTGAAAGCTGTAATAATAAATGTCCCCTCAGGATTGAGTTGAAGCCTTTCAGATGTGTTGCAGAGCCAGGGCAGAAGATTGTAGAACTAAAGCTGTAAGCTCTCTTTGCAGTGCAGAATAATGCTTCATTTCCTATGAACTCTGGTTTTGTTCTGCTCCTGGTTTTGTAGAACAGGGTGTGCAACTGCGTATGCATGTAGACAGCATTATTCAAGGGGTAGGAAAGCAGTGAACTCAATGCACATCAGGCTAACCCAGACCAACTGGCACAGTTCCCAGTTACACTCAGGATGTTGGGAAGAGCCATGGGCCGTTCCCAGGAAGTGCTTTGGATGGACTCTCCTGCTCTTGCACAAGAGGTTTAGCTGCAGCTGGTTCTCAGGACCAGGGAATGGCACATCTCCCAGTTTATGTACAACAGTGCACATAGCCACAACCATCTGTTGGAATCAGAGAGTTGTGTGGGTATTGCAGTTCCTGTGATTCATTGGTAATCAAGGTGGCAGTTGGACATGTATGCCAGCATCCCCCTGCGTGTAAATGTTTTCCTACAGAGTTGGCCAGCTTTGATTTTTTGCTGTGATCATAGAATCGTTTTGGAAAAGACCTTTAAAATCATCGAGTCCAACCACTCACTTCACACTGCCAAGCCCACCACACGTGCACATGGAGGATGTACCAAGGTCATGGGGTAGAAAGGACATCTAATGATGTTTAAAACCATATGTGTGTATGTCTACATGTGTTTGTACATTTTAGTCGCCTAATGCATAGGTATACATATAGATACAGATATATAGATCTATCTGTGGTTAGCTAGTTCTGAAGGTTTTAAGTTAAAAGCAGCCACTTCAACTGTCCTCAGCCAAGCCCAAGAAGGGTGATTCCAGAAGGACATCCAATCTTCATTTAAACACATCAGGAAACAAAGCGTTTACCACATTCCAGGGCAAATCATGCCGATGGCTAATTCTTCCGGAGCGGGTGCCCAGGGAGGTGGTGAAGTCCTCATCCCTGCACAGCCATGTAGATGAGGTGCTGAGGAACATGGTTTAGTGGTGGGCCTGGCAGTGTGAGTGGACTTGACCATATCAAAGTTTCTTTCCAAGCAAAATGCACATCCTTTACACCTAGGAATTGGTGAAGTTTTTCATTTCTGGGCAGTAGTTATTGTTCCCCTCCAGGTGCACTGAGCTCCAAGCCCTCTGCTCACCATCTTCTGCCAAGCAGGCTGGCATGGCTTCAGACCTCCAGGAAGACAAGTCCTCACTAAACTTCTAAATCTCTTATCAGTAAGGACATTAATTATCATCATTCTGAAAGGACCCCAAGCAGGTACATCTTCATGGTGAAGTCTGTCTTAATGCAGCTGCGACCATGGTGGTTAGAACCAGGGAAGGTACCAAAGTAACACAGTATTGTGGTACTTTCCACAGTAACACATCTTGCAACACGAGTCTTCTTGGAACCACTGAGGCTTGCAGGCTTGACTGTAGCAGGGTTTTGCTTCAGAGGCTGGCACGGTTTCTGTTTTGGCTGTGCACACTTATGAATAGGAGCTGTCAAAAGGCCATTTCTGAAGTCGATACATGAGGCTGATGCAGGCTATTCTCTTCCCCTCCCAAATTAATTTTTTTTTCTCTCCCGAACTTCGGCTGTGTGGAGAGGTTACTACTGTCAAAACTATTAAAGGAAAAATCTGTTCTTCGTATGAGCTCGCTGCTCTTAATTCACAAAATAATACAGCATTGTAGATAATGGTAAGCATCTCTTGAAGACTGAGACTCAGGAATATTTGTAACTGATTTTGGCAACAGGAGAAGGAGGAATGTTGCTTGACTCAAATGGAAAGTCCCATTTTGGATTTCTCACATTTCCCTGTTCTTTAGTCATTTTTCTCTATGAGGTAATTGGTTTCTGCAATGGAGAGGCAGAGACTGAGTCTCCTCCTGCACCAGCATCCTGCTGTGGGAGAAACCCAACAGAGCCAGGTTGTCAAATACAGTCCAGTGCTGCCATGTATTCATGGTGTATTCCCTCAATTTTGCAATACTTGGGTCTGTAATTTCCTTGGGATTAAATACCTTGGAGTGGAAACAGCCCCTGTGTGGAAACAGCCCCTGCTTTGTGGATTACACACCTGCTTTGGCTTTCAGCATCTTAAAATCATAGAATCATTACAGTTTAGAAAGACCTTTAAGCTCCAACTCCTCACAGTGCCAAGCTGACCACTAACACACGTCCCTCAGCAGCTCAGCTACACGACTCTGCAGTAGCTCCAGAGATGGGGACTCCACCACCTCCCTGGGAAGCCTGGGACAGAGTCTAACAATTCTCTCAGGGAAAACTTTCTTCCTCAGCTCCAATCTAAACTTCTCCAGGTGCAACTTGATGTCTCCCTTCAGTCTCCTCCAGACTAAACACCCCCAGGTCCCTCGACTGCTCCTCAGAAGAGTTGTTCTCCAGACCCTTCCCCAGCTTCTTGCAGAATTCAAAAGTGTGAGTCTGATTGAGTTTTCTTCTGGAAAACAGTGCACAGAGAGCTGTTCACATGGAGGATATACCTAAATGGTGGAACTACAAGCAAACTACACACTGCCAGGACCTGGACACTGGAAGTCAGTGGTCTGTAGTGCTGAATTTTAGGTACATGCACTGCTTGGCATGCATGGATGTAACCAGCTGGCCCAGGGCCCTAGGTCCTTGCAAGCATGGTCTGTGTGCAGTCTGAAAGCTCACTAGGACCACGTCTCTGTATTTGCACTAACAAACCAACCAAGGAAAGGGCACAAGGCTGAGTCCTGGTCTGGTGTCAGCCATACCACTAAATTCTTACCATGGTCCCAAGCATGGTTTTGGCCCAGACCAACTCTCTGTCTCCCAGAGAATGTTTTGGCATGCCTGAGGGTTTTGGAAAGCATGGATGCTTTCCAGCCGGCACAATGCCATCCTGCTTTGGAGGATGGGTGACTTTAGCCATATGGATGTGAGCTGTGCCATGCTGCTTGCCCTCAAAAAACTGGCCGTGACCCATTTGATTTCCTAGCAGGGATGTGGGATGTGTGTCCTGGAGGCATTGGATTTGTGCAGCATTGTGTGCAGGCAAAGCTGCTGTTTGCCAAGTGTCTGGGAGTTTTAGGGACTGTTAATGAGAAAACTAAACCCCGCCAGCAGCCACTCCTCTCTGGGAAACCCCTGATGTACTCCAACATCCAGTGCTTTCTGTGCATTTATCCAATCAGACTAATAGACACAGATTTAGAGCATTTAAAGAGAAAACATAGGGGAAACTGAAGCATGGGACTCCTTTGACCTACGGGGATCCCACAGGATCACAGAATCCCAGCATGGTGGGGGTTGGCAGGGCCCTTCAGAGCTCATCCAGCCCAACCGTCTGCTAAAGCAGGTTCCCCTCGATCAAGTGGCACAGGAACGTGTCCAGATGGGTTTGGAAACCTCCCAAGAAGGAGCCTCCACACCCTCCCTGGTCAGCCTAGGCCAGGGCTCCCTCACCTCAACACCAAACAAGTTTCTCCTTGTGTTTACGTGGAATTTTTTGTGTTCCAGCTTGTGCCTGTCGCCCCTTGTCCTGTCACTGGCCATTACAGTACCAAGACTCATCCCATCCTAAGATCCCTCCTTTAGGTACTTATAAGTGTTAATGAGGTCCCCCCATAGTCTTCTCTTTTTTTTTTTTTTTTTTTTATGATGGAACATGTTGGTTCCTGTCAGGATTAAAGACATGTCTCTGCCAAAAACAGCGTTAGATGAAAGTGGTCCATTAAATGTCATCAAGATGGATTTGGGTTCTTCCCCACAACTGCTGAGTGAGCTGCCCACCAGCACTCCCAGGTCCCTCTCTGCAGAGCTGCTCTCCAGCAGGTCACCCCCAGCCTGTCCTGGTGCAGGGGTTTGTTCTTCCCCAGGTGCAGGACTCTGCACTTGCCCTTGAACCTCAGGAGGTTCCTCTCTGCCCCACTCTCAGCCTGTCCAGATCTGGCTGGATGGCAGCACAGTCTCTGGTAAATCAGACAGCCCTCCCAGATTAGTGCCATCAGGGAACTCGCTGAGGGTACAGATACTGGATCTATATACTGTGAAAATCACTGCCAAAGAGCTGCTGTTTGGATGTGTGTGACCAGTTGGAGGAAGACACATCAAGGTAAATATACAAGAATATGTCAGGACTCAGAAGGGCTCATCTGGTCCTGCCGGCTCCTTTCATGTGGATGGGCATCTGCCTGCCAGTGCTGAGCTTACCAGATGCAATTCCTCCCTGACCTGGGAGCTGATCGGCAGTGTTAGTATGATTGTATTTGAGCTCATACACCTGCCTTTGTCATCTTGCTGTGCACCACATTGTTCCCCTGTGGCACGTAGGTTAAACTCTGGAGTTTGTTGCTGAAAAATGTTGTGGAAGCTAGAGCTCTACAGAGCTGGAAAGTCGTTAAAACTAGACAATTAAAAAAAAAACCCAAAACAACTCACAACCTCTATAGGTAGGACCTGATATAGAGATTGATGGAGATTGGGAGTGTTGTGGGAAACTATCTCACCCAATTCTTATCCTCAGCTGTGAATCTGTTACTGGCTATTGTGGGAGACAGAAGATGGATGAGTCTGACCCAGCACAGCAGTTTCTGAGATCTTACGCAATTTGAGCCAACTGGAGCAATTCGAGGGAGTTCAGATTTGTGGTCCCACTTTGGACGTCTCCTGAATGTTTAAATTCTGCAATATCATGACAACCTATATAGCACAGTGTACAAAAGGCTGTAAACAGCCTTAGGAGGTGAAAGATTTCAGCTCCAAGGGACTGATAATATCCTAGAGACAGCATCCTAACTGCTGTGTGACTTCAGAGCCTTGGTGGAAACTCCACCGTGCTACCAAGGTGACATGCTCCATCTCTGAGGACGTGTCTATATAAATGTGGATGTCACAATAGGGAGCCTCGCTTGTACCTAATGTGTTGCAAACCACATAGCTCCTAAAATTACCCCTTTCTCCAGACTTTCTAGCTTTCTGTGTTAACCAAATCTCCTCTTTTAAGTGGTGTACTGATCCCCAGTGCTGCTCACACAATGTGTTTGGCGTTCTTCTGCTTAAGGCGGACAAACAGCCGTGCTGAATTAATAAAGAGCTGCGCTTTGGTGCTCTGAGTGGCGTTGATGCTAATGTAAAGTGGCACAAACTAGAGCAGGAGGAGTGCACGGGGCTTCCGGAGAAGCTTCACCTGGTGGGAGCAGAGACAGGAGCTGACCTTGAAGAAAACCCAGGTCAGATGTGGACATCTGTGGGCAACTTGAAAATGGCTGCATCGCTGTTCAGCGTGGGTGATGGCAATGCATTCAGCACGGCTCTGGCAGTGGCGTGACAGTGTGTGCACCTGGACGCACAACTGGCCAGTGCTGGTTCAGTTGCTGAACAGCCCTCTGAAGAGGCAGCTGCTGCTGAGCAAAACAGGTCCCCTGCCTAACATTTCCACTGATTTCTTCCTGCAGAGAGAGAGAGGCTGCGTAGCACAGAGCTTCGCTGTAGTAGGAGGCGTTGGGCTTTGGTTTTGTGCATAAATGCAGCTTGTGTTTGACACGACAAAGCACAAAACTATCTCTCCTCTCTGACTGGAAGATGTTGTCAATTCCACGAGCCTTTGTTCCTATGAGCATCCTCTCCTGTCCTGTGCCAGCCTCACAGAATCTGTCTCTTGCCCAAATTATCTGAACCTTCACTGTGGGGAACTCCCTTGTGCCAGAGGACAGGGATAGAATCCTAGAATTGTGGAATGGTGGGGAGCGGAAGGGACTTCTGCAGCTCTCTGCAGCCCAACCCCCTGCTAAAACATGTAGCCGGCACAGGGATATTTTTTCCTCTCTCTCAGTCCAAGAGTGTGGTTCCCTCTACCCATCAAAGCACCATAGCCTTTTCCCTTTCTCCTCTCACTCCTGAGCTGCTACTCGTCGCTCCTCCTGCTCCTGAGCCAGACACTCGTTGCTTGAAGCAATGTTTGATTTAACCAGAGGCAACTTAACACCGTAGTCATCAGTCAGTTCTTGACACTATCAAGGCCTGGGAGATAAAGGAGTGAATTAAAAGGGAACAGAATAAAAAAAAGAGACAGAATAATAAAGGAAAAAAATCCTATCCCCTAAGATCTGATTTCATGTTAAATGTTTTCATCTTTGGAGTGAACGTTAACAGCTGATTGGTGGTGTCTGCTCCTTTCACTCCCTCATAAAACACAGTTGTTCAAAGAGACAGGGAATATTGTCTCCTGCAGGAGATGAATGGCTGGTAGCTGCCTGGATCTGGCTATCCTGCAGTCTTGCCAGCCTATCATGGGCTGCAGGAGAGGGCTGGCCTCCTCACTGCCATTGTTGGAGCTTAAACTTCAGAGTACTTGTGTGGGCTCTTTTTCACTTGGGCTCCTCAGCAAGAGAAAACTACCAAAAATGGGAGCATAAAGAAGGAAATCCAGACGGGGCTTTCCTGAAGAGGCGTGACAGGCTACTATTGGGACTGGGGCTATTGCTAGTGAGAGAGAAGACCCTTGGCGTGTGGATGGGACTTTATATGGTCTGAAATGGGCAGTCACTGCAGACACATGTGCCAGAGCTTCTGAGGAGTTTGCCAGGGTTTTCTGCGGGCAGAGTGAAGGTGGAGCTGGGCCATCTTCCTTAACATTTCTAAGTATCTGTACCAATATCTTCATAGTCCAACTTTGACCTCTGCTTATGCCTAAACTGGAGCACAGGCCAGATCTCTTGTGGAGGTAAAAGATTGCAAATTGACTGACCTTGATGGAGCAGCTTTGATTTACCACTGCTGTGGTTGCTTTGGACATCAGCATCATGGACACTCTTTGATCCACAGTTGTGGAACTTCTCAGATTGAGATTACATTTGCAGCCCCTTTGGTGAAGAGATGGAGTCAGAGATTGCAACCAACGGACTGTCTTGCTGGCACTGCACAGGAGGCAGATATCTATACCACTCAGCCACCTCAGGAGGGGGCAGATGGCTCTCAATTCATGAAATAAATGCTACCCATACATCTCATTTCCACTTGCTGTCATGTGTGCCCAGCAGTGGCCAAGCTGGGGAATGCTTGTTCATTAACTGATATCTAGCATCTAAAAGGTCCTTCTCTTGGACTTTTTCACTGTTTTGATTATGTTTCCAACACAGCAAGCACCTGGCTTCCTGTATCATAGAATCTCAGAAACTGGATTTGGGAAGGTTGAGTGCGGTTAATCTTAGGGCAGCTTTACCTACGCTGTTCCTTGGGTTTTAAATCCTATCCCATGAATTCTGTAATAAGAGAAAAGCTTTGTTTCCTCCAGATGACTTCAGGACATAATTGCTCTTAACCCAAACCCCCTTTTAGGATGTTATAACATGGCAAAGTAGTTCCTGGAGATGCAACTTCTGTTCTCTGAAGTGGCTGTGTCAGAAGTGCATAGACCCTTGTTTTCAAAACTGAGGCAGCCTCAGCTGTGTTTGCAGAACTTCCCAAAATGCAGCTGTATCCTCCTGCACCTGTTTCTCAAGCAATGATGGAAATGGAAATCCGGATTAGTTAGCAACACATCTTTGAAACTCCGTTTGCATCATTAGGCATTTATGAGTGATGACCTGACAGCATAGGGATTGGGATGCTTCATTATCCCTGCTGTGATTAAACACACCTCTAGAAGGTATTTGGAGGCTTTTTGTTTAACATTGCTGTATATAATAGGTGTGAATTCCCAGCAATGCCGTCTCATTGGCATTCAGGCTCCTCCACAGTGAAGGTATAGCAGTAGCTATATAAAGGGAGATGGATGGCAAAGTAGATGGTCTCACCTGGAAGTCAGTCCTCTGATCTTTCACCTGAGTGCTGTAATGCCACTAAGGGACCAGCATTCATAGAATCACAGAATCATAGAAATCTTTTTGGTTGGAAAAGACCTCAGCTATGTGGCTTTGCAATAGCTCCAGGGATGGAGACTCCACCACCTCCCTGGACAGGCTGGGACAGGGGCTGACAACCCTCTCAGGGAAAAAGTCCTTCATCTCCAGTCTAAACCTCCCCAGTGCAGGGGCTATTTAATCGTGTCCTATCACTTGTTATTTGAGAGACTGACCCCCACCTCACTACAACCTCCTGTCAGGAAGTTGCAGAGTGATGATGTCTCCCCTCAGGCTTCTCTTCCCCAGGCTGAACACCCCCAGGGCCCTCAGCCCCTCCCCAGCACCCTTGTGCTCCAGCCCCTTCCCCAGCTCCAGTGCTGGACACGCTCTAGCACCTCAGTGTCATTTCTGTAGTGAGGAGCCCAGTGTTCATCCACACATTGGCAACTAGTGACACTGAAGACATACTGAGTTATCTGAATACCCTGATAAGGCTCTTAGATAGGTGTCCAGGCAGAGTGGAGCAGCAGCTAGAGGCAGATTGGACAACCTGAGTCACTGACCTCATTTCTTTTGCTGAGATGAGGGCCTGGGCACACAGATTACATGGAGGCACCTACTACATGAATATAGATTTCTGAATCCAAACCTATCTCCCATCACTAGGAATTAATTTGGTTGCCCACCTGTATCTGTTGAGGTTTGAGATGCCATCAGGAACCATCTGGCCACTGGGTGTTTTCCTTGAAAGTACAGCATGTGTCAGTTTGGGAGGTCTCTCAGGACACCTCAAATGCCAAGAGAGCACCTGTATGTGTGGGAAAATGAACTCTGCTACTAGTGTCCATGATTGTTTCTGAGAGAACCTCTTTAGATATCCTTTAGGCAAGATTTTTGCTCTGTGAGCACAAACATAAATATTAATAGTAGTCCATAGGAGGTTTCCTAAGATAAACACTCAAATGGGACATAACCTCTCCCTCAAGGATTCTGAGCAATTTGAGAGTTCAATGAGTAAAGAATTATTAAAATAATCAGGAAATTCAATTTTTAAAAGATATAATAGTTTTGCTAATATTGTGAGCCAGTCTCGAGGCATGTCTGGGGCAGTACAGCATTCCTAGATGTGGTGCTTGGCAAACATGACAGACAATGCTGGATCAGGAGGTGAGTGTTTATCTTATTTTTTTTTTAAGATTCATCTCGCAGAATCACAGAATCCCAGAATGATGAGTGATGGAAGGGACCTCTAGAGCTCATCCAGTCCAACTCCCTTGCTAAAGCAGGTTCCCCTCGATCAGGGGGCACAGGAACATGTACAGGCAGGTTTGGAAACCTCCCAAGAAGGAGCATCCACATCCTCCCTGGGCAGCCTGGGCCAGGGCTCCCTCACCTCAACACCAAACAAGTTTCTCCTTGTGTTGAAATGGAACTTTTTGTGTTCTATCTTATGACCATTATCCCTTGTCCTGTCATGGGACACTATAGACAAAAGTGTTGCCCCATTCTCTTGACAAACACCTTTTAGGTACTTAAAAGTGTTAATGAGATCCTCCTTCATCCTTCTCTTTTCCAGGCTGAACAGCCCCAGGTCCTGCAAGCTTTCCCCCTCACAGAGGTGTTCCAGTCCCCTCAGCATCTTGGTAGCCCTGCACTGGCCTCTCTCCAGCAGTTCCCTGTCTCTCTTGAGCTGGGGAGCTCAGGACTGTACACAGGACTCCAGATGAGGCCTCAGCAGAGCAGAGGAGATGGGGAGCAGAACCTCCCTCCACCTGCTGCCCACACTCTTATTGATGCCCTCCAGGATGTCATTGGCCTTCTTGCCCATGAGGGCACGTTGCTGCTCATGTTTATTTGCTGCCCACCAGCACTCCCAGGTCCCTCTCTGCAGAGCTGCTTTCCATCAGGTCACCCCAAGCCTGTCCTGCTGCAGGGCTTTGTTCCTCCCCAGGTGCAGGACTCTGCACTTGCCCTTGTTTTTAGGAAAGCTTAGGATTCTTCTAGCAAGGACACCTCAGTCAGGGGTGGGCACTCTTTGCAGCTCTTTGCAGGCACTTTTTTATTTCTAACGTGTGCCTCTCAATGTTTCCTAGTTAAGAACAGCTTTTGGTTTTATTCCTCCTACCACACATTTTGACAAAGACCCAGTCTGCTACCTAATAAACTCAGCATGTTGGCAGCCAATCGTCTGATACTTCTGAAGCAAGTGCCTGTGTTTCTACTAACACAGGCAACTTGATTTGTAAACAGATACTTAAGTGGGTGTTTTTAGCGGTATAGCAGATGGTCAATACAGCTGCCTTCTCTCCCTTCTCTGCATTCCCTCCCCTCCTCTACAATTACAGTTTCTTGCCATTTTTCTCTGTAATCTGGATTTGGGTTGGGTTTTGTTGTGTTTTTTTTTTTTTTTCGTAAAAAAAACCATAGAGGCAAGCATTACAAGAGGGAGAAAATTGCTCAGTGATTTTTCAAGGGGAAAAAATGGATGGCAACCTCAAATGTTACCTTAAAAGCACTGTGAAAGCTACCCACACATCCTCACTTTGCTTGACTTTCCCCGCTTGAGTAACTCTGGATCTCAATGGGACTTCTTGTGTGGGTAGAGCACAACACAGGGTTCGACTTTTCCTCACGCACAGAAGCTCGTGACTAATGCTACAGTATGCAGCTAAAGTATTCATTTTCCTCTCTGCTTGGTGTAGTTAGTCACTAGTACTTAGGCAGGTGCTTCCCTGAATTCTACATTAAGGCTTGGAGGTAATGTGAGAATATGAGGGGATAGAATCATAGAATCTTTTTGGTTGGAAAAGACCTTTAAGATGCTTGAGTCCAACCCCTCCCCTCACAGTGTCAAGCCCATCACTAACCCATGTCCCTCAGCACCTCAGCTACACGGCTTTGCAATAGCTCCAGGGATGGGGACTCCACCAGCTCCCTGGGCAGCCTAGGACAGGGGCTGACAACCCTCTGTGGTGCTTTGACCCTGGCTGGATGCCAGGTGCCCACCACATCACTCTATCACCCCTCTCCTCAGCAAGCCAGGGAGAGAAGAAAATAAGATAGAAGCCTTGTGGGTTGAGATAAAAGCAGTTTAATAAAGAAATAGCAAAGCCACCTGCATAAGAAGCGAAGCAAAGCAAATAAAGCTGTTACTCTCTACTTCCCATCAGCAGTGATGTCTGGCCACTTCCCAAGAAGCTGAGCTTTGGTACATATAACGGTTGGTGTGGAAAGCAAAAGGGAATCACAAGTGGCTCCCCCTTCTTGCTCCTCTCCCCCACAGTTTATATTGCTGAGCTTATGTCATGTAGTGTGGAATATGTCCTTGGTGATTCTGGGTCAGCTGTCCTGGCCGTGGCCCCTCCCAGGACCCTGCCCACCCACAGCTGCTGGAGAAGATGGGGAAGGGAATGTTGGAGAGACAGAGCTGATGCTGTGCGAGCAGTAGCCAAAACATTGATGTGATGTCAATACATGTCTTTAGCTACTGACAGAAGGCACAGCACTACACGGGCTGCTGTGGAAAATCACCACCATCTCAGACCCTGTACACCCTAAGGGGCAAAGTTCTTCCTCAACTCCAATCTAAATCTCTCCTGGAGAAACTTGAGGCTGTTTCCTCTTGTCCGGTTGCTTGCAGCTCAGGAGACTGACCCCCCACCCTAGCTACAACCCTACAACCTCCTGTCAGGGAGTTCCAGAGAGAAAGAAGGTCTCCACTCAGCCTCCTGTTGTCCAAGCTGAACACCCCCAGGGCCCTCAGCCCCTCCCCAGCACACTTGTGCTCCAGCCCCTTCCCCAGCTCCGCTGCCCGGCTCTGGACACGCTGCGGCCCCTCAGTGTCCCTCTGGCAGTGAGGGGCCCAACACTGAACACAGCACTCGAGCTGTGGCCTCACCAGGGCCCAGCACAGGGTTCGGCCACTGCCCTGGGGCTGCTGCCACACCACTGCTGGTACAAGCCAGGCTGCCACTGGCCTTCTTGCCCACCTGGGCACGCTGCTGGGATAGTGTAGATCACCCTTCTTTGCTTGCTGTGATCCAGTAGTAGTGTTTGGGTCTCTGTAGGTGTTTTGCTCTCACTGTTTGTCTGCCCTGTCAAGTTTTCTAAAGTTACCGTGCTGTCTCCTGTGAGATCAATGATTTATCAAAGTCAGCCCCAAGTCGGTGTTTGGATTGAGTTCCTTTCCTTTTTGGACACTGTACTACAGGCCAACATCTCTCTTTTCAGAAAGATTTAAACTTAAACACTTTGTATTTTCCTTTTGCTAGCTTCAAGCTATCTTTTCTACTTTCCCTTCCACTACAGCCCCATTGCATGGCTAACACCTTCAGGAATCAGCACTTAACTTTTACAGACACATTAAAGCAGTGGAGTGAGACTAATCCAACACTAGTCTGGGGTCTGCACTGACTTAAGCTACTGCTGCAGCTTTTAAAGCAAACCAGCCATCATCCTTCTCTTCCTTTCAACAGAATTGGCTAGGGATCAAAGTCCAGATTGGGTCATACTGAATAGTCTTTTGTCCTTGACAGGTTGTCACTTGCTGCGGTTCATCTATAAGACCTGGAGATGCTATCAGTGAAAACAGGCTATGTTCAGCTTGTCCGAGCCTAGGTCTTCCATACATTGCCTTCTGAGAGAGGATTGTGGTTCAATTCTTATTACCACAGCTTAAAATATTATAGGGTTGGTTGTCAGGTCTCCTGACCTGACACTTACAAAGAAACTCATTGAGAAGGTTTTGTGCTGTTGACATAAGATGGTGCATTTAGCCTGTGGAACATGACCTCTTTCTGGTTGCACCTGAGATGTGAGAGAAGTTCTCCTGGCAAAAGAAGCCAAATTGTGCTTGGACTGATTGTTTCTTCAGTTTCTTCAGATCTGTGAGCATTGCTGTGTGTGATTGACCTCTTGGGCCAGGGTATCAGAAAGTCTTGTGTATAAAAAGCCACTTTAGCTCGTTGAGCTAAGCTTACCTTTTAAGCAGAGTAGGTTGAGAGTCGCCTTGCGAAGGGATGTGCTGGTAGATCTCCGCCTGAAGCAGTAACACCATAGAACCTTGCTGATGGGGTCAGAGCAGAATGTCCATCACTGCCTGAAGCAACTGGGAGGGTTTCCTGCCTCATAGGTCCTTTACCAAGCAGATTGCACTAAGGCATAAGTCATTCCTTTAGTGACCTCATTCGTGTCATTTCATGACTCTCCTGAGAAAGCTGACCAGGAATTTCTCAGGGCAACCTTGTATTTCCCTGCTGGAAAACACCAGTTCAGCACCCCTCAAATTGCTTTTCTGCAAGGGTGCTTGTTTCAGTAAAGTTTCCATCAGGAATTACCCCTTTGAACTGGTGGCCTGAATACTTACCTAGAGGTTACTATTTACAGGTTTTTGGCCTGTGCTAAGTGTCCCCATGGGTGTGATTATGCTCCAGCAGCCCATGGTGTTGTTCATCTGCCTACCCCACTGGTTGGCAAGCCACTTGTCTCCACAACAGAGCTTGGGGCATTCATTTTTAAGGAGTGGAGGAGGGTCTGACTGCTTCAGGTGGTTCATTCCTTCCATAAGGAACAATTGCATGTAATTTCTAGCACTGGAGGCATCTAGGAGAGCTTGGGCACACACAAAGGTGTGAATGCAGAAGGGATTGCACAAAGGATGTTTGCAGCCTTGGGATCCCACAACACACACAGGCTGCCTCTTTTTTGCCCTTACCTCTCTCACTGATGGGGTCTTGCTTGCTGCTGGCATGGAGGACTGGAAATGCATGCTGGCATGCATCTGGCTGCAAAACAGCACTCCTTGGGTTAACAACACCAGCATGAGGAATGTTTGCACAAGAGTAGAAGGATGCAACCATTCCTGGGGACAGGGGTTTGCCAAAGGGTCTGCTCCTCTTCTCCCCCAAGGAGGGCTTCTGGCCTTGGACACTGCTGCCTTGCTGTTTTCTGGCTGGAGCCTTGTTGCATGGGGATGGCCATGGCTCCCAGCTCCTGCCCATGCTTCTGGCCGGCATCCATGGCTATCAGAGGGCTCTGTGCAATAGCCAGAGCTGCTTGCGCTTCTGTTACCTGGACCCGAGCCCAGCTGATTTCTCTCCCCAGCTCTCCTTTCCATGAATGAAGTGGAGGGATTTGGCTGGGTGCCCGAATCCTCCGGGCTTTTATCAATGGGATCAACAGTTTGTCAGGTCCATGCTGGTGAGTCACAGCTAGATCTTGTTACTGTTCATTAATACCTTGCGCCTGCTTCAGCCTCCGCTGCCTCTCAGGTATCTCTGTGGAAGATCACCTAGATCCCTTTGAATGTGTGCGTGAAACAACACACATGGTAGACACACTTAATGCAAGCATACACCCCCACCATGCAAGCATGTGCTCAGGCTTACATGAGTAACACACCCTGCAGCAAAGGTGCATGCTCAGACAAGGTGGCATCCTGTGTGTCTCCAGTTCTCAAGAGCAGACAAGGTCCCTTCTTGGAAGAGGACTTGAGAAGACTGGCTTAAAAGTGGGACAGAGAGGAACCTCCTGAGATTCCCCAAGGGCAAGTGCAGAATTCTGCACCTGAGGAGGACTAGTGCCCTGCACCAGGACTGGCTGGGAGTGACCTGCTGGAGAGCAACTCTGCAGAGAGGTACCTGGGAGTGCTGATGGGCAGCAAACTAAACATGAGCAGCAATGTGCCCTCATGGGCGAGAAGGCCAGTGGCATCCTGGGGGGCATCAATAAGAGTGTGGGCAACAGGTCAAGGGAGGTTCTCCTCCACCTATCATCTGCCCTGGTGAAGCCTCATCTGAAGTCCTGTGTCCAGTTCTGGGCTATCAGGCTCAAGAGTAATTAGAGAACTTCTTGAGAGACTCCAGTGTAGGGCTACCAAGATGCTGAGAGGACTGGAACATCTCTGTGGGGAGGAAAGGCTGTGGGACCTTGGAATGTTCAGTCTAGAAAAGAGAAGGATGAGGGAGGATCTCATTAAGACTTTTAAGTACCTAAAGGTTTGTCAAGAGAATGGGACAACACTTTTTTCTGTAGTGTCCCATGACAGGACAAGAGATAATGGACATAAGCTGGAACACAAAAAGTTCCATTTCAACACAAGGAGAAACTTGTTTGGTGTTGAGGTGAGGGAGCCCTGGCCCAGGCTGCCCAGGGAGGCTCCTTCTCAGGAGGTTTCCAAACCTGCCTGGACACGTTCCTGTGCCCCCTGATTGAGGGAAACCTGCTTTAGCAGGGTAGTGGACTGGATGTGCTCTGCAGGGCCTTTCCAATCCCCACCATTCTGTGATTCTGTGATTGTATGAAGATGTGTCACACCCAGAAAATGCCCAAAAAGCAGGTCTGCAAAATGCTACATCACTTGCTGCCTTCTCCATGGTGTGTCAGAGGTGGTTTGGGGTGGACTTGGTCACTGCCACCAGTCGATGGGTGCTGAGCCACCTGGCAGACTCCCATCAGTATCTCACATTGGTGTGAGCTCATTTCCCCACATTTTTAAATTCAGCAGCCTCACCTATGGCATTGCCAGTCTCAAGCTCTTGAGGATGCATATTGAGCTCTGAGAAAGTCACTAAAACGATGATCTCAAAGGTCTTTTCTAACTTCAATGATTCTAAAACCAGGTGAATGGAGAAAAGGTCATCGGCGTTCAATTCCTTTATTATTATTTTTTCCCTTAGGTATGAGAGCCCAGAGGAAATTTCTCAAGTGTCATCTCAGAGACATTTTAAATGCTGATCTTTGTGTAAAGGGTGCAAAAACTTGTTTCCAGAGCTTTTGTGTTTGGTTTCGTGCAGCGTCTTTCACCACAGCGACTATCACAACTTTACTTTGGTTTCCTAAGGAAATCAGACCTATATAGGACTGGAGAGCAGCTGTCAGCAGCTGGGGACCCCTCCCATATGTTAATACTAATTTGGCAAAGGGTAAATCCTACACATTTCACACAATCAGGCACGTGGAAAGGGAAGAGGAATGGATTAGTATCCTCAGTGAAGAAAAAAGCAACTCAGGAGCATACCCCCTCTTAAATTGCAGCCAAACCACCCATTAGAGAGACTTTATGGATGTCACAGCCTTGGGTAAATCTTTCATTTGAGTTTGAGCTCTACTGGACACTAGAGAATCCACCATCTCATGGAAATCAGCCTTCCCTTGTTCTTTTACTCACAGAGCAATTTATTTTCTCAGCTGCACTGTGTAATGGGGAGAGGTCTGGCAGTGATTTCGTCTTAGAGCATGTAAAGAAATACTTTGGGAGACAACTGGGAAAAGCAGGTTGGGTTTTTTTTTTGAACTCTAGGATTCTGTAAAAACATGGAAATGTCCTGACATCTGTAGTAATAGTAAAGCTGACATTGCCTTGATTGTTTCTGGCTTTCATTTCCAGTCACCTCTTGTGGATGGCAGAGTGAAACTTGAAATGTGTTTATGCACAGCACTGCATGTATGGTTATACAAATTTCGAAAGGCATTCATCATGGGTTTATCACACTGGGAAAGCAGGGGAAAGGTGGCAAGCTTATGACCTCCAAGCCTGCTGGTCATCCTTTCTGGACTTCCTTAAGGTCAGATAGCTTCATGGAATTATAGAATTGTAGAATTGTTATGGTTGGAAAGGACCTTTAAGATCATCAAGTCCAATAACTCACCTCACACTGCCAAGCCCATCATTACACTAAACCATATCCCTCAGCACCTCATCTATGCATCTTAAGTATCTATAGGGATGGGGACTAACGTCTCCAGGGATGGTGACTAAGGGTACCAAGCTGGGGCTTTTTTAAACCTGGTGCTGAGCACGTGCCGTCAAGACTCAGGCCAAAAACCTGAGCATGAAGGAAAAGCAACACCTGCAACTTGAGCTTTAGTGCTCCATATCCCAATAAAAAACACTTCCTCTCTGAATTTACACCAGTAAATGTAGATTTCCATAGCCCGAGGGAACTGAGGTAAAGCATTTTGGTTCAGGAAGAGTCACACCGGGAAAGCCTTTGTTTTCTCAGGCTGTATGGTTTTCAGGAGAGCTATATAAGGACCATAGCCCTTGTATCTGAGCTTTTGAAAGCCCCTCTTGACACCAGATCTGGCCCATCCCTGGTGTGAAAATCATTTCCAAATAGCTTGCAAAGAAAAAAAAAAAAGTGTGGGAGTTGGAAATTCATCAGTCTGTTGGCCTGGAAAATTATTCCGTCTTCCACCAGTTGCAGAATTACAGTTGTGAGGTGGCTGAGATCCTTGGGGGCTCTTGGACATCCTTGGGAAGCGGCAGGTTGGAAACTCCTCCACACAGGGCTTCTGGAGAACTTTGCTTCTGTGTCTACCCAGAGGAAACACAGCCACTGAGTTTTGATTTATTGATGGTGAAATGCAGGTGAAGGATGTGCAGATAAATGGCTCTTCTGTGGGAAGATTCTGATGTATCGAAACCCAGGGGTGTTAGTTCTTTTTATCTGGAGCAGACTTTCTGGAAGGTCTGTACCACGGGGAAATAAGTGCAGCAGGGGTGAGCTTTGGTCTTCAACATCTGGGTCATGTCTCACTGCCCAGACTCATCCTGGGCAGGCCAGAGCTTCCTCCTGTTTTATGAGGAGATCTGAGGAGGTTGTATTCCATGTGCAGATTACTTTGTCCCAGGAACATTTACCAAGGCCTGAAAAGTCCTCCTCTGTATGCATCATTCCACATCATCCTTCAAATTGCCTCCGTCAGTCTGTACCCCAATCCCTGTCCCAAAACCCATGTGAGGACCACAGCGAGGGGCAGGATGGTGGAGGTCATGAACCTGTGCCTTGTCTTGCCCACAGCTCCCTCCAAATTTCCCCCAAGCTCTTCGGTGCAATGCGTCCCAGCGACAGTTACGTGTTGAGGAGAGTAATTACATTTCCAGCTCTCACTCTCCAAGCATCTGGTTCCCCTCCCCTGAGTGTAGTGGGATTGCTTCGTCTTCCCACAGCCCATTCCACCCATCAGACAGTTCCCCCGCCTTCTCAGCCCCATTCCCTCCCACTCCCACTTTTCCCTGGTGCCTGCTTAGACCCATTAAGTTTTTACTCTTACTCATGTTTACAATCTCCATTTACTGTTGCTCCATTCTTATTTCTGCTATTTAATTCCTGTTGCCCACATCGCTGGTGATTCAGCGGCAGGAAGGCAAAGAGTCCCAGGGGCGATAGGGTTCTTGGCTGTGGGGTTTTTTTTTGAGCAATTCTGAAAAGGTTCATCATAGCTGGGGCCTTGTCTGTTCTCTTTGGGGCTGGTGCCATGTTGGTGCAGCTGAAACAGGCTGATGGATGTCACATGAAGCCTCTCCTTGGAAGATCTCATCTCAGTCATCCCTCCAGCAGCTTCTCCTACCTGTACAACCATGGCAGGAGATTGGTTACAGCTTCCAAGAGCAGCATGTTGAAGCTGAAGTGAGGCCTCATCTGGAGCATTTTGTCCAGTTCTGGGCTCCTCACTTTCAGAGAGATGGGGAACTGCTGGAGAGAGGCCAGTACAGGGCCACCAAGGTGCTGAGGGAATTGGAACATCTCTGTCTGGAGGAAAGGCTGCAGGACCTGGAGCTGTTCAGCTTGGAGAAGAGAAGGCTGAGGGGGGCCTTTATCAATGCTGAGAAATTCCTAAAGGATGGGTGTGGAAAGAATAAGACCAGTCTTTGTTCTGTGGTGGCCAGTGCCAGGATAAGGGATAATGGACATAAGCTGGAACACAAAAAGTTCAATTTCAACACAAGGAGAAACTTGTTTGGTGTGGAGGTGAGGGAGCGCTGGCCCAGGCTGCCCAGGGAGGGTGTGGAGGCTCCTTCTCGGGAGGTTTCCAAACCCACCTGGACACGTTTCTGTGCCCCCTGATCGAGGGGAACCTGCTTTAGCAGAGGATTGGGCTGGATGAGCTCTGCAAGGCCCTGCCACTGCGCCCCCCCCCCATTCTGTGATTCTGTGAAGTCACCTGCAGAAGTGTCTTGGTGTGCAGAAGGCATCATGAGTGGTGTGAGATCCCTTCGTGTACTGCTAGATCAAGACCTGGAACATTGTCTGCAACTGAAGCAGAAGAGCTCAGGACCTCAGAGAAGAGGCTCTGATTAATTTGTGAGTGTTGCCATTGCATGGGGCTTTTACTAGTAATGTCCCTGCCCAAACAAAAGGTGTCAAATGTCATCTGAGATGCCTTCAGGCTACACTCTGGCTGTCACTCCAGGAGGTCATATGTGCTCAGTTCAGGGTTGAACCAAAAGAAGATCTTCCCCTGTTCTCATTTCAGTAAGAGAAATCTCTTCCATCCAGACCAAATTGCTTTCTGTTTTCCCCATTTCCAATTCAGCAGACACACTGGAACACAGTAAGTCCCACCACCACCCCATCTACATAGACAGGTCATCCAACAGATGTCATCCCTGTTACCATCCCTGGCCAGTGGAATAGGAAACTAAGGCACATACAGGTCATAGCAGAGACCATCAGGCCCCTTTGCTGTGACCACTTGAGCTTCTAGCAATAGGGCCTGTTCCTCTTCCTGCAAGAATCCTGAATTCGCCCCCTCCATAAAGGCACCCAACGCAGCATGGTGAATTTTGATTAATTAAAACAGACTAGGGGCTGTGCTAACAGATAATAGTGGGGATGGTGTAATAATTGTCCCCTTTTTCTTCACTGGTACAGACCAAGCCTTTCTGTGCCATCTCTACCTCCTCTGCATCTTCTGTCTTTCAGGCATCTTTCTCTCCAACAACTCCCAGCCCTGCCCAGGCATTTACCCAGCAGAAATATGACTTTTAATTACTGTTTTTTATTACTTCCTTTTCATAATTGCACTGTTGTTCTGCTTTAATCTGCATCCTGAGAAATCACTTTCACAGGCATGATCTACTGAATAGAAGAGGGGAAAAGGGCTTTCAAAAAGCAGCAATGGGCTTGTTGGCAGCAGAGAAATGTGTAGCTAGCTGTAGTGGTAGGTAGCTCAGCTGATGTCCACACAACTAATGTCCCTTCCCTGTTGCTGTTGTCTCCCACCCATCAGGGTGGCCAGATCCATTTGATCTCTGCCTTATCCTACCTCCTGAACTGGACTTGGACTTGCTCTGATGTCGCTACCATCTAGATTGGGTTTTCATGTCAAGGAGTTGGTAACAGGGAACTTGCAGGTGTTGCTGCTATGAGAAGCTGCCAGAAGCTTCCCCTGTGTCTGATGGAGCCAATGCCCAACAGCTCCAAGATGGACCCACTGCTGGACAAGGCCCAGCCCGTCAGTGATGGTGGTGGCACCTCTGAGATCATAGAATCATAGAATGGTAGGGGTTGGAAGGGACCTTTAGAGATCATGTGGTCCAGGGGGAAAAAAACCTGCACAGCTGCACCAAAGAGAGAGGTAAAAATATGTGAGATTAACATCTCTGCAGACCCAAAGATGACAAAGAAGGAGGAAAGGAGGTGCTCCAGGTCGAGAGCAGAGATTCTCCTGTGAGCTGTGGTGCAGGCAGCTGTGCCCCTGCAGCCATGGAGGCCATGGGGCAGCAGAGACCCACCTGAGCCCAGGGATGACCCCACGCTGGAGCAGGTGGTTGCCCGAGGGAGGCTGGGACTCTGTGGGAAGCCCACGCTGGAGCAAGTTCCTGGCAGGACGTGGGAACCCATAGAGAGAGGAGCCCATGCCAGAGGAGATTTACTGTCAGGACTTGTGACCCCCTGGGGAACAACTGCCACAGCAGTTTGTTCCTGAGGGACTGTTTCCCTGTGAGTCAGTTCATGAAAAACTCCAGCCTGTGGGAAGGACCCACGCTGGAGAAGTTCATAGGGGACTGTCTCCCGTGGGAGGGACCCCACACTGTACCAGGGGAAGTGTGAGGAGGCCTCCCCCTGAGAGGAAGCAGAAGCAGAGACCATCTGTGCTGAACTGACCATAACCCTCATCTCCTGTCCCCCTGCTCCACTCAGGGAAGGAGAGGTAGAGAAATTGGAAGTAAAGTTGATCCTGGGAAGAAGGGAGGGGGGAAAGATTTTTGAAGATGTAGTTTTATTCTTATTACTCTACTCTGATTTGATTAGTAATGAACTGATTTCAAGTCTTTGTTGCCCATGAGGCTAATTGCTGAGCAATGTCCCTGTCCCTATCTCCACCCATGAGCCTTTCGTTGTATTTTTTCTCCCTTGGGCAGCCGAGGAGGGAAGTGACAGAGTGGCTTTGGTGAGCACCTGGTATCCAGACAGGGCCAACCCACCACACCAGCCTTGTGACCCCACACCTTGCCTCAAAACAATTTTGTTTTTTTACCTGCCAAGTCATGTTTTGTCAAGCTCCTTTTCCCTGTGAACCACTGGACAAGGTCTAGCTGGCTTTGCAGTTTAATTTCCTTCTCCTCCCACCTCTATCTTCCTCCAAAAGTGTTGAGAAGATGAACAATGTCCTTGCAACCCCTCTCTCTGCTTTGGCCTGGCTCTTACCCATCTGGCTGCCTCTGCACTGGGGTTTCCACAGGAGCTGCTGGCTTGGTAGCAGAGAGGCACTAATTGTATTAAAATATCAGCGTTAAGACTTTAGCAGAGCAGCTGCTCCCTCCACCCCACTGCAGCTCAGTGTCCCTGTCATTATCTTTTATTAGACAGAGTATATCAGGATGCTAGGATGCTGAAATTGTTCTCTATCTGCTGTCCACAAAGGAAGATCTTCAAATCATTTAACTGGATAGTCTTTGGACAATGAAAATATGTGTTCCTCAACAGAAAGGTGTGGAAGGTCAAGGGCTGCTTGGGACTGAATAGCTGGAGGCAGGAGTAAGGAGGACGAGAAGAACAGAGGGAAAAGGGGAGATTTGGGTGATTGCGAACTTTGTAGGTGGGACTGTTATCACTTTCAGAGGTAAATGATATGGGGCAAAGTCACAGACACATTGCAGACCTGGAGTGAGGGTCCTGCCTAGTGCTTAGATCAAAGAATCTGAAAGAGATTGTGGTCACCAACGAGCCTTCTGTGAGCAGTGGAGACAGCTCCAGACATCTCACCCGTGAGAAGTGTCCATGACATGCAGGAACTACCATCTCTGGAGGTGCCTCTGGCCATAGATGACATCATCAGGTGACTCATGTAAGGGCTCTGGTACAGTGATGAACTGAGAGCAAGGCTGTCCATGAAGGCCAGAGTATGAAATGGAGGGAGCAGTAAGGCAGGAGACCCACGGCACAGTGGCCATACCTGGACAAAGAAGTGAGAGCTTTGCAGAATAACCCTTCTGGAAAGCTGTACAATCCAGTCATCAGCCCCTGTCGTGCCCTGGACATCACATATAGGGATCCATAATCCAGCATGACCTGCATGCAGCCAGGGGAACCAGTGAAGCACCTCCTGGGCTGGATATCCTCACTTTACCATTATGGGAGTGGGTGGGTGGCAAATGTGTGGTGAATCACAAAGCTCCTCAGCATAACCAGCTTCAGACTTTGCAAGAGAGGCTCCTTCTCGTAGCAGAATGCCCAAGACATTAGATTTCTGTTAGACTAAAGCAGCATGTGATATATAATTGATAATGGTACACTCCTTGTAATGAAATTTTAATGCTAGGGACAACTTCTGTGAGCATGTATGTATGTAATATATAGCTGTATCCTCATGCTATTAAGTACAGATCCTCAGTGTTTATTCTGGCAGCCAAATGTTAGCTGAGTTTTTTCTTCTCAATGTCAATGAGGTCAACCCCATGTTTTGCTGATGCTGGTACTCCCACCAAGACCAAGGGTCCTGGTCTTGAAGTCAGCCTCTGTTTACAACCCATGTTAAAACACATGGTACAGAGGAAGTTCCTTCCTGAACTGGGAATTTGGCTGCCAATAACTAACATCTCCATCACCTCTGGGTCCATTTGGGAAGAACCTCAGCTGGTAACAGGAGGCTCTCACTTCCCAGCAATCTGCCTTTTAGTAGGTTGAGTGGTTTCCACCCCTGTTGTGTAAAACAGCCTGCCTTTCTCTTTGACATTGATGAGGTGGTCTTGCAAACAAATTCCAGTAGCAAGAGTAGATGCTTTTCCTCCCCTGCCTTTTGTCTTCCCATTGAATGGTTGCCATTCTTGAAGAGCTCAAAGCGCTTGATCTCATGGCAGTAATTAGTTGCACAGGGGATAATTAACTCCCTCTCCAATGGTCCAAGGTTCACACTGAGCTGTGTTCTCCCCTTGATTTATTTCCATATGCCAGGGCAGGCAGCAGTATATATAACTACCTCATTGCCAACCCTGAGTTCTAACTGGAAAGCAGAGAGAGGGACCTCACCTGCGGATCAGGTTTGTCCAAATTAATGGCAATGAATCATCATACCCTCTCCTATACACATGTCTTTATGCTGACTACAGATCTCACCTCCCTTTCAACATCCTCTGCATTTCTGTGCTAGAGTGGAGTTCAAAATCTTGTCTCAGACTTCTGGCCAAGTAAAGTGAACCAGGAAATGCATTTTCCCACAATCTCAAAAAGTTTTTCAAAAAGTGCCAGCTTTTTCAAAAGGTGCCAGCTTTGACTGAAGCTTGGTTAGGGCTTCCAGTCCACTTTGAACTCGCTGATGTCTTTTGTGGAGGTAAAATGTGGATTCACCAAGGGGAAATCCTATTTGACCAACCTGATAGCCTTCTATGAGTGCATAACTGGCTGGGCAGATGAGGGGAAAGTGCTGGTGGGCAGCAAATAAACATGAGCAGCAATGTGCCTTCCTGGGCAAGGCCAATGGCATCCTGGGGGACATGAAGAAGAGTGTGGGCAGGTCATAGGAAGTTCTCCTTCCTCTGCCCCTGCTGAGGACTCATCTGGAGTCCTGTGTCCAGTTCTGGGCTCCCCAGTTCAAGAGGGACAGGGAGAGAGGCCAGTGCAGGGCTACCAAGGTGCTCAGGGGACTGGAACATTTTTCTTAAGAAGGAAAGGCTGTGGGACCGGGGGCTGTTCAGCCTGGAGAAGAGGAGATTGAGGGGGGACTTCATTAATACTTACAAGTGTTTAAAAGATGCATGTCAAGAGGATGAGGCAATGCTTTTTCTGTAGTGTCCAGTGACAGGACAAAGGGTAATGGACAAAAGCTGGAACACAAAAAATTCCATTTAAGGAAAAACTTCTTTACTGTAGGGTGAGGCAGCTCTGGTCCAGGCCGCCCAGGGAGGGTGTGGAGTCTCCTACTTGAGAGGTTTCCAAACCCACCCATTCTTGTGCCCCCTGATTGAAGGAAACTTGCTTTAGCAGAGGGTTGACTCGATGATCTTTAGAGGCCCTGTCCAACTATTCTATAACCATTCTATAAGACCATGGAGCAGTCTTTTCTTTGGTAAAAGGAGGATAAGGATTTTTTACCTGCTCTAGGTGGTCCTGCTCTGGCAGAGGGGTTGGACTAGATGATCTTTTGAGGTTCCTTCCAACCCTTAAGATTCTGTCACTCTGTGAAATACATGCTCCCTCTTTATCTTTGTCTCTTCTCCGAAATAACAGGTGATAGAACAAGAGGAATTGGCCTCAAGTTGCACCAGGGAAGGTTTAGATTGGAGTTGAGGAAGAACTTTTTCACTAGGAGGGTTCTTAGACTCTGTCCCAGGCTGCCCAGGGAAGGGAAGTCCCCATCCCTGGAGCGAGTGCAAAGCCGTGTAGCCGAGGTGCTGAGGGCCATGGGTTAGTGGTGGGCTTGGCAGGGTGAGGGGAGGGGGTGGACTCGAGGATCTTAAAGGTCTTTTCCCAACAAAATGATTCTATGATTCTAGGATCAAATGGGCCAAGCTATCTGTGTAGCAGCTCATCCTAGTTCCTCTTTAGGACCCATATGGTGAGACAACTTGAGACAGCACTTGTTGATCTGGGCTGTGACAGGAACTAAGCTGGCAAACAAAGTCCTCACTACACTTTGGTGCTCATTGATGCCAAGGACTGAAATAAGGAGGAGATCTTACAAGGACTGGTCATTTCCTCAACTGTTTTCCTGTGCTCCAGGTTACAGGCCTGCCATGTTTACCAGTCATTCACAAAACAACTAAACAAATTGTGCTTATTCTGGGGAGTGTGTTTCCTTCCTTCTCTTCTCTGTCCTTATTCCTAGTTCACAACTGCTCAGTGGGGATGTGCAGAGCTGGGGATTGCTCCAGCTATCTTGCATGTCCCATCTCTATCCCTGGGCACTTCTTTGTGATCCCTTTTCCACTTGCACTAATTCACATCACAGAATCCTTAGAACAGTGAGTGTTGGCAAAGCCCTGCCGAGCTCATCGAGCCCAACCCCTGGACAGCCTGGGCCAGGGCTCCCTCACCTCAACACCAAACAAGTTTCTCCTCCTGTGACAGACACATTTTGTGCCTGTTACCCCTTGTTTTGTCACTGGACACCACAGAACAAAGACTGGTCCCATCCTCTCTGCTTTTTGGTCCCACCATGTGGCCACTTGCCCAAGCATAGCCCTTGCTCACTGCAAACACTCCTAGGAATGTCCGCAGAGATAGCTTCATGTCCTTGGCAGCTGATTAACCAAAATAGCCAGAATTTGAATCTATCTCCAGGAGCAGAGGGCAGACAACTGAAAGGGTGTTATGTGACTCATCATATAATTTCATTTATTGGTGAAAGTCACTACTGCTGCTTTGGCACTACACTGACATCACCTGGGGCACTCGTGAATTAAAAGCCTTGCCAAGAGACGAGAGATGAGTTCAGGTTTGCCCAAGCCCTGCCATGGCTGAGTGAGTGAATATTTTAATTTGTAAATGAAACAGAGCCAGGACACTAGGGCTGAGGTTCAGTCTTCTCTACCCTTACTCTCTCACCACTATCCCTAGTGTCATTTCATCCCTAACCAACTCAGATTTACTCAAACCATCCCTGGCCCAGCTCAGGAGTTGTCATGGGCCAGAGACCATCACCAACAAGTGACTGAGATGTGGCCACCCTCCTTAGGAGGGTGAGAAAGATGAATTGTGCTGTATGGCCAGTCCTCAGGACTAGAGACCAGGCTCCAGCATGAGTTTATGCCATTGTTGAAGTGCAACCTAAACATGAGTCTTGGGCTCCCCAATTCACGAGTGACAAGGAACTGCTGGAGAGAGTCCAGGGGAGGGCTACGAAGATGATGAGGGGATTTTGATGGGGAAAGGCTGTGAGACCTAGGGCTGTTTAGCCTGGAGAAGGCTGAGAGGGGCCCTTATCACTGCTGAGCAATATCTAAAGTGTGAGTGTGGAGAGGATGGGGCCAGTCTTTGTTCTGTCGCAGCCAGTGCCAGGTCAAGGGATAACAGGTACAAGCTGGAACTCAGCAAGTGCCAGTGGCACAGGAGGAGAAACTTGTTTGGTGTGGAGGTGAGGGAGCCCTGGCCCAGGCTGCCCAGGGAGGGTGTGGAGGCTCCTTCTCAGGAGGTTTCCAAACCCACCTGGACACGTTCCTGTGCCCCCTGATTGAGGGGAACCTGTTTGAGCAGGGGCTTCGGCTGGATGAGCTCTGCAGGGCCCTGACGACCCCCACCATTGTGGGATTCTGTGCTTCTGTGATCAGCTCTGTCCCTGAGCAGCGAGAGACTTTGCCACTTTGCCTTTCCTGCATCCCAACTGCTCTCAGCATCCACCCAGCCTTTCCTAGGAGCTAGGTAAAAGAGAAGAGCCCCAGCCTAGCAGGCTTCTTCCTACTCCAAGATTCAACTGCAATTTGGAGCTTTCTCCAAACACCCAGCCCAAGGGCTTTGGCTCGATTGTGGCCCCACAGAATCCCACATAGGATGCAGAGGGGCAGGCGCTGTGCCTGGTGCTGGAGTGGGTGAGTGCTGCATCGGGGAGAGCCAACCGTTGTCATGGTAACGAGATAGTTGGTATGGAGGCGGAGCAGGGATGCCAAGAGTGCGGAGGATTGGGATGTGCAGGGGGGCGAAGGGGCTCTCCCATCACCCCTTAACGCAGAGATTCCCCCAAGGCAGAGACATCTCACTGCTGCTGAGACTCAGCATCTTGCTGGTTCAGCTCCTCCCCACTGGAGAGGCTGAAGTTGATGGATTTGTCTGCACTGTTCCTTCTCCGAGTCAACCCGTTCCTCCCTGTAGCACCAAAAAAAAAAAAAAAGGAAAGAAAAAAGAGCAGGCTTTTGGTGAGGAGGGAAACTGGATCCAGAGGTGTACGGAGGAGTAATGTCAAATCCCCACTGTCCCTGTACCCGTGACTGCTGCATTGCAGTGTGGCACTGGAAGGCACCAATGTAACAGCCTCATCCATCAACACCTGAGTGCTTCAAGGCAAATGCTTTCTCTGGAAAATAACCTGCTCCCAGCTCACCCCTCACCAGGGAGCTCTGAGAGGTGGCACGCCGGGGAGGTGATGCAGGACCACCAGCATGGTGGACAGGATATGACCCTGGTGTAGAGGCCTCCATCACTTCTCTGCAGCTCTGTTGGCCACCCAGATGCTTGCTGGCTTGTCCCAGGGAGACCACAGGGAGGTCATCAAAGGCCAAGTCTGGCCTCTTGCTGCAGTTCCAGGGTGACAGTGGTGGGGGGCAAAGGTTCGCATGTGGACATCAGGGCGTGCAGAGGATTTGCTGCAATGCAGCCATAGGAACAAGACTCTGGGGAGTCCTCTGGTCTCAGCTTACTCCCAGGTTGAGCCTTGGATGAATCTGGGCCAAGACGTTTTGTGCCAAGGACCATTTTAGGAATTTTGGTGAGGACGGTCAAGTCCCACTATGTTTAACTCATGGTTCTAGATGAAGAATCATGAGTTAGGTGGCCATGGCTCGTGCCACAAGGCTGGAGTGAGGGAGCAGGAACCTAAAGGTAGATGCTACACTCCTCGGTGAGATCCCACCCCTTGGCTCAGCTTTTCCAGATCTTCTCATAGCTACATTGCCTCGTTGAGGATGTTTCCATTGCTTTCCATGAATTTTGGGGGCAGGGCACTGAAACCTGCAAGTGGGCCTTTGACTACCAAAAGGCAAAGCGAGGAAATTGCATTTATTAGGAAGGTTAATGTGACCACCATGAGAGAATTAATTTCTGCGGAGCTGAAAGACAAGGGCTGAGTGGAGGAGGTGAATCTTCCCTGAGCAGTGGGAGAGATTTACTGCTGTCTTCCCGTCTGCTTCATGGAGACCAGCGCAAGATCTTACTTATGGACTCAACTCAAAAGCTCAGCCAACACACAGAGTGAATCCCTATCAGGACTTAGGATAAGTAGTTCACCAGCAGCAGGATAAGCCCAGGTTTATCATACAAAATGTTAGGTGCTAAACTGAGTCCTCAGTTGTGTGCCTGTATTTAGGAAGGACTTGGGAGTTATGGTTGGTAACAAACTAAACATGAGCCAAAAATGTGCCCTCGTGGGCAAGAAAGCCAGTGGCATCCTGGGGGTCATCAAGGAGAATGTGGGTAGCAGAATGTGGGGCAGGAGGTTCTCCTCCCCCTCTCCTCTGCCCTGGTGAGGCCTCATTGGGAGTCCCATGTCCAGTTCTGGGCTCCCCAGCTCAAGAGAGACAAAGAACTGTTAGAGAGAGGCCAGTGAAGGGCTAGCAAGATGATCAGGGGACTGGAACATCTGTGTGAGGAGGAAAGGCTGCGGGACCTGGGGCTGTTCAGCCTAGAGGAGAGAAGGCTGAGAGGTAGACATTATCAGTGCTGAGAAATCCCTAAAGAGTGTGTGGAGAGGATGGGGCCAGTGTTTGTTGTGTGGTGGCCAGTGCCAGGTCAAGGGGTAATGGGCACAAGCTGGAACCCAGCAAGTGCCACTGGCACAGGAGGAGAAACTTGTTTGGTGTTGAGTTGAGGGAGCCCTGGCCCAGGCTGCCCAGGGAGGGTGTGGAGGCTCCTTCTCAGGAGGTTTCCAAACCCACCTGGACACGTTCCTGTGTCCCCTGATCGAGGGGAACCTACTTGAGCAGCCAACGTTCATCATTCTGGGATTCTGTGGTTCTGTAAATCCAAGTGAGGCAGTGGTGGGTCACTAACAGAGAACAGAGTCCCTAATGCTAGAGACCATTGGCTTTGTCACTCTTGTCTACAGCCTGGCATGACACCAGCTACAGCCGAAACACAAGTCAAGTGAGAAGTGAGGAACAGGAGTTGGTTCAAACACTGGGAGACACGAGAGTGTTGCCAAGAGGGAGATGCAGCAGCACCAGCTCAGAGAAGTAGGTGAAATACATCTGTGGCTGGAAATGTGTCTCCTCTGGGATTTCAGATCAGTCTCTAAATGCACTGGAAATCACAGGCATATTTATTTGCTTCCAGTTCTTCATCATCATTGAACCTGATGATAGTGATGGATATTGGGGCTGGTTGGACATGGCTTATTATTGTTATTACTATTATTATTTTGCCAGCTGGAGGGTGTTTAACTGGCTCTTGCAGCACTCAGCTTCTTCTCTGCTGCTCAAGTGACTCCTGGGGACCTGCTCCTATTTGGTCCTAGGGACTTGGAATGACTCTGTAGCAGGATTGTGTTCTATTATTTTGTTAGAGGTTTGGGGGGGGGGTGCCTTTTTTTCCCCTCTCCCTTTTCTGATGCAGAGAAACACACTAAAAATGGATATATACATTTATATGTAATCTAAATCCTGACTTGGGGGGTGAGATTCTGACCTGAACCGTTGGACAAGAGGGGAGAGTTGAACAGTCTGGATACGGCCTAATGGGGCCACGTGGGCTTAAGTAAGAACCCTGGAGTTGATTTTACCACTAGAGCTATAACCTCTGTGTATCTCCCACCAAGTGCAGCCCCTTGCGAACAGCCATCCTTACCCATCCTCTTTTTTCAGATCCTCTTCTTTCTCCTCCTCTTATTCCTCAGCTTCATTCACTCAAACTCACCTGCTGAACATATAAATAAGCATTTACTTATTAAAACATTTAAAGAACATAGCCTTGCTAAATGTGATGTCGAGCTGGAGACAAAAGGGGTTGGAAGGGAGGGAAGGGGAAGGTGCTAATGGGGAAATGAATGTAGAAACCAAATCTTGAATCACCTGCAAAGCTCATGGAGAAGGGATTTGATTAATGCCCCTCTTTGAGCTAGTCCACAGCTCTGTGAAGAATTGTGAGCTAAATCTCTTATAACCAGTTTCCATCTGGTTTTTGGATCATGTTAAATATGGCTTTTTTTTTCAGAAAATTCTCAAAAAAAAAAAATCTCACAAGAAAGTTCTTCCTGCATAAAAAAAACCCTCCAACCCTCTGCCCTGAGCATTTTCTCAGCTTTGATTTTTCATTTGCAGTTGATTTCTTTCAGCAGCAACAGGTTTTGGACATGTCACCAGCTTCAGTGTCATCTGAGTTCAGTGCTGGGGCTGAGCCCTTGAGGCACCTGGGGAAATTGAGGCACAGAGGGAGGCTCATGTCGGAGCTGAGGGCTCTGGGGCACTTTGATGGAAAACAATGGAGTTCAAATCCAAGTGTCTGGGAGCAAAGTGTAGTGAAATTGCCTGGGTGGATCAGGCTTTGTAGTGCAGTATAGTTTTTATTGCAATGGTTAGCATTTAGGTGTTGTCTGGGTAGATAGGGAACACACAGCCTGAGGGGAAGTTTCGTCCCACAGCATAGATAGAGGTTAATTTGCATCCAGGAGAGTTGTTCTGTAAGCATGTGTTTGTGGCAGCATGTTGCATCCATGTGTATATGTGCCTATGTGCTTCTTTAAAGTCCAAATATTTTTGTTCTCCATATAAACATCAGGTTTAGAAGTCAGATGGGCTTCTAATCTCTCAGGCTTCTGAAGAAACATCATATTTAGAAAACAGTACACAAACCCCAAGCTTCTGGCTACTTATTAGTGCTAAACAGAAGGAAATCTTGTGCCTTGGGGCTTCGGGGAGTTGGGCTTTTGAAGGTGAAGTTTGCAGGGAAATCCTTGCAGCACGATGACACAAGCAGTACGCTTGCACCACCAGTCAAAGAGAGGAAGAGGTTTTTGTGATGCTGTGGTCTGGTTGGGGCTGGATGCCCTTGGTGGGAGTAGAGGGGAGTGGGGAGGGATGTGGGGATGTGGGGCTCTTGGAGAGAGCAAAGGAGCCGTCTTTGGGGTGGTGCCAAGCCGGCAATGGGGTTGTGCAGGTGCCTTTGGGACAGCAGATCGAGCTCTTTGCCCATGTGAGGTGGGAGACACGGCATGTGAATGGCCGTGGGCTGTCAGCCAGGAGGGATGCAGGTGCATAACTTGGGTGAAGCCTCCTCACATCTTCTTGGCTCCCCGTGGCCAGCCTGCACTGTCACTGCAGTGGGGACAGGGTTTTTGTGCGTGCAGACATCCGGCGTTCCTGAAATGACCCCGTTGCTGCAGAACCGATCCCTTTATCCGTAGCAGTGGTGCGCCAGAGGAGGGGATGGAGGGAGGAGAGTGATGGAGGGGGGAGGAGGAGGAGAGGGAGGCTGGGAACTGATTACGTGGGAGGCATGTTGTCCAGCAGCAGCAGCAGCAATAGCAGCAACAGCAGCAGCAGCGGCAGTGAGGATGCAGATGAAAGCAGCATCCTGCCCGATGGGAAAGGCAATGGGGAGGAGATGGTCTGGTGTGCCCACATATGGGCTGGCATGCATGCCCCCAGCCTGGCAGCCCCTGTCTCTGGACACCTCTCTACCCTTGCGGGGCTATGCAGCTGCTGGGGTTTGGATTAAGATGGATAGATTGGTGAGAAGCGTTTGGTGTGACTGGAATAGAAAGCATGGTGGCTCCCTGCTGACTTGAGGGCACAGATCCAGAAAATAGCATTGCTCAGGAGATGATTACTTTACTATTGGAGCTTGTCCTTAAAATAGCAAGCTCATTCCTCGCTGCCCCTCCTTCCCCTTCGACTGAGCATATTCTTAGTGAGGGCTCTGAGATTCCTGGAGTGTCCCCCAGCAATTTATTCCTTATTTATTTCCTTCTTATCCATGTCTCACCATACATTGTAAAGATGTCCTTGAAGGCCTCTCGCTCGGTGCTCGGCTCACGGTAGGCCAGAGCTCGGCTCTGACCGTTGCATTTGTAGCAGGAAGAGGACTGGGAAGAGCTGGTGCTCCCTGGGAAAAAAATCTCAGCCAGGGCAGCTATAGGGTGACAAACGCAGCATGGGAGCTCCCATGCCTGGGGTGATGCTGGGATGTCACCCAGGAGCATCGCCAGGGAACACTGAAGCTCTTCTCTAGACATCTGCTCCTGGGCAGGGGCTGGCTGTGAGCCCTGAGGCAGGGTCCTGCAGGGACATGCTGTAGTTCTGGATGGGAATGCTGGACAAAATCCCGGTCCCATCTGTCCATGTGATCTGGCTCTGGCCACTGTTTGTTTGGGTTTTTTTTCCCATGTGCAACAGGCATCTGGGAGCAACAGTGAGAAAAACAAAGCCAAAACCAGAACGGGGAGCAACCTCCAGCAGTCACTGATCCCTTGGAGCTGCAGCTTACAACCAGAGGCCTCATGCTGTCACCACGGGAAAGACATGAAGCCCATGCCAAGTCCAACGGGTGCATTTGTGTCCTCTGCTCTGTCATAAAGGCATCCGTAGCAAAGGAGGCCTCGGGCTGGATGGGGAAGCAGCAGCTTCTTCCACTGGCTCAGCTAGCAGACCATGAGTCAGAGAACTCAGCAAGGGGTCTGAGCTCATTTTGGGGCTAAACTTAGTTCAGAGAGTCCCAGCAGCCACTCGGGAGCATTGCCATGGTGGGATGGATGCCCTGTAGCGGGATTTTATAGGCCAGGCCACCTGGTTATTATTGTTAATGTTAAAAATATTCTCTGCTGAGTTACAGAGGCTATTTCATGTCTTCCCATGTGCTGCTTAAAATATTGAATCCTTGCAAAGGGACGGGGAATGAGATTTCTGAAAATGGGGATGTCCTGGAAGAGAAAAAAACAGTGGTCACAAGTAGAGAGGGGAGAAAAGTCATCCAGGGGAAAGTGGGGAGAGCCATACTACCTGTAAATGCAGCAGCATCCAGGCACTGGCTCAGGATCTGTCGTTGATGAACAAGAATAAGCAAGAGGAGTTAGGGATGTGCACATGCCTGCAGGGCCGTGATCTTCCTGGCATCACGGAGACATGGTAGGATGGCTCCTGTGGCTGGAGTGTTGGAATGGAAGGCTACAGACTCTTTAGGAAGGACTGGATGGGGAGACAAGGAGGAAGAGTCACCCTCTCTGTCAGTGACACCTTGGAGTGTGTAGACTGTGCCTGAGGATGGGTGAGGGACTGACTAGGAGTTTATGGGTCATGATTAAAGGGAGGGCAGGGACAGCGTACATGATCATGGAGATCTACTACAGGCCGTGTGATTAGGAAGACTGAGCAGATGAGGTCCTCTGTGGACAGCCAGGAGCAGCCTCATATTCACAAGCCAATATTTGTTTGAGAGACAATATAGCTGAATGTAAGCAACCCAGGAGGCTCCTGGAATATGTCAATGACAGCTTCCTTCTACAAGTGATAGCAGAGCTAATGAGGAGAGATGCTACACTGGACCTTGCTCTCACCAACAAGGAGGGGCTCATGGGGAATGTGAAGCTCAAGGGCAGCCATGTCTGCAGTGACCATGAAATGGTGAGTTCAAGATCCCTAGGGCTGGGAGAAGAGCACACAGTAAGCTCACTAACCTGGACTTCAGGAGAGCAGGCTTTGGCCTCTTCAGGGATCTACTTGCTAGAGTATCATGAGTTAAAGCCCTTAATGGGAGAGTGGCCCAAGAAAGCTGGTTAATATTCAAGGATCACCTCCAAGCTCAGGAGTGATGCATACCACAAAGAGGAGGTCAGGCAAAAATGCCAGGAGGCTTGCATGGATGAAGAAGTAGCTCTTGGGCAAACTCAAAAAGGAAGTCTACAGAGGCTAGAAGCAGGGACAGGTAGCCTGGGAGGAATACAGAGAATTGTCTGAGTAGGTGGGGATCACGTTAGGAAAGCTAAAGCCCTAATACAATCAAATCTGTCTGAGGACATCAAGGGCAACAAGGAAAGGTTCTGTGGGTATGTCCATGATAAAAGGAAGACTAGGAAAAATCTGAGTCCCAGTTACCCAAGACATGGAGAAATTCTGAGGTACTCAACAAGTTTTTTGCCTCAGTCTTCACCAGCAAGTGCTCCAGTCGCACTGCCCAAATTAGAGAAGTGAAAGGCAGAGGTGGGAAAATAAAGAACTGTGCACTGTGGGAGAAGATCAAGCTTGAAACTCTCTAAGGAACCTGAAGGTGCACATGTGCTTGGCACCTTATGAGATGTCCTGAACGAACTGATTTGAGAAGTTGTGCCAGTCCCTGGAAGTTCTCAATGACTGGAAAGTGAAAAAATAACTCCCAGTATTTAAAAGGGAACAAAGGAAGACCTGGGGAACCACAGGCCAGTCAATCTCTACTGTATGCCTCACAAGATGACAGAGCAGATCCTTCTGGAAACTACGCGAAGACACAAGAGAAATAAGGTTACTGGTGACAGTCAATATAGTTTCATTAAGGGCAAATCGACTCTGAAAAATTTGGTGGCCACCTACAACTGGGTTACAGTGTTGGTGGATAAGGGAAGAGCAACTGATGTCATCTACCTGGATTTGTGCAAAGCATTTGACACTGTCCTGCACAACATCCTTGTCTCTAGGTTGGAGAGACGTGGATTGGATGGATGGATGGATGGATGGATGGATGGATGGCGCACTCGGTGGGTGAGGAACTGGCTGGATGGTCGCACTCAAAGAGTTGCAGTCAACAGCAGAGGGAGGTCCTGCCCTTTGTGGCCTCCTCTTTACTTGATCCAAGAGCTCCATGCCCTTTTGACATGTGCTGTATTCACTTCTGGGGCGACCAGGTCTGATGGAAGGTGTCCCTTCCTATGGCAGGGAAATTGGAATTAGATGATCTTTAAGGTCCCTTCCAACCCAAACCATTCCGTGAATCTCTCTCTGTTTGTCCTGAAAAATTTAAAAATAAAAGCAGAGAAAAATTTTATTGTCTGATCTTCTGGCAGTGACAAACACTGAGAGTGCACAGGGCAGGTATGAGGAGGGAGCAAAAGGGTAGAGCCCACAGCAGGAGGAGAGCAGGTCCCAAGATGCTGGGGATGGGTCTGGTTCAGAGGTTGGGGCCACATTTGTCAGCAGCACAAGGACAGGATGAAGGATGGAAGAATGACATTTTCCAACCCTGTGGGGATGTCCAGGGAAAAGAGAGGAGGTGGGAACACGAAGGAGAAGGCAACAAGCTAAAGACAATCCAGAACCAACATCTAACTAATGTCCTTAAAAGAGATTTCTGGGACCCTTCTGGTAATTTGGGGATTTATTTTTATTTTTTTTTTTTAAAGACTGCCCGTTCTGGGATTAGCTGTCAGAAGAGCAAGGACTGGAAA
The DNA here is from genome assembly GCA_013401255.1 of Urocolius indicus. NCBI lineage: Eukaryota > Metazoa > Chordata > Aves > Coliiformes > Coliidae > Urocolius > Urocolius indicus. The sequence continues at coordinate 109,525 of WBNH01002456.1, read as the reverse complement.
TATTTTTGAAGCTATTTGTGACTCAGCAGCTGGGAAGCACTGATTACTGGCAGCAGCTGACGTCCGAAAAGCATCTAAGTCTTTATTATATTATCCAAAAAGGCCACGGACTTCTTTTTTTATCACCCCAGCTTCAGAACAATGAGTACTCAAGCCTTCAAGCAAGGCCAGGAACACGGGGCAGAGGAAGGCGCTGTAGGAAAATTTTTATCTCTTTCCCAAAAGCTGTTCAAGCTTTTCGTTCTGNCTCTACTGTATGCCTCACAAGATGACAGAGCAGATCCTTCTGGAAACTACGCGAAGACACAAGAGAAATAAGGTTACTGGTGACAGTCAATATAGTTTCATTAAGGGCAAATCGACTCTGAAAAATTTGGTGGCCACCTACAACTGGGTTACAGTGTTGGTGGATAAGGGAAGAGCAACTGATGTCATCTACCTGGATTTGTGCAAAGCATTTGACACTGTCCTGCACAACATCCTTGTCTCTAGGTTGGAGAGACGTGGATTGGATGGATGGATGGATGGATGGATGGATGGATGGATGGCGCACTCGGTGGGTGAGGAACTGGCTGGATGGTCGCACTCAAAGAGTTGCAGTCAACAGCAGAGGGAGGTCCTGCCCTTTGTGGCCTCCTCTTTACTTGATCCAAGAGCTCCATGCCCTTTTGACATGTGCTGTATTCACTTCTGGGGCGACCAGGTCTGATGGAAGGTGTCCCTTCCTATGGCAGGGAAATTGGAATTAGATGATCTTTAAGGTCCCTTCCAACCCAAACCATTCCGTGAATCTCTCTCTGTTTGTCCTGAAAAATTTAAAAATAAAAGCAGAGAAAAATTTTATTGTCTGATCTTCTGGCAGTGACAAACACTGAGAGTGCACAGGGCAGGTATGAGGAGGGAGCAAAAGGGTAGAGCCCACAGCAGGAGGAGAGCAGGTCCCAAGATGCTGGGGATGGGTCTGGTTCAGAGGTTGGGGCCACATTTGTCAGCAGCACAAGGACAGGATGAAGGATGGAAGAATGACATTTTCCAACCCTGTGGGGATGTCCAGGGAAAAGAGAGGAGGTGGGAACACGAAGGAGAAGGCAACAAGCTAAAGACAATCCAGAACCAACATCTAACTAATGTCCTTAAAAGAGATTTCTGGGACCCTTCTGGTAATTTGGGGATTTATTTTTATTTTTTTTTTTTAAAGACTGCCCGTTCTGGGATTAGCTGTCAGAAGAGCAAGGACTGGAAATATTTTTGAAGCTATTTGTGACTCAGCAGCTGGGAAGCACTGATTACTGGCAGCAGCTGACGTCCGAAAAGCATCTAAGTCTTTATTATATTATCCAAAAAGGCCACGGACTTCTTTTTTTATCACCCCAGCTTCAGAACAATGAGTACTCAAGCCTTCAAGCAAGGCCAGGAACACGGGGCAGAGGAAGGCGCTGTAGGAAAATTTTTATCTCTTTCCCAAAAGCTGTTCAAGCTTTTCGTTCTGAGGTAGTTCTGACCAGCTGCGGTTCCTTGAGGCGTTCCCTTTGAATTTAGGCAAGATAAGGAACCCAAAATCAGCCACTCTGGTGTCTGGTTGCTGCCAGCTGCAGTCGGTAGACGCAATTTGCAATGTTTCTAGGGAACATCACTTCTGTGTTTCTGTGAGAGAGCGCTGTCCTTTCTCACGTGTCGCTGGAAGGCTGATTTTCTTCCAGCATCATCCAGGCCACAGGAACACTGAGCAAGTTGGGTCACTGCTCTGTGGCTCAGTTCTCAGTGCTTGTAGACTCAGTAGACCGCATCATCTCAAGAGTATCTCCTCTCTGCCTCAGCTTTCCTCGGCAGCTCTAAGCACAACTACAGCATTGCTTTAGTGGTTATTTATCAATGCCACAACAATGCATCAGGGTGCTCTGGCCTTGCCAAGATCTTCTTCGATAACAGTTCAAGTACAGGTCTGATTTGCATGGGCAGGTCTGGTGAGTGGGTGGCCACAGCAAAATGCTTTAGTGTTGCTGTGTCAGGTCAGGGGTGAGGAGTGAGCCCTTCCACCTCCTTCTCCAAGACACTGGGCTGTAGCCCATGCAACAGAGCAGGTCAAGCCATGCTCACTGCTGTTTATCCCTTTTTCCTCAGCCTCTTCGCACCTTTACAGTTTCTATTTGTCATTCAGAGACAAATTCCCCTGCAGCTTTCCCCTCTGTTGCAATTACAGACTTGCTTCCTCTGTCTGTCTCTTAACTCGGCCTTCCCAGAAAAGCTGCAAGCCGGGAAGTTCCCAGGATGCTGTGAGTCCAAGCAACTGACCTGAATTAGTGAATGGGTGGTGAGGTGTTGCCAAACAAAGGCAGCAGCATGTCAGCAACATGCACCCTCTGTGCAAGTCTCCATACGGATGACAGCAAGTTCCATCACAGAGGCTGAGCATCAACCTGCCAACTGGAGAAAGGATTCTGCCAAGGCTGTGGTGGGGCAGCAGTGGCATCCCAACTGTTGCACCTGACAGGCACCGAAGAGATACCAGTTTGGGACAGGGGCTCCAGAGCACCTTTGCTTCTTTTTTGTTGTCTCCAGTGATGAACAGAAGTTGGGATTAAATGATGGAAGCAAAAGGGAAGAAGGTTTCAGAGTACAAGAAAGCACTGTGTACTGTAAAGAAGGAGAGGAGTTGCCCCTTTTATTCCCAGGGTGCCTGATGTTGGGCACAGCTGGGTGGAGAGTGTGGGCAATGCACCCATGTGAGTTCCTGAAAATGAGTAATGCTTGATGAGGAAGATCAGGACTGAAGCTAAATGAGACCTGTGCTTGCTGTAAAGAGGGCTTAGATGTTGGACATATGTTGGGGGTCAGACTAGATGATCTCTAGAGGTCCCTTCCAACCCCTACCATTCTATGATTCTTTGTCCTCCTTATTACCAGGGATGGTAAATCTGCTAGGGTTTGGTTTGTGTGACAGAAGCTTACAGAGGCTAAGGTTGGAATCCTGCTGCACAATGTTTTTAGAGATGGAAGCACACATTATAATCCCTGTCCTCAAACACCCGGGTCACACAAAGGAAGGAACATTCTTTATGAGGTCAGTAGTTAGGACTAGGACTTGTGTCTGATTTAGGGCTCATAGCCTGGGGCTGTGAACCAGATGCCTCCTGAAGACTCAATTCCCTTTAGGATGAATGCCTTCAAGGAACAAAGATAACAGTTACCTGAGACTGTCTTCTAAAGTTATGAAGGTTCACAATGAAAGGACCAGGGGCAATCAGTGAAATGATCAAGAACAAGCCTCAAAAAAACACATGGCAGAGCAGAGTGTTATTGCATGGTGGCACTTGGTGCTGCAGGGTGCTGTGGATATTGGGACTGGAAGTCCCTTTCAATAGGGAGCAGATGTACATGGAGAGCACATCCATTGTTGGATAGCAGGGCAGCCTGTACATCAGAGGATCCCTGGGCAGTGTCTGGTGGACACGGGAGAAGGTTGCCTTATAAAGCTTCCCTCAGCACCTGCTGCTGGTCACTGCTGGAGAGCAGAGCCCTCTCAATGGAACAAGCAACCTGAACAGCAACAAGAACAGCTTGCTGTGGGCTCTTTCCAAAACTGCTTTCACACTTCAGACACATACCATGTCTTAAACCTTCTCAGATCTTCCTCATGCAAAAAACAAGGGCGCTCTCAGAAAGCAGCTGTTGGCTGCAAATCCAGCTGGTTCTGCTTTGTGCCTTCTTAGGCATGTAAACTCTGTGTGGAAGACCTTGAGGAACCATGGGCTGCTCAGTCTCAGGGAAGATCCTGACCTACATTATCATCACCACATTTTTTCTTGTAGGGCCTGTACTCTGTTTTTTGTGCTGCTTTGATTCTGCCATGAGGCTTATCAACACTTACAAATCCGTAAAGGACAGGTGTGGATAAGATGGGGGCAGTGTTTGTTGTGTGGTGGCCAGTGCCAGGACAAGGGGTAACGGGCACAAGCTGGAACCCAGCAAGTGCCACTGGCACAGGAGGAGAAACTTGTTTGGTGTTGAGGTGAGGGAACCCTGACCCAGGCTGCCCAGGGAGGGTGTGGAGGCTCCTTCTCCAAGAGGGTTTCCAAACCCATCTGGACACGTTCCTGTGCCCCCTGATGGAGGGGAACCTGCTTGAGCAGGGGCTTGGACTGGATGAGCTCTGCAGGGCCCTGCCAATCCCCACCATCCTGGGATTATGTGATTCTGACTAAGCAAAGTCAACGCCAATCCTCTATTAGACCCACAGTGGCTGTGTGTGCCCCTGTGATTCCTTCTTCTGTCCCATCAACTAAGAGCAGCCAACATACCCTGCAACACAACATACTCATCCCTTGTAGCGTGGCCTTTGTGAAGACACAGGCAGCATTTCAGTGACTCTCCCCTGAGATTTATATATCCAATATGTTGTAGGAGTGGGATGAGTGATCTCGAGTAGAAGGCTGGTGAGATGCATGGGAGAATCAATAACTCCCTGAACAAGACAGAGCAAAGGCTCCTTCCCCTCTCTAAACTCATTGGTTTTACGGTCTCTCTTGTCTTTCTTCCGACATGAGCACGGGAAGTTGTTTTAGGACAAATCCCAGTCTTTTCCTAGGGTTGTCTCGCCCATGAGGATGAGTTATGTTCTCTTTCCTTCCCCTGCTCTGCTTTCAGCCCTGCCTCTGCCTCTCACTTTGCTTTCCTCTGTGCAGAAAACTTCTCTGAAATATGTAATTACCAAAGGTATGGGGGGGAATTGGAGTACCCTGACTTTGTGTTCATGCCAAATTGATGTCAGAAGTTGACCTTTAGGATATACTTGTGGAATTGGATTTCTCAAATAGTTTGCTTCAGAAGTAANCACATGGCAGAGCAGAGTGTTATTGCATGGTGGCACTTGGTGCTGCAGGGTGCTGTGGATATTGGGACTGGAAGTCCCTTTCAATAGGGAGCAGATGTACATGGAGAGCACATCCATTGTTGGATAGCAGGGCAGCCTGTACATCAGAGGATCCCTGGGCAGTGTCTGGTGGACACGGGAGAAGGTTGCCTTATAAAGCTTCCCTCAGCACCTGCTGCTGGTCACTGCTGGAGAGCAGAGCCCTCTCAATGGAACAAGCAACCTGAACAGCAACAAGAACAGCTTGCTGTGGGCTCTTTCCAAAACTGCTTTCACACTTCAGACACATACCATGTCTTAAACCTTCTCAGATCTTCCTCATGCAAAAAACAAGGGCGCTCTCAGAAAGCAGCTGTTGGCTGCAAATCCAGCTGGTTCTGCTTTGTGCCTTCTTAGGCATGTAAACTCTGTGTGGAAGACCTTGAGGAACCATGGGCTGCTCAGTCTCAGGGAAGATCCTGACCTACATTATCATCACCACATTTTTTCTTGTAGGGCCTGTACTCTGTTTTTTGTGCTGCTTTGATTCTGCCATGAGGCTTATCAACACTTACAAATCCGTAAAGGACAGGTGTGGATAANATGTGTCTGTGTGCATGTATATCTGTATGCATAGCTGTGTGGGTAACGGATACACATTTATACAGAGACATATAGATGTATATAGAGACATACATGTATAAAGACATGTACATACATGTGTTTTAATTGATATCTAGACCTTGTTTTGCAGCTATTTGCTACTACTTCTTTGCTGTTATTAGAGCCTTCCAGAGTCATCCTGTAAAATAAAAACAATGTTTTAGAAGTCAATAGGCCTAATTCAAAAAACCTATTTGGATTGCAGAAGATTTCAAATGTTTTAAGATGGGAAGACATGGGTTGGTGGTGAGCTTGGCAGTGTGAGGTGAGTGGTTGGACTCAATGACCTTAAAGATCTTTTCCAGCCAAAATGATTCTACAATTGCATGGAACAGCCAACTTTAACAACGTAATCCTTGCCTGTGCACAGCCATCCAGGTGGAGATTGAAATCTTACCATCCCGTAGTGACCTCCAGAGCTTGGTTAGCCGTGACATCCTCAAAGGAAAGGTGCCAAGGTGGGACGTGGGAGTTGAGATTTTCTTCTTGGGTCTGACACTTTTTCAAATGATTTGTTGTTTCTCTATCAGGGCAGTGCACTCCTTACAGGAGCTGGAACACATCCCTTTGTAGGACCTGGGCCGAGACACCTAGTGGTTCTGGGGTATGGGAAGACTCTTCTGCTAATAACCATAAATCATCTGGAGCGGACTGACTCCAGCTGTGTGTTATCCCCTTTCTAAGGAGGAGAAGGCTTCTACTATCATAATACAAATAATTAAGTTTGCATTGGTAAATGTGACATAAGGAGGTCATCTTCTGAATTAGTAAAATTTCCAGAAATGGCAGAAAATCAGGTTCTGTTTGAGAGTAAATGTTAATATCTCTTAATATTTTCTTCTTTGACTGGGAGAAGTAAGTCAGGATCCTGTGTTTGTTCTGCAGAACAACCTTTCTCCTTATGGAAAGTCATTTGAGACGTGGTATTTTCATATTTTGGAGGGTTTTTTTTGGGGGGGGATAACCAAAATGTCCCAGGTCAGCTCAATGTTAACCTGTGCCCACCCTGGCCTCATGGCCTCCTAGGATGCTCTTTGACTACTTCAGATCTCTATCACTTCCTTGTGGATGAACCTCCCTCATTTTGGACTGTTTTATCCCACTGAAAATAAAACACTCACTGCTCAACCAGGGGCTTGCTCAGCCTGTGGGCTCCCCTAGTTCATGTGAGATGCATGAAGAGTTCTTTCACCACACTGCTCAAAAAAATCAATCAGGTAACATAATAAAATGCTGAAGTGATTTAATACATCTATTTCACATTAAATCAAGACTTAATAAATTGTCACTTTTTCCCCCGACCCTTTTTCTTTCTTCTTTCTTGTCTCCCTCCTTTTCTCTTAAAACTGCATACATTATTGAATTTGTTTGAGATGGGAGTGTGTTTCAGAAGCTGTATAAATCTAGAGGAATTCATTAAGCCCCACTGAATTTATTGAAAGTTATAAAGTTTTTAAATCCACAAATGTTTGACATCTTTAAAGAATTACTAATTAATGCATACCATTAAATATTGTTAAAACTCATGTCGCATTTATGAAGCATTTGAGCTTCATCAAGTGTGCAGGTCAGGTAGTTCATCTTTTTAGGCTCCATCAATCTTTTTGTTCCTAAAAAAAAAGGCAGAGGGGTAATGGGAAGGATGAGAAATGAAGGTTTGTGGCGTTCTTAGGGTGTGAGGATTCTCAGCCAAAATCAGGATTTCTCTGTTTCCAGGAATTTTGGTCTAAAACTGCTGAACACCCTCCTGATTTTTTCGTGTCTTCAGCTTTGTATTAGCATAGTGCCTGGTGGTGTTGCCTAGAACCATGGTCTTGTCCTGGGTTGTTGTCCTTCAGCCCCTGGGGATTGGTGGGTTGTGTAGAGGTGGGACAGTGACATAAGCTTGAGAAAAGCAAGTCCATGTATGCTCACTTGAAGCTGTGAAATTTCTCAAGGAGACTAGGAGGTGTTTGGAGTCCCTGAGTGGAAGGTGACTTCAGGCTGAACAGTTGAATGACAATGGCTGCTCTGTACAGACGCTGAGTCAGTTGCTAGCGAAAATGAGGGGAAACTGAGTTACAAAGTGTGTGAGGTGACTTACCCTGGGTTTGTTGAGGAGAAGTGTCCTCCATCTACTCATACCTGACCTACAAGGAGGGACTGAGGAAACCAGGAGACCTCAGCCTGGGGAGGAGAGGATGATAGACAATTGAATTTGTGTCTTCTGATATTGAGCAGGGGTATGGAAAAGATCAAAACACATTTTTCTCAGAGGTGGCCAATAATGAAATCATTGAAACCCATAGAGAGCATGTGGGGATCCTGGGAAGAAGAGCTGGGCACTCATGGGAATGGCCTCGCAGCTTCACCATAGTGCAGGTTTGGGATTCAAGCAGACAGACCCTATGCATGTGTGAGATATGTCAGATTTGCATCCAGGGTGCTATGTAGAGGGGCAGGTAGAAAATACAGAAAATACAGGCTATATGCCTGGAAGTGGCCCGATTTTTTATGAGCTCCAAGAAAATGAGTGGCATTTACTCTGGAAAAACAAAAAAAAAAAAAACCAAAAAAAAAAAAAAGGAAAATTCATCTTTTGAGGTCTTCATGTTATCATCCTCTGTTTGAGTTGTAAAATTGAGGCTTATGCTGGGCAAAGCCTGTCACTCACTTCCATGGGGAGTGTGCACAATCTTCCCCATCTTCCCCATCACCTTCTGGCTCTTTCTAGCTCAGGAGGAGAAGCATCTTTTGAGCAAACACAGTCCAGGGTGGTTGGATATCTGCTGCCAGGACAGGCATGTCCATCATGCCTGGAGGGTATCAAACATCTGTAAGAATACAGTGGTGACTGAGCATCCCTTTTACACACACTCAGGCACAGCAATCCCTGCATCCTATCCTATTGCACTTCATAGCATCATGACTACCCGAGGAGGCACGTGCTAGCCATCGGATCGTGTTAAGGCCCAATTAACTGTTACTTTTGCTAGGTTTATTTATGACTTGTCACACCAGAACCATTAAAGGGAGTCACAAATTTACTTAAGCAGCAATCAAGACACAGAATTACCCTGCCTTGATGCGAAAATCAAAGCAATAGTTCACTCCATTGACTTTACCAGAAACTGCACAGTCGGACACTAAGGCCAGAAACTTGACCTTACTTGTGGGAGATCTCCAAAAGATCTGTCCTATGAGGTCCCCTTATTTCATCTACTATCCTCATGGACTTTTCTAAGGATGTCTTTACTGTGTTGGTATGTTACAGCATCATTCTTGGTGGCTCTACAAATTGCCGCCGTCAAACTAAGTTTATTATTTATCCTCACTTTATCATGGTTATATTGCGATTAGGAATTGCCTATGCACTTCGTCTCCAACTGAAAACAATTTGAGCAAATAAATGACAAACTGAACAGATTTACCATGTCTCTAACAAGGTTGCTGAAACTTTCCAGGGTAAAATGGTAATTTATGTAAGCCAACATACCCACAATCCGATGTCCTTGTGCCAAAAAAACAGCTGCTCAGGTTTAAACTCCACCTGCTTACACTGCTGCAGGCTGAAACTCCAGGGCCAGCACTGAAGTTAACAGTGGGGTTGCTGTAACAGGGCAATACTTGCACTCAGAACCAAGCAAGGCTTATAGCTAATAAGGAGACTATTGTCAGTGTTTGGAAGATGAGTGAGGAGATTGTCTGTGCTATGAAATGTGTGATTAGTTCACCAATCTTCTCAAGATGCTGAGATCACCTGGGGACCTCCCTTGCTGGGGAAGGCAGCTTCATCACTCCTTGTGAGAGTAACTGTGGCTGAAGTTGTAGACTAATGATACTTCTCACCTTGGTATAATCCTGCTTGGTTTGTTTTTTGGTGGTTTTTTTTTTGTGGGTGGAGAGCCTCTATCATTTAAATTAAACCAGAGTGATTACAGACAATTGAACTTTAGTGGAGGTCTTGAACGGTTGTTGAGACATAGCAGAAAGTCTGAATGTCTGCTAAAACGGATCAGTTAAAACCCCAGATATGCATATTCTGAATAAATGGCCCCTATTAGACTTGAAATTAAATTAAATAAACAGCAACAACAACAAAAATACTGGGAGAGGGTGTGTACATAGGAGGTTGAATGCAGAATAATTCACTGGTTTTGAAAATCACACTTTACGCTGGTTAGGTTCAATTTTTCAGGGTGCTCCCATACCATCAGTCTTTAGGGAAGTGTGAGAAGATCCGCGTTCATTTGGCTGAACTTTCATTAGGTGGGAACTATGATCTCAGTAACTTGTTTTAAACAAAATAAACCTTTTGACTTAAAGGGCAAGATCAAGCCCTAAGTTCATGAAGGACTTTGCACACTGAGCATCCTATACACAGAGCTGATCTTGAGTGATTAGGGGTTGCAAGGTGGGTGAAGGCAAAATATCTGTGTATTTTCTGACAGATCAAGAGACAGACCAAGACAGAAAATATCTGCTTTTGAGAAAAAATAGAGATGGCCTTAAGCCTCATCTATCCAAGGACTTATTCTGGACTATGTACTTGACATTAGTGGTTCATAATTAATTCCCTGTGTTGATGCTCTTATTCCAGAATCAGACACACTTTGCTTCAAATTAGTTAAATCCACTTGAGACCCTGCCACAAAACCAGGTTAAGAAATTAGCACAAATCAGCTGAGCTTTGGTAACTAACTGGATAGGCAGGAAAACCTGCAGAAAATGTAAAGGAATTCAGCTTAATTTTATGTATCAGAGAGGTAGATAAAGTCCCACAGCAATGCCTGCCTCTGAGTAAAACACACACACACACACGTGAGTAATAGCCAAGTCTCAGCTGACGTGTGGCAATATTTTAGGTTGTAGTGATGTGATATTGTGCAAGAGCCTCCAGCACCACTGCGAAATAGCTCTTTTACTCTAAACTCTCTTTCTGCTGTAATCAGTGGTTTTTTTTTCCTCCTGAAAATAAATCTGTGAAGAAAATTTTGTAGATCAGTAACCTCAGTAGAAGGGGTTGAGGTAGCTCAGTTGTGAGTACAGTGTTGATCATTTACCAGTTCTTTTACCACTTGGTGTACAAGTTAATGAATCAGTAATTTAGTATATCTGGGTTTTTTTATTATTATTTTATTTCTATAGTTGAAGAACTTTTAAATTTGAAGTGAGCATGAAATTTCATCTTGGGTGCCATGAACAAATCTAGTTAGCCAAAGAACCAGTCTAAGGGAGCCTGTTTTGCATCAATGTTGTGTGGCTGGTATAAGCTGCCTGAACTAAAGAGCCTGGGATTTCTAAGCTCTGATGAGGTCATCTATATCTGGGGACTTGTTTGGGTTGTGGAACCCCTCATTTCTCTGGCCCTGCATCAGATGTTTTGTTGGTGAGGCAACAGTTTAGACCTTGGCAGAAAGACCCTGTGGTCCCCATGACCTATCACAGGAGAGTGCCAAAACACTGTGGGGAGCGAGTCTTCCCTGTCATGTTGCTTTCTTCACCTCGATGGGATTGCAATGTTGTTTGCTGGAGTGAGTCCCACTGGCATGAATTAAACAAATTCCTGCCTAAGTGCAGGAAAGGGCCTTTTGAATACTCTCAAGGGAGGCTGGAAGAAGAGTCCTGATTTATTCATGGAGAAAGAAGAGGTCTCATCAGTAATTAATCTGGAGCAAAGTGCTTGAGCACTGAATCCTCTGCTCTGCACAGACGTTTCTGGTTCCACAGCAGCGTAAAGAAAAACTGCATTGCTATCAGAAAAAATGATAAGGGAAAAAGAAAGAGGTGGAAATCATTGTGAGAGTGGGATTATGGGGCATTGATGATAGGAAAGCAAGGAACCACAAAGCAATGCACCTCTGGATTTAGTGCTGGTAGCAAGTGATCTTCCTGAATTATTGGGACTTACTTTTACTTCCAGGAAATTCCTGAGGGCATTCTAGAGAATCTAAAAAGTTATTTCTATGTTGTAACAGACTTTGAGGTCTCTTTGCGACCTTGAAGTGCTCCATAAATCAGATTGTCTCTTCTAGTCCTGTGATCTTCAGACCTCCTAGCCTAGACTTTCTCCTGACCTTCTGGCCCTGAGCGACCATGGCATAAAACCAGCAAGGAGTCAAAGAGTTGTACCCCAGTCAGGGTTACCAGGGTGTATCAAATCTGAGTCTATGCCTGAAAGTGGCTTGAACCATGAACTGCTCCATCATTTCAGTGGGCCACCTGCAGACTACAGGTGTATGGATGGATTAGGCCAGGACTGCAACTTGATTTGGGGCCAGTAGCATTGGCCCGTGTGGTGCCTAGGTGCACTTTTGGAGTTAGCACAGTTAACAAAGGTGATACCTTAAAGGTAGAAGGATTAAAAGTGTTTCTCCCATGATTTGAAACCCCATCCAGGTTTTGCTCTGAACAAATGGCAAGAGCTGTGGTACACAGGGAGCTACAGGGCTCTGGGAAGGCATCAGGATTAGTGAAATTCAAAATATATAAAGTCAGGGAGGGGAAACTCTCTGTAAAATTATCTGTCTTCTGCCCCCATGATATGACCAATCAAGACAGCTCAGCTCCCGAGGGAGGCTGGTGCTAACGAGCCCTGGGGTGAACTTCTCAAGTGCAGCGAGGTCAGATCTTTTGCATTACTGCCCTTTGGCTGTGGGTCTGAGTCCTCAGGAGATTAGGATGACCAGAGATCTTTGTCACTTCTGGAACAGATGACGGCAAGGCCCATCTCTTTGTATTAGTTTCCTCTTGATGTGCTCCCTAAGGGAATGATTATGGTGATGATGCTAATGCAAAGATACTAGCTGGGCTTTCTCAGCCAGGTCTGCAGTAAGGAGCTATGCTTACTGAGTGAAGGGGTGGTAGTTTAAGGATAGAGCATGCCAAGATGATGAGGAGGCCACAACTCCTCTCCCAGGAGCCACACTACAAACATAGCTTGCTGTGATGGAAACTCACCTCTCACAAATGCTCTTCAGACACAACTATCCATTTCAGCATCTCTTCATGTGAGCTCTCACAAGCAGAGTTGCGTATGTCAGTCTCCCTCCCGGTACTCCCTCTGCACTGAAGTTCTGTACCTCACACTTCTGCAGCCCAGAACCATCGGGGTTTTTCTGCTGTCCCATGAAACAGTATGGGCTTGGCCAAACTTCAAAGCTGGTTAGCTTCAGCATGGAGGAGAAGTTCTACTGGCTGGCCAGACTGATGCTGTGGTCCCTCTGCTAGGATGTATTCTAATAAATGCAGATCCATCTGGAAGGTGGCTTGACAAGGCTTTCTCTTCATGGTCAAAAAGCGCACAAAACTTGAAGAGCATCTCCATTTTATCTTCCTAAGAAGAGTGTCATCAGCAGGTCAAGGAGATGACAGACTCACAGAATCTCAAGGGCTGGAAGCAACATCAAAAGATCATCAAGTCCAACCCCCCTGCCAGAGCAGGACCACCTAGAGTAGGTCACACAGGAACTTGTCCAGGTGGGTTTTGAATGTCTCCAGGGAAGGAGACTCCACAACCCATCTGGGTAGCCTGTTCCAGTGCTCCCTCACACTCACAGAGGAAAAATTCTTCACTTGCAAGAAATTCTTCTTTGTATTTCTTTGTAACCTCTTATGTTCCAGTTTGTACTCATTGTCCCTTCTCCTGTCATTGGGCATCACTGAGAACAGCCTAGCTCTATCCTTCCTGACCCCCACCCTTTACGTATTTCTAAACATTAATTGTAAACATTAATAAGGTTAATAAGGAAGGTTCTCTTCCCCCTCTTCTCTGCCCTGGTGAGGCTTCATCTGGAGTCCTGCATGCAGTTCTGAGCTCTCCAGTTGAAGAGAGACAGGGAACTGCTGGAGAGAGGCCAGTGCAGGGCTACCAAGATGCTGAGGGGACTGGAACATCTGTGTGAGGAGGAAAGGCTGCGGGACCTGGGGCTGTTCAGCCTGGAGGAGAAAAGGCTGAGAGAGGATCTTATTGACATAAACTTGTTTGGCGTTGAGGTGAGGGAGCCCTGGCCCAGGCTGCCCAGGGAGGGTGTGGAGTCTGCTCCCCCGGAGGTTTCCAAAGCTGCCTGGACACGTTCCTGTGCCCCCTGATGGAGGGGAACCTGCTTGAGCAGGGGCTTGGGCAGGATGAGCTCTGCAGGGCCCTGCCAACCCCCACCGGTCTGGGATTCTGTGAAGACAGTATGAAACTTGCTATTCACCTATGAGAGGTAAAATGCCATTAGCAGTCTAATTCCAGGTTTTGCTCCTCGTGTCTTCCATCCTCTTCTTAGCAGCAGACCAGCAAACCAGCCAGAGTACTGTTAGCTACATATAATGTGTGAAGTGGGATGGACAGGGCTGATTAAATGAGAGTAATTTGTAGCTGTAAATAAAGGACCTTAAATGAAACCTGTCACAACTCTTAGGCTACAGCTGCAAGTAAGGGACAAAGAAATATCTACAAGAGCTCAATAATGCAGACGGTAGGTTCTTTATGACTGCCTCACAAGATGCAGTTCAAATCTCTTTGGCTTTGTGGGAGCTGTGCCGAAAGCCTACGATAATGTGTACGGCATTTTTATAAAAATCTTTTAAGAAAAAAAGATTAATAGAATTTATGCTTTTGGGGATGGATTTTCCAAAGCAGCTCAGCGCTGGGCCATCTCAGTTCCCATTGAAGTCAATAGGGGTTACACCTCCAAAATCAATGAGGGAGAAGAGCGTTGTTGATTCTGAGAGCTTTTGAAAACCTCATCCCATGTATATTTGTGGCAAAGCAGGCAATTATAGAAACACTCCCACTAAAAAAAAAAAAAAAAAAGAGCCTTTTCACTAAAACCCCAGCTCCTCCCATCCTTCCTTGTGGGGAGAAAGGATTATTTCAGTAATCCTGTCCTACATCTGGAGGAACATGAATCTACATCTATGATCAAGGAAACACCCTGCTCCCTATTTCATGAGGGGCTTGCAGGAGGTGCAACCTAAAGGGATGCTTCCCCACCACATCTCCTTCTCCCAAGGCAAACTCAGGGCTTGTGAGTGGTCCAGATGCTACTGTCTATTCCCATTGCATCTCTCAAGGTCTTTGCAGCCTTCTTAGCTCCAGGTGAGCCACGGGGATGGGTGTGGGACAGAAGAGGATGGAAGAGGGGAGCAATGCAGTGTAAACAGTGTAAACGGAACAGGAGGCTCAGAAGGAGGGGAGCTTGCCTTGGCTGGAGCAAGAAGAGACACTCAGGGCATGACACAAGTAGGTTATTCTGCCTCTCACTCTTTACATCTTTACAGGAAGTGGAATGGAGAGGTGAAGGGTCATCCACCTTCTTGTGCCAACAGGGCTTATGAAGGTGCCCCTTTCACCTGCACTTGCTATTATGCATAGACCAAGGGTCTGATTTGCCTGAAGCGCCAGAATGGCAAAGGGCTTAGTGTTTCTAAAATTAAGTCATTTCATCTCTAAATGCATCCTTTCTCAGAGTGGCCAGAGGTGAATGCAGCCCTCCAGCCTTGGGCAGGCAAACAACCTTAAGATGCCTCCTCCTTCTACAACATGACTTCTGCTGAGCTCCCTACAGGCTGTTACACCTTCCTTTGTCATATGTTTTCATTTTTTATATTTTCATTTGCAAATGTTTGGTGGCTTGCAACGGCCAGAGGTTACTAAAGCAAACCTAGCTGGTTTGGCTCTCATCTGCCCCTGTGGACTGTCCATGCACTGTGGGCACATTGCAAGGAACTAGCCTTGATGGGAAGGAAAATCTTGTTTCTTGGCCTGCCTTCATGCTAAGCTGTTGACTAATATCCTGTGGGAAACAAGTATGTGGAATTTCTCTGCCTTTTGTCCTCCTGTCAGGCACCTGCCCATTGCTTTGCAAGTGATTCCTTGAGCCCACATTCCCCTTTGGCATTGGGTTTGACTGCAGTCCATGGACACCACCTTCTCCCCTGCAAGCATTTCACAGAGTCATAGAGTATTTGAGGTTGTGAAGGACCTTGGGAGATTGTCTAGTCAACACCCCCATTGTTGCTTTGGGTTTCAAAATCATTAAGTAGTCATGTTTTGGGAAGTTATCATTGTCACTACTCTTACTTCTTGTACAATTTTGTCCCCAAAAATGCAGTTACCAAAAAAAAATTTCATCTGTATTGCTACCATCCATGTTCACCTCTGCAGTTGGCCTCAGTTCTTCTTCTCATGCCTGTATGGGGGTTCTTCTCCCTGGCAAGCTTGTGTTCCTGGCTGCCTTAATCTCTCCATGCTGACTGTTCATATGCACTTTCTGGATGCTGGGTTGTTTGCCTGTTAATTAGTCTTTCCCATGCTGCAAAAATCTGGCGACACTGCCTCCTCCTACCATGTATTACCTGCTTGAATAGAGTATGAAGGAACTCTGTGTTTGCAAAACTAAATAGTATATTTATTAAAGGAACTATTTATAGAAATGCTGACTCCTAGGAGGCAGCACCAAAGCTGGGATATCCACTTAACCTTTGTGTCCTGCTTGACATGATGCCTGCTACAACTGTGGTAATTCCTTCTCCTGTCTGGTCAGCCTTCAAGTCCAAAACAACATCACATTTACTTTGCTAAGAAGTGTGTACTTTGCATCCTTAGCCACAGAATGGTGGGGGTTTAGAAGGGATGGCTAGAGCTCATCCAGCCCAACCTCCTGCTAAAGCAGGTTCCCTTTGATCAGAGGGCGCAGGGAAGTGTCCAAGTGGGTTTGGAAACCTCCTGAGAAGGAGCCTCCACACCCTCCCTGGGCAGCCTGGGTCAGGACTCCCTCACCTCAACACTAAACAAGTTTCTCCTCCTGTGCCAGTGACACTTGCTGGGTTCCAGCCTATGTCTGTTACCCTTTTTTCCTGGCACTGGTCACCACACAACAAAGACTGGCCCCATCCTCCTGACACATGCTCTTTAGGTTCTTATGAGCATGGATGAGGTTCCCCCCTCAGTCATATCTTTTCTAGGCTAAAAACGTATTTATCCTCCTGACACTTAGGGGCTAACTGATCGTGAGACCTCAATGTTTGTGGCTATTACTACATCTTAGAATCAACGAGTCCCAGAATGGTTTGGGTTGGAAGTGACTTTAAAGCTCATCTCCTTCCAAACTGCCTGCCATGGGCAGGGACACATTGCACTAGACCAGGTTTGTCAGCCTGGCCATGAATCTTCCCAGCCAAGGGATATCTTGGAGATAAATGGCAGCAGCACATCCTGATTTGGCAAACAGTTAACTCATTTTGTGCTGTGCTTAGTTTAAACAAATGTGAAGTTTGACAGGATCGTATCTTCCGTGATGGTTTCATGCATTCTTTCCCTACCACTCTCTTGTTCATGTGGTTGACTACCTGGTGACACTTTGCCTCTCACTAGGTGGAATTCCAAGGCAAGCAGGGACAGGAAGATTTCCCTATTGGGCTCTTGGGCTGCTCTTCTGCCCTTCAGTCATGTATGGATTATTTAATCTATCTCACTAAATAAACACCTGGGAGAGCCTTTGACTCAAAAAACTCCTTAATTTATCAAGTTAAATCACAACAAGATCCTAGCTGATGAATTGGTAAAATTCAGTGTGGAAGTGAATCCAAGATATGGTCAGTCATTTTTCTGATGAAGAGACGAGACATTTTTCAGTCTGCTTCTAAAGACAACTGGAAATCTGGTCCTCAACAGTATAGCTTGATCACCAAGCTCGATGAGGGGCTCAAGGGCACCCTCAGTTAGTTTGCAGATGACACGAAGCTGTGCGGGAGCGTAGATGT
>WBNH01002456.1:0-92152 GCA_013401255.1 Urocolius indicus | reverse complement strand
CCTGAGAGGGTTGTCAGCCCCTGTCCCAGGCTGCCCAGGGAGCTGGTGGAGTCCCCATCCCTGGAGCTATTGCAAAGCCTGGTAGCTGAGGTGCTGATGGACATGAGTTAGTGGTGGGCTTGGCAGCATGAGGGGAGGGTTTGAACTTGATGAGCTTAAGAGTCTTTTCCAATTAAAATGATTTTAACATTCAAAGGAAGTAGAAAATCTGTGGACTTGGAGTTGAAGGGAGAGGAAGCTGTTTTGAATGCAGGAGTGTCAAAGAAGTGGATGACACCTGGATGAAGTGTGGTTGTTCCTGGATATCAAATCAGAAAGTGGCTTTGAGGCTTTGCACCCTGGTCTGATCATCCCTGGGACATTAATGATGTCCTCCATGGAGCAGTACTATGGCCATCCATATCCAGAAACTTACGTCTGTGGTAAGAGTACCAGCAAGGCTGAGTTCAGACTGCTGCTTTGGTGTTGGAAAAGATTTGTCTTAGATTTGAATAGCCATGTGCTGAGTTAATTTTCCTTCCTAGTTGTTCTCGATGAAAACATTACATGTTTTTATTACTAGTGTAGATATCAGTCAAACATTGGCCCATTTCACTGACCAGCATTCTTTCCAAATTCACTCTTGGTAAGTATTAAATCTTTAGTTGACTGTCCAGGCATCCCAAATGAGCTTTATTAACTAACTGCAAAAAAACCCTTCTTTTCACAGAAAGAGGGAGCCTGAGGAAACCCAGGCATGACTTTCCCGGTCTTGCTGAGTTTCTCAGACCAGTGTTTCCTGGGTCATGACGTGATCTATCTTGCAAATGTGATCCAGATTGGATGCTTATAGATTTAATTTCACTGTTGTTTTCCAATGGGAGAGCTACACCAGAGGATAAGCCATCTCTTCCATGCAGCTACTTACACTTAGTGCTACCTATGCCCAAAGACTTACGTGTCTGGCTTAGACATCTCTTTGAAGACGTCATATTGCTTGCAAGTTATCCTCCAATTACCAGACACGGCCTCATTTATGAGCTGCTGACACCATTCACTGAATATTACACTTAAAACTGCAGGTACTTTGTACACCATCATGGTCTGCGGTGACTGATGGTGACTGCCACCCATGATGCTGCTGTGACTTGTCTTGTGGGGATGCTATTGGCCTCTTCCAGACATCCCTTGGACATATCACTTACTAGTTTCCTTCCAGGCCTTAAGTTGGTCAGGATGCCTAAACACATGAACACCGTAATCGTTCTGTGTGTCAATCACTCCGTGCACGCAGTCGGACTGTCATAACTCCACTCCTGCTTCCTAATGGTGTCTGCTTTCAGCCCCATTAATGACTGTAATTATTTTCCTAAGCATAAATTGTTCCTAATGACCACAGTCATTTTTAGCATGGTAGCACAGCAAATGATGCATCCATGGGACAAGCTGATGCCAAGGAACAGACCTTTCAAACTCTGATAAGTGTCAGACACTCATTTTATTTACAGGGCGCTTTAGATTGTGCTGTGATGTTCCTACTGTTTGGAAGTTCAAACAGATTGTTAGTTTTTCTTGGACTTTTTTTAGCTGTGATCAAGGACCATCTCAGTGATGTGTTTCATTTGCCCACTGCTCAAAACTTCGCCTAGGCAAGGGGAGAGACTCAACAAGACTTTTTCGATTGCTGGTCACCGAGTGCTTTGCAAAATTATAATATTATTTCAAGGGAACTTATCAAATCAAATTTGTCTCAAGTAATTCAACACTCTAAGCTGCGGAATATAGGTAGCTTTCTTTTTTTGAAATCTATGAAATTTTGTTTTTTCATACCCATCACTCCACCTAATCTTCACTATTTTAGCCTCTGCTTTGAGTCTTTGTCAAAAATATCTGCAGTTCAGATAGAATGTAAGTCTTGGTTGTAATTTTCTTAGAAGATTTCATCACATACAATCGACTCGTTTGTAGTCTTAATTAGATCTTGATCCTGGATGACTATTGAAAGTTGATGTTTGATTAGTGGGGTAGTTAATCGTGCCCTGGACACAGGCTAAGTCTGGCTCTGCAGAGTCAGCACTGTAAGCTGAAAAATCCAAGGTAGTACTCTAGCATCCAGACTGGGGACAGAGCTGAATGAGAGGTGATGACTTCTGCTCTTGGGACCTCATCACCAGTCAGGATTTGCAATGTTTTTCCTCAAGCTCCAGCGTCCTAGAATCATACTGTTGTTGGAGAGTCTTTGCTTCCATTAAAGAGATGTTCCTGTCTGTCACACTTGTTAAGCAAAGCAATTCAAGTGCTGCCTGTGAACTCAAAACTTAAATAAAATGTCTGTGGCATTATTAGCAATGCCATCCATTTGGAGAGGGAAAGATGCGTATTTCTGAAGAGCTGAAGTTAACTGTATTTTCTGTGCAGGACTGAAGATCCCAGGGAAGCCAGAGACTGTGCGTAAGAGGAGTTTTCTTAGTCTGAGTGTCTTCCAGACAGTGCAGCCTGCCCTGAGGCTCCTGGTCTCAGCTGCCATTTGTGGAAGCAGATATCCTTAGAGCAGCGCTGTTGATTGGAGATACTGTGATCGTGATGACTCTCATCCGCAAACTGAGCTCAGCCCAGCTTGGGAGAAGGCAGAGTTGGTTGGGGGCTGGGGTGAGGGGAAGTGTGCATCCCTAGACAGCTGTCCCATGCCTGGAGTGATACTGATCAACTGTTTGTGTACCTTAGAAATGGATTTCTATATGTGTTTTCTGTCTCTGAGGCAAATTGGTGCAATCTGACCAAGCCCTTACTACCATATCTCTTGTCCCTGTTATCTTTATGTTCTTCCTAGTGTTTGGACTTGATGATCTTGAAGGTGTTTTCTAACCAAAATTATTCTATGATTCTCAAAGAGAACGTTTACATCTAGCCTGCTAAATGGGAGCTGTCTCCCATCCAGGCCAGCTCCCAAAACAACCTCAAGAATTGCTTTTGGTCCTTGCTTGTTGTGGGCCAAAACTAGGAACAGTAACAAGATAGACCACCGAGTTGTAGTGCTAATGTCACACACACACACATACAGATGTCCTGGTAGTATTTCCCAAAATCCCAGAATAGTGGAGACTGGAAGGCCCCTGCAGAGCTCATCCAGCCCAACCCCCTGCTAAAGCTGGTTCCCCTCAACCAGGGGGCACAGGAACGTGTCCAGGCAGTTTGGAAACCTCCCGAGAAGGAGCCTCCACACCCTCCTTGGGCAGCCTGGGCCAGGGCTCCCTCACCTCAGCACCAAACAAGTTTGTCCTCCTGTGCCAGTGGCACTTGCTGGCTTCCAGCTTGTGCCTGGTACCCCTTGTCCTGGCACTGGCTTAGCAAGGGCTTAGCAAGCTGCTTAGCAAGGGCTTAGGAAGGGCAGAGGCTGCACAAAGTAGGGTAATAGGCTCCTGACCTTAGACTGTCTCCTTCCTGGTGCAGCCCTCCAGTGTTATGGGTTGAAGGACGCTTTTTTGGACATACTTCAGGAACTGCTAGTCCATGACAGTGGACTCAGGCTAACCCACACTTAGCTGACAGAGTGTATACACCCCAAAGGAGTCCAGAGGGTCTGCCAAGTATCCTAAAATGGAGAAGCCCTGCTGATCTTGCTTTCCTCACCAATACCTCTGTACACTGGGATGTGCCCAGCGTCATTGCTGCCTGGAGGGATCTCCAGCTGCTCAGCATCACATCACGATACAGATAGACAAGGAGGCTGCAACCAGCTGCACCACCTGTTTTTCAAATAGGGCTTATTTGGTGCGCTGATTCATTGCAGACAAGGCTAAATCCAAATGTTAGGCAGGAGGTAGGACTGATCCTGTGGATTTCCTCAGCCCAGTGAGAGTTAATTTGATCCATGCTGCCATGGCAGGGGGAAAACATGGGGGCGGTGCAGTTGAACATTGAGATTCTGAAAAGGGTGATGGAGAATTTAATGGATCTTGGCGGCTTAATGCTCCATTTTTCTTGTGATTCCCCCTCCTTTCTTATCTCTCGTATTTACATAAATTATGTGGACTCCAGGGAAGCTGCTAGGCATAGAAATTTAATCAACCTGATTCTCAGGAGCCTGGTCACTGTGCAGCAAAAAGAGAGGAGTGGAAAATATAGTTAAAAAAAAAAAAAAGGAGAAAGATATCATCAGAGCACAGGATGTGTCAAAAGAGACTGTTAATAACACCAGCCCCAAGCCCTGTTCAGCAAGGAGCTGGATTTCAGGAGCAGGGGAAAGGATGACATCACCTTTTGCTGCACACGGGTTTTCTTGCAAGTGAGAGATGGCTTTTACACACGGCAGGTGAACAGCAGCCAGGGAGGCGGTTTAACCACTCCAGACGCTGCACCACAGATCTTTTCATTTGGGGATGCTGATGGGGAGAGCCTGGCATGGGATCTCCTCTTGTAATACCCTTCCCCTTTGGCCAGGCTCCTTTTTTTCTTTCTTTTTCTTTCTTTTTTTTTTTTTTTTCCCCCCCGATTCTTCAGCAGTGCTGTTAGAGGAGGGATTGAATACAAGGGCTTGGAGAGGAGCCGTTGCGGAATTGCCCGGCTCCTCCTCGCAGGATGACATAATGCGTGGTGTGGTCTCTGAACTCGTGGTTTGCAGAGGAGGGCTCTGCTGGGATGCAGCATGGTTAGAAGTGTACTCACATATTGCTTAAGGGTCCTGGCTGGATTCAAGCAGGGGTGGAAATTCATGAGGAAGACTGAGTCAAGGAGGATGTACTCATGATTTTACTACCTGATTTTGAACACTCTCTTTCTTTTCACGTTCGACAGATAGACCCTCCCCTTCCCAGGGCAGCTCACCCTCTGTATTTGATAGTAAAATAACCAAAAGTTCCTTTGTTTCAGAGTGATTTTCTTGTTTAATTTTGCACAGACTGCGGGTAGGGGAGATTGAAACACTTGGTTTTTAAAATGTCAGACCAGAATTCCTATACTGTCCCGCTCTTTCTTTGATGCCTTTTCACTTCTCATGCAAAACTCTCATCCAGATTTGTGCGTCACTTCCCTTGGCTCCAGCCATTTTTTTTTTTAGTTAAGTATTGTTTCTCCAAGGCGTTGGGATGCTCAGACTGAACATCAAGGAAAACTTTTTCATGGGAGATTGTGCAGCCCTGGAAGAGGTTCTCAGGGAACTGGGGGAATCTCCATCCTTGGAGGTTGTCTTGGCCTCAGGAGCCCACACCATGGCTGACATGATCAAGAGTTGGACATTGTCCTGCTTCGAGAGACAACTGGACCGAGACCTCCAGATTTCCTTTCCAGTGTTTCTCCGATTCTCCGCAGCCTCATCCAGGCAGGAGACCTGTTGGGCTGGTTTTCCATCTGAGTGTTGCATGACACAAAGCCAAGTACTTGAAAGAAGGCCTTTGCAGTTATCCTTATCAACCAAACCTGATGTCTCAGCAAAGACAGATGGGAGGATTTTGTTGGAGGGATTTCAGGCTGCCATTGCACACTGCACCCTATTTCTGATCCTGGTCTTCACCTGCTTGTTTTCCCCCCACTGGTGGCAGGATCAGCAAGCCCAGGAAATACTTTGGAAGAGTCCCATTACATTTCTTTCTGTTCTCTTGCTGCCAACAGTCTGGGAAATTACAACAGCTGTCAGTGCTGAAGACAGCTTTATCGGATGCTGGGCTTATCACAGCTCACCTTGTGCATGGTGACAAGCTGCATTGACTGCATTATTAATCTGACAGGCAAATGCTCCTGTGCAAGGAGGAACAGGCCAGGATATGAACCATTAGATCCAAGGATCTTCCTTGCCAGAGTGTGGAGGGGGAGCATCCTTCCCTGTCTTGCCCATTAGTTGGACTGACTGCTGTCTAGGCTACTGCTGCCAAACTGCTCAGGAGAATTGTGTCTGATGACCAAAAGGCTGCTCCAAAGTCCATGGAAGCATGACGAGACCCTCGCTGGCACCAGTCAAGGTGTACTTTGTCAGTTTGTTGTGTTCAGCAGTGTTTAATGAGCCATATGAGGAGGGTTTGAGAAAGCCTTTACCATTAGTCTAGACCAGAGAGTTTCTTTTAAAAGGAAAAAGTTCTTTACTCTTCAGGCGAGGGAGCGCTATCCCAGGCTGCCCAGGGAAGGTGTGGAGTCTCCTTCTACGGAGGTTTTCAAACACATTCCTGTGCTCTCTGATTGAGGGGAACCTGCTTTAGCAGGAGGTTGCACTAGGTGACCTTTAGAGGTTCCTTCCAACCGCCACCATTCATGCAGTTGCAAGGCTCAGATACAGAATACTCTGATGAAGAACAGAAATAGAGGGTCAAAAAGCTGTGGTGTTTTGACTCTGGCTGGATGCCAGGTGCCAACCACGCTGCTTTATCACCCCCCTCCTCAGCAAGCCAGGGAGGGTAGAAAATAAGATGGAAGTGTCATGGGTTGAGATAAAAGCAGTTTAATAAAGAAATAGTAAAGTCACGTGTGTGAGAAGCAAAGTAAAAAAAATAAAGCTGTTACTCTCTACTTCCCATCAGCAGTGATGTCTGGCCACTTCCCGAGAAGCTGGGCTTTGGTACACATAACGGTTGGTGTGGAAGGCAAAAGGGAATCACAAGTGGCTCCCCCTTCTTGCTCCTCTCCTCCATTTTATATTGCTGAGCTAATGTAGAATATCTCCTTGGTGAGTCTGGGTCAGCTGTGCTGGCCGTGGCCTCTCCCAGGATTGTGCCCACTCACGGCTACTGGTGAAGGTGGGGGCAGAATTGTTGGAGGGACAGACCTGATGCTGTGCAAGCAGAAGCCAAAACAGTGATGTGCTGTCAATACACGTGTTTATTTACCGACAGAAGGCACAGCACTACAAAGGCTGCTGTGGAAAATCACCACCATCTCAGACCTAATACACTATGATTCTTTCCCCCTTTGATTGTTTTCTCATGAAATACTCTTCTTTGAGGTCTTTGTAGCTCCCCATCCCAGTTCAGGGGTAGTGTGGATTCAGCCCATACAGAGTTGGTCCATCACTGACAGAAGCACAGTGTCACTCTATAGTGAGAGGTGTGATACAGTTGATCTCTTCTGGTGTGAGATGAATAAGAGCAAGGCTTTATCTTTCTGAGTGTTTAAAGAAAGACCCGGTCTAGATGGACCTGCTTTAGCAGGGATGTTGGACTAGATGATCTCTAAAGGTCTCTTCCAACCCCTACCATTCTGTGATTCTTGTTTTTGATATATAGGCAGTAGTGGCCACCAGATGAAGTAACTTGGATAAACAGTATGAACACAGCAGAGGGCCGTGTACCTTTGGGAAAACCAAGTAGGAGTCATCCAAGCAGAACAAAACCTCCACACTTCTTTCAGAGCTTATTTTGACCCTCTTTACAGTCACTGGAAGGAAACATGTATCTCAAGTACCACAAATGCATTTCTCTCAGTTAATTACAGAAAGGACCTAAGACAACTAACTCAATATTAGACACATATTTCAGTAACGTAAGGTTCAGTTCAGCTCGTTGTGTTCTTCATTCCTTATTGCTCTTTCAGCATCATCGTTTTGCCTAAGTATACAGGTGCCTAGCATCACTTCAGATACCCAGAGACATCCATGAGGGGATGGCAGTTTGGATACAGGACCTATGGGAGCCCCATGCCTTTCTGGACCAGTAGGATGATGGCATCCATCCTCAGAGCTATCTCAAGGCTACTCAGAGAGATGCCTCCTTGCAGGTGTGTCACAGAAGGGTGTTTTGGAGCCCATCAACAAGGGCAAGTTTCTTGCGAGGTTTCCTCTGGTTGGCAGTGGCTGGTAACGTGGTTAAAGTTCCATACCCCCAGCAATGCTCTGCCTTCACACCTTCCTCCTGAGAGGTTTCTTGCAGGTTCCCTTCATTTTCCCTTTTTTTTTGCCCCCATTTGACTACAGTGTGTGATTGTACTTAGGGACAGATGGTGGCTTCTATTCCATCTCCTTGCCACATCAAAGACTGCAGTTTTCTCATGAAGGTTTAAAAATGCCCATTCTGACAGTTGCTTCTGGAAGCACAAAGACAGAGACAAGAAGTCTGAGCGGTCCAGGAGCTGAAGCTTGTGCATGTTCACTGTTCAGGTGAGGGAGCCCTGGCCCAGGCTGCCCAGGGAGGTTGTGGAGTCTCCTTCCTTGGAGGTCTTCAAGACCCGCCTGGACATGTTCCTATGCCACCTGATCTAGGTGGATCTGCTTCTGCAGGGGGATTGGACTAGATGATCTCTAAAGGTACCTTCCAACCTCTAACATTCTATGATTCTTCAGGAAAGGACACCGTGTTTTATCTCCATGATGTCACATACTCAGGGCAGAGTTTCCAAGATATTTCCAAGATATTTATATTTCCAAGATACATCTTGGAAATAAAAGTCTGCCCAGAAACCTTATCCTATTGAGACTGAAAATATGGAGTATCTGAATCACAGCTCCCAGGAAAAAAAAGGTGACATTTCTGTAGTCCTGTGGGGTTTTAAGCTTTCTCATCTGAAAAGTTTAAATTTTCCATTGAAAAATATGGATCAGACCTCAAACCTTTTAGTAGCAGAGAGATGCATCTCATTCCTGGTTCCTGTTATAGTTCAAATTTCTACCAGCCACTACAGAAAAATATTTCCTAGAAGAAAACTAGTTGCGTGGAACTGCAGATCAGGAAATTCTGTCTACATATATACTCAACAGATAGATAAAGCAAACCCTTCTGACCACATTTACTTCATTAATCTCTTTTGACCACCAAAACACAGTGGCCATGTCAAGATTGCTGTCCCTGCCCATGTTCATTCCCGAAGCTTCCAAAGTTTTGCAAAAGAATGGGCAAAAACTGTAACAAGAACCGTCCTAAAGAAGCTCAGATGAAAAAGTGTCAGTCTTAAGGCTTTGATTTACTAACACAATCTGACTGTCCAGAAGATCTTGGGCCCAGAGGCAGGATCTGTTACATGCGTGTGTGGCTCAGCAGAGTAGAATGGCTGTGGCACACTTGTCAGTTGCCAGAGATACTCATCATGTTGCCTTGGCTTAGCAGTGACAGCTAAGTTCATTTGGTAACCCTCTTCAACCTGAGGACCCCAGATCACTTCAGAGGTGTGATTGCGCTGACACAATGCACCAAAGACAATGGGATAGACAGGGCTCTTTGATATGTTTGCAGTGATTATCTCCTGTAATATAAAGAACAGCTTTGTGCTGTAATTTTCTTCAAAAGTTTAATTTAAAAGTTTTCTTTCTTTCTTTCTTACTTTCCTTTTGTCCTCTGAAAATACGAGGAGAAGGGAGAGGGATAAAAATAAAATAGAAATGAAGGTAAAGCATGCAAACGTTGATTAAAAAATATCAACCCACTCTACTGTGAAATGCTAACAATGGTTCCCATGGCTTCTGTCTCCTGAGTCAGAATAGCCCCAGTGGGTGAACTTTTGATTTCTAAAAGCACAGTCACTTCTTGAATGGGCACCATTAGTTGCTCACACTCAGAAAGGCAGTATCTGCTGTAGGAGATCAAATCTCCTAGTGAGTTCTCGTGTTTGAAAGTGATGCCAGTCAAATTCCAACTTGAAACAAGTTTCACATCTCTGAACAGAGTGAGTATGTAGTAATAGGAACAAGTCACCAACAGGAGCTGAGGTTCTATTTCCCATTATTTGCATGGATAAGTCAAACTTGCATCACTTTCTGGAAGACAAAACCCATGATGGGCATCTGATGGTGTTGTGAAGTGAAACTCCTTACACCAGGTGCTAAGGGCAATTACTCCACAAGCTCGTTATTGTCTCCTTACACCACCTCACACTCTGTGCACCCGTGAAGAAGAAAAAAAAAAACCAGTCATGTATTAAGTATTTAATTGGCACTTTCACTTTGCTCATTTCACAGCGTTTAGCGCTAAGACAGCACTTCAACCAACCTGTAGAAATTTCACAATGTTTATTTTTGTATGGTGACTGAGGAGTGGTAGTAACCTCAGTGTGTCTCTCCAGAGCCTACTCTTTTGCCTCCTCCTCCTGTATTTCCAACAGGTCAGCAGATTTCTACTCACAATCAATACAATCACTAGAAAAACATTAGCCTCAGATAAAGATCCCTTAATCCATTCAAGTAGCCATCAAACAAAGCTGGGAGCAAAGGTCAAGAAAGTGGAAAGAATTGTTTATAAGATATTGGACCTGCTGCAACACAGCTTACTGAACAGACCATAGTAGATGGTCCTCAACTACGTTCCTCCTGCGATTGCTCCAATGTGCAATGTGTGTGTGATGACGTTTGGAAGGAGATGATGAGATATGGGCAAATCACAGTTCAGCCCACACAGCTTCACCCTGAGCAGCTCTGGGGCTTCAAGTGCTTCAAATGGGGCAGCTTTTGAGGGAGCTCTGGGAAAGCCATGGCAAAGCCATCCCTGCCCTAGATTTCAGAGCATTTGGGTACCTTTGATGCAATCACAAGCAGCAGGCTCAGCAGAGGCTGCCCTGCAGATGCTAATGCAACTTTTGGGTGGAATTTGATGAGAAACTTGAAGTGAGACAACTTAGGCACTGAAGAATTGGGCCAGCCAACTTTAAAGTCCACTAAATAGGATGGTGTAAGAACAAGGCAAGCACATAATGCTGCATTGCAGGATGCTCCTGAAGGGCCTTGCTGAGCTACACGTGGTGCTGTCAAGTCAATAACAGAATTTTCCTCGGCTGTTGAATTTGTCTGTTATTCCTTTTTGTAAATGCTTGGCAGCATGAGAAGGAGTTGCCCAGTTTAACTGTGCTGCATAGGAAGAAAAGAGTCTTCTTGTTAAGTTTAAACTCTCACCTGACCATTACATACAGTTCCCCTAGTTCTTGTTGGGAATATCTTTCATTGCAGGGCGATTTCATTGCAGTATACGATTTCCAGCTGTTTGTCTTGTATCATATCGGTTGTCTTTTTGCCTGGACTGAGGAGTCTTGGTCTCTATGACAACTTTTCATACAGAAACTGCTCCAACACCTCTGATCACCTTCACTACCCTTCTCTGAAACTTTTCTAAGCTCTCCTGCATCCTTCTGGAGATGAGTGGGAACTGTGGACACACAGGATGCAGCATCCTGGACAGGGAAGCAGTGGAATTCTTGTTTGCTTTCTTCCTTTTTCAGTCCTCCCTTTGATCTGATTTTTCTCTCCTGACCTGTTCCTGGGCTGTGCTGGTTAAAGGAGTCACGGTGACTGCAGAGCTGGCAGAAGCACATCTCAGCCGCCTGTGAGAAGGTTTCCAGCCTTCCCTTTATGACCTGCAATGCTTTTCCCCCGTCTCCGCTCTGTCTGGCTGCAATTGCTCTGCCTTCTTCCTCTTTCTGTGCCTGACACAGATGATTGGAGGTTTTCCTGAAGCTGAAAACAGTGTAGAGACACTGGGGCTGCCGTATTCCTGCATGAGACTGAGCCTTACGGAGGGAGCAGTTGGCCACCACAGACATCGGGTGGTGATAGCTTCACATCTTCATCTCTTCCCATTGATTTAGAGTGGTTTTGTTACAAACAGGTTTGTTGATTTAATTAGAAGCAGCAAAATATTTTGATTCATGATTCCTACCCGCTTTACCTCCTTCCCTCCTTTTTTGCTCTCCAGCTTCACGCTTGTCAGAGTAGAAATTATATATATATATATATATATATATCACAAGCCTCTCCTTCAGTGCTACAAGCAAAGCTTTTATCAGAGGGGAAGATGCCCAGCTTACAACTAGTCCTCCAATTACTATTGCTTGCTTTAGTGATTTTCTAGGAAAGGCAAAGGATTGTGTCCTGTCTGTTTTTCTTTCCTCCACAGCAAGATGTTCATCTCTTTTCATAGCATCATCCCCCAGCTCTCTTGGGTGGCACAACCATCCTTTACCATGGTGGAGACCTATTCCTCTTCGCCCTGGCTTGCACTCAATTGAGAGCGTACCAGACATCAAGATATCAACAAATTAGACCCTCTGCCCAGCTATCCTTGAGATAATGAAAAGCCTAACTAAACCCCAGGGCAGGGGCAGCAGGAAGGAAAGTCTCTGCAACCACTGAGTTTGACAGATCCATGTCTAAGCTTAGATTTGATTCATGAATTAATACGTAAGAGTTTCCATATTGGGCTAGGATAAGTGTGTGTGTGTGTGTGTGTGTGTGTATGTGTATATAATCAAAGGAGTCATTTCCACTCTCATTTGTAGGTCAAACATAAAGTCACCTTCTAGAACAAAGACTTGGGAGATGGGGCTTGTGGTAAAGGGGACGCGTTGTTCCCATCACACAGCCACGGCGGGAGAGGTTCCTCCATCCTTTCTGAACAGCCAGGAACAGTGATACGATCTCTGCTGCTGGCATTGCTGCAGTGGCTCCAGGGACATGCTGTCCAGACCTGTTGTCTGCAGCTCAGAGGGAAACCAGAGAAACGCAGGGGAGTAATGAAAAGACTGAAAGACATGCCAGATGGTGAGTAAAGTTCATCTCATTTAATGCCTCAGAGAGAGTGAGGACAGGGGAAGGACAGCAAGAGCTTGGCCATGGTCTCTTGATGCCTCCATCTGGAGAAGGAACCTGCTATAGAGTCTTTCTCTTTAGCTGCAACAAGGAGTACCAAGGCCTGTCTGCTTCCATGGATCACCAGTGGGAAATCCTTTGCCTTTCCAAACACAATGATTCAGTGTAGCTTAAGTCACAGCTGGATTTTATTATTTTATTTTATTTTATTTTGAGATTGTGCTATGCCATGGTAATATGTTATATGGTCATGGATCATCCCACCCAGCACTACACATGGCATACACCCAATATGGTTTAAAAAGTGAAATACAACCAGAAAGAAAGCAAAGTGGTATTCCAAAGGTGCTTTACACAAAATTCTCAAAATATCTATTTATTCCAGCTTGACCTCCAGGCTAATTTCCCGTATTTATCAGACAGGAATTCCTGGTTCGACCTACTTCACCAGCAGGAGGTTGTTTATGTAGACGTATAAATGAATACATAAACTATGTGTATGGTCACATATAATATTATATATATACATATATTGTGTATTTTTCATATAAATATATAGGTCACAAATCAGTTTTTATTCAGTTTTTTCTATATACCAAATATCTCTATGTATATATACACATATGTATGTGTACACACCTATACTGAAAAAGTAAGCCAGATACATATACATGAAGTATATGTGAACCTCTATCTATTTATATGGGTGTGTATATGTGCATGTGGTTTAATTATTCATCGTATATTTTTCTTTGGGATATACAGTCCTGTGTGGTGTTCATCTATGGAAAAAAAAAACACAACCTAAAATGGTTTAAAAAATCATTCCATAGTAATTACAGAGACCTGTGGGCAAAATCCTGTGAAAGATGAAAGTAGGGCAACAATCTAGTATCAGAAAATGGATTTGAGTGAATATGTTGATGATTTCTAAACAGAATGGTTGGACCAGAAGGATGGGATTCACCTCACCTGACTTGGTATTTTAGCAATGGAGAAATTTCCAAATGAGGTATATAATTGGTAATTAAGCTTATAATTCATCTCAGATGAAAGCAGGCCTCTGAAGCACATCAAATGTTGAAACACAGAACTTTTTCTTCCTATAGAATGTAAAGCACGGAGGGATGTGTGGTCCACTTGATTTTCATATACCTGCTTCAGCAGGGGGTTGGACTAGTTGATCCGTAGAGGTCCCTTCCAACTCCTACCATTCTGGGATTCTGTAGTGAGCTCCTGACTGCTACCTGGACGGAGCTGCATCCCCTGCAGTCATCAGAAGCACCAACATCTGTTGCTGCTCCTCTGTCCATGAGATTTGTGTACCACCTCATCCTCCTGCTCTCTATCTGAGAGAGATTTCTACAGCGGATGACTCAGTCCCTGCTTTCCTGAGATGAGTCATCCTCTGCAGTGGACCCTTGCTCTCCCTTGGCCACAGAGGAAGCCCGGTTGACATCAGACATCTGATGTTGTAGACATGAGTAACCTGATGCCCTGTGCATGCACTGCTCACCACAAACTCCAAGGTGCTGCCAATGTCTCATGTCAAGCTGGCAATGTGCAGTACTCGAACTGCTTGAAAAACACGGACCAGAAGGAGAACCCAAGGGCATCACCCTATCCCACCAAGGCTCTCTGCCAGTGTTGCCACCATCAACTTAATAAGAGCTTTCCAAATAGACCTCCTCATCCTTGCCTAATCTCCTCATCCAACATCTCCTGCTGCCTCTTTGACTCAGCCTTCTCCTTGGAGGATGGTGGTACCATCCTGTAGCAACGCTGAGCTGTGGGAACCAGGAGTTAAGCCACAACGGCTTCAAGTTTTGCTCCCAGGATGTCTGGAAAGGAGCTTGTTCCCATGAATTCGGTCACGAAATCTTTCCCTCACCGAATGGTGAGCCTAAAACTCTTTGACAGTGTCCCTCGAAGGCACTGTCAGCTGTGATTGTCTTGGACGTTGCGCCTCAGGCGCAGGCAGCCTCTCGCTGATTTGGGATGATAGAGGATGGGGCCAGGAAGGTTTTCTTTTTTCACTGTACTTCCTTTTCCACGTGCCTGCCCATGGAACTTTGTAGTGCTGTGGCATTGCATGAGTAATCCCCCAGGACTTACTGTGTGCCAGGCAGGCTCTGAGTTGCCCTGCCAGCTCCCAAGAGGTTTTACAGAGACCAGAACTTTTGGCATATAGTTGTATTTTCGCTGGCTGACCTGACAGAGCTGGGGGTCCTTGTACATCTGTGCCTGGGCAGAGTACTCATTTTACAGTAAACCTGTGTACTCTTCCCTGAAGGAAGGATGCCCATTTTGAGGCACTCCTCTGAGAGTGGTTGCCCAGAGAGGCTGTGGCTGCCCCATCCCTGTCAGTGTTCAAGGGGATGTTGGATGGGGCTTGGAGCAACCTGGTCTGGTGGAATGTGCTCCTGCCCATGGCAGGGGGAATGGAATGAAGTGAGCTTTAAGGTCCTTTCCAATCCAAACTATTCCATGATTCTATGATGATTTTTCAAAAGCAATTATTTTTCATTGGGAAAACAACACTGTTGAGAAACCTTTCATGGAAAGGGTTTTATTTTCAGTTCAAGATGGCCTCGTGTCTCAATATCTCATCTTCTGCATAGTTAAGCAGATCCATCTGGGGATGGCGTGCATCTCCCATACCCTGGCATATACAGAGAAGAGATCAAGAGCTGGAAGGCAGTTTTGCGGGTGTATACATAGCCGTTCTGTACCAATTTTACGTTCTTGCCCCAGTTTTGCAAATGCTATCAAGCTGAGATAGGCAAATCAGATCTCTTGTCTCACATGAGGTCTTTGTAACATTGAGGAAGTTCTTGTTAAGTCCATGCAAAATGTCTACCCTGGCATGGCCTGATCTGATCAGACCATGCACCCTTGTCATTTATCCCAAGATTATCTTCCACTTAAAATTCAAACACCTACCTGTGAAATCATAAAATCCTCAAATGGTGGGGGTTGGCAGGGCCCTGCAGTGCTCATGCAGCCCAGGCCCCTCCTAAAGCAGGTTCCCCTCAATCAGGGGGCACAGGAACGTGTCCAGGCAGGTTTGGAAACCTCCCAAGAAGGAGCCTCCACATCCTCCCTGGGCAGCCTGGGCCAGGGCTCCCTCACCTCAATATCAGACAAGTTTCATCTTGTGTTTAAGTGGAACTTATGTCCATCACCCCATGTCCTTTCACTGGACACCACAGGAAAAAAGACTGGCCTCAACTTCTCATCCACTTCCCTTTAGGTATTTATGTTGATAAGTTCCTCCCTCTTCTCCAGGCTGAACAGCCTTTCCTCCTCACAAAGATGTTCCAGTGCCCTCAGCATCTTGGTAGCCCTGCGCTGGCCTCTCTCCAGCAGTTCCCTGTCTCTCTTGAGCTGGAGAGCCTGGAACTGGACACAGGCCTCCAGATGAGGCCTCACCAGGGAAGAGGAGAGCGAGAGGAGAACCTCCTTTGACCTGGTGGCTTCTGAGGAAACGAGGGGCAAAACATGAACTGATCAGAGAGGCTTTCTGCAAGTGGGCTCTGCAGACACCATCCATCCTCAGCCCTCCTTCATCCTTTGGATCAGGCTGCACACACTTGTTCACGCCGGTTTTGATGAGGTTTTTTTGGAGCCCAGGAGAGGAGCGTTTTTCCTGTGAAAGCCACCAAACGGCAGGTTTTATCTCCCAAGCTGACTCTCAAACACAGAGTAAAACTATCTGTGACTCTCCCTCTGCTCATTAACGTACAATTGGGAGAGAGGCAGGAACTTCCTAATGACTTGCAGCTCCGGAATGAGGAGCCAGTGCTTTTGTTATTTGTCATGTTGGAGCTGTTTTCACCTTTGATTCCTCTCATGGTAGGAGGGGACTGCTGACAGCCAGGGCTGAAAGCAGACATCATCAGGAGAGGAGATGAAGGCCCAGCCTAATGCCTTTTTTTTTTTTTTTGTAATCCTGTGAGTTTAAAGAGCTGGGCTGGGTAATCTGGAGGTTTGGACAGCATGAAACTCCTCGTTTTCAAATGTCTATAGAAATTTAAATGGGGGAACTCAGAGACAGGTGACTTTTTTTCTTCTTCTCTTTAGCATGAATTTTATTGAAGTGCTGGTCATGGAAAGTGCTGCAATTTCTGCACACCGATGGGAAAACAGGCAGAAAAGCAGCTCTGTAAGTCCTTTCACACCAGCTTGCCAGAGGGTTTGAGCATCATCCCTCAAATGCTGGAGTCCTCCACCATACCTTGTAATCAATTGGTGAAGCCATCTGATAGTCCACAGAAGATCTGGGTTCAGGTCATATCCAGCATGATTTGCAGGGCAACAGGCTGAAGCGAGCTTTATTTATTCACTCATTAACACCCCTCCACAGCACTGGTTATGGGGCTGCCCATTTGCACACAAGATGATGCTTTGGTCATTCTGGCTCCTCTAAAGGGTACATATGGACAGACGGCATTTGTCCTCCCAGTGTGCCATTACCTGACCCACATGTGCAGGCTGGACACCACCTCCTCTGGGGGCAAGCTCAGATCTGGCCATGCTCCCCCAGGCCTGTGTCCACTCCTGACACATCCATCTGATTTTTGAGCAGGGATCTGAACTCCAGCCCTTACTCACCGTGGGCTACCCCATGAGGATCTGCTCTCACCACCTACCTCCAGCTTCACCTCTCTTTTACTTTTTTCTTTGGTTCCATCAGTGAATCAAGAAAAAAAAAAAAAAAAGGTATGCCTATTGCTTCAATAGATCTCTGTTTAGTAGAAAAAAAAAAGCCATAGTGATTTTAATGGAGTTTTGAAATGCACAACATCATCTGTCACCAGAGTATCTGATCACCTTACCATATAACCACCCAGAAAATGGAAGAAGTTGGTTTTTAACCCAAAGAAATCCATCCAACCCTTAAGTGCTATCTTTGGTTTACAGAGCAAGGTTTTTTAGTCCACATATTATTATGTTCTTATAATAAATCCCACATCTTTTAAATAGAAACTCTCTCTGTTGGTTTTCAGGTGTAAAAGAGATAAAACATTGGACTTGAAGCCCAACTTTTGTGGCTGTGTTTAAATCAGGGAAGTAATCAGTGACTGTTCTCTCAACTGCGTGATCTGCTCACATTTGCACAATCAAATCTCTCAGCCACCAAAAGAGTGTGGCAACACCCCAGATGTTTTATTGTAAATGGCTCCTGGCTTCAGCTAATTCCTCATCTATGCCTGGGAACTGTCTGGAAGAAGACTAATTTTCCTAGTGCAAAGCTGTGCTAGGACCATACTAACTAAGAGTAGACAATCAAGCTTCAGCCCTTTTCCACATTTCCACATAATGCTGAGATTTCCAAAATGGATGTAGTCATATTGTTCCTGCAAAATGTTGATAATTATTAAAAGTGATAGCTGTTGTGAAAAGTCTCGGTCATGCAATCACTTTTTCTACAAGTCAAGAAGATACCTCAAAAACTATCTTTTTATTCTTCAGTGGCTGTGCATGTTCCTCTCCATCACTGAGTAGATGTAGCAGTTCATTCCAGATTCACCTAACTTCCCTCAGTTTCTCATAGCTGATGTGCCACAAAAGTACATATTTAAATTATAATGCATACACCCATTGTTTTTCTCATTGCAAACCAACCAAACCTTGCAGTAGTATCATTTGTTGTTTTTGCAGACATTACACAGTTTACTGAAGTATTAACTTCCTTTAGCAAAAGTTATAATGGGATACAAAAGTAAAACTGATTTTAAATTGCTATGGCAAGCTTGCAGAAACACTCCCAATATTCAGCAGAATGGGTGAATAAGGCATTCCAGTTTTTCACAGTTGTGAAGGAGAACACGTTTAAGATCAGTGACTCTCAAGTGGCATTGCTGGGCTTTGGTGACTCCATTTTGTCAGAGCCCTATTATTAGAGAAAGTGCTCCTAAAAGACCTTGCTTGAAACCAGCACGGTCCATGAACAGAAGCCATGTTACCCTTGGTTTGCTTTGTGTTTCATTGAAATGATGCTGGTGGGGTTGGTGCTGTGGCAAGAAACAAGAAGATCTCTCATCGGTATAACAGTGAGAATTTCAGGCATGACTTTGCCTCCTTGATATTCCTAAAACCAAAGATTTCCCCTTCCTTGCAAATGCCTCTGTGTATGGATGGGTGTCCTTGGTCTAGTGTTTCACAGAATCATAAAATGCATCATAGAATTGTTTTGGCTGGAAAAGACCTTAAGATCATTGAGCTCAACCCCTCTCCTCACAGTGCCAAGCCCAACACTAACGTCCCTCAGCACCTCAGCCACATGGCTTTGCAATAGCCCNTTCTTGCCCACCTGGGCACGCTGCTGCCTCATCTTCAGCCGCTGGCACCAACCCCTCCAGGCCCTTTCCCTGCGGGCAGCTTTCCAGCCCCTCTGCCCCAGCCTGGAGCATTGCCTGGGGTTGCTGTGGCCCAAGGGCAGTGCCTGGCCTTTGGACTTGTTAAATCTCATCCCATTGCCCTGGGCCCATTGCTCCAGCCTGGCCAGGGCACCCTGAAGAGCCTTCCTGCCCTCACACACATCTACGCTCTGCTCATCTTTGTATCATCTGCAAACTGAGGGTATCCTTGATCCCCTCATCCAGATCATTAATGCTTCATAATGTTGGTGCTTCCCAAATGAACAGCATTTTTTATTTGATGGCTGACATACTAAATTAACTTTCACCGAAGGTGGCTGCAGCCAAGAAGGAGGGGGCAGATTGCAAAGCCCGAGGGCTCTAGCTCAAGCACAAAACATGCCTAAGCCAGGGTGATGTGTTTTTGATGCTAGGATACATTGAGAGTGCAATGCACAAAGAAGCAGTTTATGTTGTGAAGAAAATTAGAGACAAAGACCCTCTCAAAGCCATAATAATATATTGTGGGGTTCCATCCTGAAGGCTTTACCCATCTTCAGGGGATTGTCCAGAAATGAGCAAGCTCTCAGTGCCCTGGGACAAGATCCTGTGCAAGACTTAAGGCTTTGTAAAAGCAACAGCTGTCTTACACTGCTTTAAGCTCACAGAGTCAGAGATGCATTCCCATGGTAGAAGGCTGATGATATTAAATGTTTACAATAAATCGACCCAAGGCATTATTACATCCTCTCCTTCTTGGTTTATGAGAGCACACTGCATGGTTGCAGCTACAACATAGCTGCCCTGCTGCTTGGAGACCTCCTGCTTATCCCGTTCCCTGCAGGTGTTGGATGTGCCCACCCTGGTTTGGAGGATGTAGCCAGATTCTGCCTGTTGACCTAAGGACAAGATCCTGAAATGTTTAGTTAATTACTTTATATTAGGCCCTAGGGACTGGGACAAAGCTGAATGTAAAAAATAATTCCTTTTCTTGACCCAAAAAATGACATGAGCCCTACAAATGCTTGTTCCTCACCTAATGCTTCTGCTCCATAAACATCACGTAAGGAAAGTGCTTGTTTGCACTCCGGAGCACGCGGGGACTCTGATTTGACACGAATAATTCATGGGAATGTTTGCTCTCGCTGCAAGGAGAAGATGAAATGAGACAGATCATTTGAATCCCCCATTGCTGTGGCTGCATATGAAGGCTTACAGGCAGATGTTGAGAGCACCCACAGCAGTAAGCTATTTATTGATTATCACAACCATTTCTAATCCAGCTTGAGATTCTAAGGCAGAGGAAGAGGAAAGCAGTTACACAGTAAGTTTAGGCTATGACCAAATGGAGACTGGGTGATCTCAGGTTTTGCTGTGGATGAACATAAGAAAATTACTCTGTTTTCCCACATTATGGCCATGCTTGTCAGAGGACTAGACTGCTGCTAATTATAGCTTCAGAATAGGAAACAGTGTACTGGCTGTAAAATGTATAGCATGGGCCAAGGATGCTGGGGCATAGTCATGAGGGGTGCAGATACAGCCCTATGTATTTCTTTTTCTGTTTCCCCTCCTATGCAGTCCTATGCAGTGTGGTGAGCAATTGAAATTCTAAGTTGCCTCAGTAGAACTTCAGGTTTGTTTTTGTTAAAAAACAGCTTTAACTACTAACACCACAATTTTGGTTTTTGATTGCTGTTCTTATTAGTATTTGCCACTTCTGAAGAGTCCGGACCTCAGCCTCTCTGTGTTTCTTTTTTACCCTTTTCTCCCCTGCAGATCTGACTAATAATAGTTTTGGACAGTTAGAGAGTTTCCATCTCGTTGGGGCCAAAACTGATCAGATTGAGAATGAGTAGCTAAATGAGATATGAGGCTGGATGTGACAAGGTGAGAACCTAAATTTACTGCTGCTTATGCACTGAAATCGAATCCTTCCATACGAAATCTTAAACTCTTCAGATCTGTGAGTTCAGTATAAACCTCCTTTGCATTCACTGCTATGGTTCAAATCCATCCCTGAGAGTCAAGGAGCTTTGCTAGGCTGATGGAAAAGGAACTGATGTCAGAGGCCAAATCTACAAGAAGTAGTACCAGCCTCTGCTTAAACAGAATAAATTTGTCTTCATGTGCTTTCTTACATACATGTAGACATTGAGTGTTATAGGACATACGTGCACAGATAGATGGGGTAATCTTATCATGCTTTGAGATGTCCTGACAAGACTCAGTTGATCTGTTCTCTGAAGTAACAAGAGATAAGATGAGGAAATGGCCTCAAGTTGTGCCAGGGGAGGTTTAGACTGGAGCTGAGGAGGAACTTTTTCCCTGAGAGGATTGTCAGCCCCATCCCAGGCTGCCCATGGAGCTGGTGGAGTCCCCATCCCTGGAGCTATTGCAAAGCCGTGTAGCTGAGGTGCTGAGGGACATGGGTTAGTAGTGTTGGGCAGAGTGAGTGAGGGCAGAGGTTCAACTCAATGATCTTAAAGTCTTTTCCAACCTAAATGATTCTATGATTCTGTGATTCTAAGACTCACAAATGATCCACAGATTCTTAGCATGATATTGTGCACAATGTAGCAAACTTGCTGTGGGTCACTCTTTCAATCAGCTGTCTTCTGAAACACACCCTTTCAGGTAGGTTTCCCCTAAGGAAAGATGATTTCAGCTTTGCTTTTCTCTCTTGCCATTCTGTAGAAGTACCTGAACTGGTTGATCAGCCTCATCCCTGACCACTTTAACAGAGCTTGGAGACCACCTGCCTGGGTGAACCAAAGCCAGTTGGTAGGGAATGGCAACGACACTGGGAGTGATGTTGTCAGAGGGGGCTTTTCTCCTCCCTCTGACTCATGGACAAATAAGGATGGGGCAAGGACAGGAATGCTCTTGTGCTGTGCTGGTTTTATTGGCAGGGGTCTTAACCTCACCAGTGAAGCTCCTGACTCACCCAGATTCCTGATGTGCACCTTCTCAAGTGGCTGAGACAGGGCAGCATTGGTGGGAGATCAAGGGTCAGGTTTTGGCTCTTCCACAAGCTCGCTCTGTGACCACAGGCAATTTATTTCATCTCTCAATGCCTCAGTCTCCTGTTGTTAATAAAACATCCTTTCCTTTGCTGTGTTTCTGCCCTTGTCACTTTAGATTGTAAATCCTTTAGGGTAAGAATTGTCTCTTACTATGCATATGAGCCGGACTCAGTACAAACTCTGATCTCAGCAGAAGCCTTTTAATATGGTGAAAATATAAATAACAGTGATATCAAGGACCCAGGGCTCCTGGGTTCTGTGCCCAGGTCTCTCAACCCTGCATTGCAGCCAGGGACAAGTTAGTTTACGGCTTTACTAGAATGAGGCATTTCTAAAATAGTGGTCAGAATAGGAAGACAGGATCTATTTACGAATAGCACATGTAGGGTTGATAGGGTGCAAGAGCTGAATAACGAGTTGTGAATGACTAATATGAATTAGATTTGGCTTCCTACAGAACTGATCACTAATCCTGAGGCAAAACAGGAGAGGGTCTTGCACTTACTAGCAGGGCTGATCCAATACCAGAGCAAAAGCTTTGTGGACAGTGTCACGGCTCTGCTTCATGACTACTGTCCTGCTTCTTTGTGCTTCCTAACCCTCTATGTTTGCTATATTTCACCCATGTACCACTCTCTGCTGCCTACGAACCTACTGAACGAGCTCTAAAATCTTCTTTATATGTTCCTTCTCTTTTCCAAGTACTGAACAGTAACATCTTTGTCAAAGGGCGTAACTGGTGACAGGAGGACTAGAAGCCCTGGAGGTTGCAAGGACTGAAGGTCCTGGTAGTTGTGGCTTGCAGGGATGTGCAAACTTTGCTGTCAGTCTCAGAATGAGGGTTTCTTCCTGCCAGTGCATGCAGTGGGAAGCAGGGGCAAGGGAAGGGCAAGATATTCAGGCATGAGGCAAATAGACTGGATGTCTCCCCATAGGCAAAGTGTAGAAGGAGAAATGAGTAGCTTGGGAAGGAGGAGTGGCTTGCCTTCCTGTCTGAGGCAAAGTAGAGTTGGACTTCCTGGCTTGGTGGCCTGTTGTTGCAGAGATTTCTCCTGTGGGTTGAGAACAAGGAGCTCTATTCAGTTGTTCAAACTGGGCACCCAGCACAATTCAAGATCATAGAATCATACAATGGTGGGGTTTGTCAGAGCCCTGCAGAGCTCATTCAGCCCAACCCCCTGCTAAAGCAGATTCCCCTCAATCAGGGGGCACAGAAATGTGTCCAAATGGCTTTGGAAACCTCCATAGAAGGAGCCTCCACACCCTCCCTGGGCAGCCTGGGCCAGGGCACCCTCACCTCGACACTGAAGAAGTGTTTCCTTATGTTTAAGTAGAACTTTTTGTGTTCCAGCTTATGTCCTTCACCCTTTATCCTGTCACTGACCACCACAGAAAAAAAGTGTTGCCTTATCCTCTTGACATCCACCCTTTAAATACTTAAAAGTCTTCTCCAGGCTGAACAGCCCCAAGTCCCACAACCTTTCCTCCTCAAAGAGACATTCCAGTCTCCACAGCATCTTGGTGGCCCTGTGCTAGACTAGATGTTATCTGTCTCTGTGAGTGTCCCAGTGAGCCCTCAGCTGTGGGTCTAGAAGGGCACAGGCATGTCTTGTATCCTACCTGCCAGCTGTCCATGGATACCTTGGATATCCACTGAAACAGTCTCAGATGGCTGAGTCTTGCCTCTAGTCTCCAGTTTCTTCAGGGATGCCTTGGAGAAGACAGTTTGGGCATTATGCATCAGATTGTCTTCCATGAGAACTTTCATTGAAAGGCAAGATTACTTCTCTGGGTGGGGAAGGACATGGAACCTATGGACAGAGTCTATTCTAGGTAAGAGCAAGTCATGACATCTGTTACCTTCCCAAGGTTGTGTATTTGCTCCAGAAAAACAAGTTAAAAGATGGTTGTAATGGAAAATATCGCAGGCAGCTCTGGGAGCTCCTACTCCAACTGTCAGATGGGAATGCATTCAATTTTAGCGTGAACTTCCTGTCCTACCTGTTAACATAGTCACTGTCCCTGCCCCAGTGTCCATGCCCCCAGGCGTTTTCCATAGCAAAGTGTATCGCTTGCAGCGCAAGTCCTCAATATGGCATATCAAAATGATGGGAAGGAGAGGAGTGACATCTGATATTAAAGTGATGCCAAAGAGATTGGAGACAGCTGGTATCAGCCATCACTTCTCATCTAGTTGTCTGGACCCTTCTGCAGTCGAGGGAAGGAGACAGGAAATCTGTAGGAGGTGTTGCCGACACTCATCTTGGGTGGAATGAATAATTTTCTGGAAATCTCTTTCCATTGATAAAAGATAGAACTGAGATGGTGAGTTTAAATTCATTTTACCACATTTGGACAGATGAAGTGAGGAAGGAAATCCCATCCAAGGACAGCTGGGTCTACTTCTGTGACTCCAGAAAGGATTTTTCAGATACATGAACTTGAGCTTCAACAAAAAGCTGCAAACCTACTGCATCTAGGGCCACTCCAGAGTCTTGATGGTGCCAGAGGAGGAAACATTTGACATTTAATGTTCCTTAGAGCCCAGAGAAAAAGGCCGTATGAGGAAAGCAAGGGAAAAGGCGTAGAATTGGTGTCCAATTTTTAGCTGCCACCTTAAGAGGCAGGGCATGTGGGCAGGGGTGGTAGAAAGTGGAGGCTTAGTTCCCTCTGTAGCCTGGAAGTGACTCAAGCCTGCAGCATCTTTGTCGTGGTTCAAGCTTATCTGTCAACAAAGCTTCACATAGCTGCTCACTCACTCTCCCCCAACCCTCCACCCCCATCTTCCTTAGGGTGGCAGAGGCCCCAGTGAGATGGAAAGAGAAAAGATCACCAAGGGCTTGTGGATGGAGACAAGGGCAATTTAATCTACTACCAACTAGAAAAAGAACAAATAAAAAGAACAAGAACAATAACAAAGCAACAGAGCAAGAAGAGAAAAATACAACCAAGACTTAAGATTTCCTTCCCCCATCCCTCCTTTATTCCTGGGCTCAGCTCACTGCTCCTGGTTTCTCTCCCTCCTCCCTCCTCAGCAACACAGGGGAACAGGGAATGGGGAATGTGGTCAGTCTCTCACAGATGGTCTCTGACACTTCTTTCTTCCTCATATTCTTCCGCTGCTCCAACACAGGGTCCCTCACACAGGACATGTCTTTAATGAACCTCTCCAATGTGGGTCCTTTCCTGGGGCTGCAGTTCCTCACAAACTCCTCCCTGTGAGTCTCCTCAGTGACAACAGAACTCCAGGGATCTTCTGCTCCAACACCACCCTCCCACAAGTCACAGCCCCTCCAGGCACAGTCATCCCTGGCATGCAGTCCTCCATGAGCTGATGGCAGATCTCAGCTTCACCACTTCTCTCCATGAGTTGTAGGGAGACAGCCTCCACCTCACCAGAGAGTGCAGGGAGGTCTCTGCTCCAGCACACCTCCTCCTCTCTTCCCTCACTGACCTTGGGGTCAGTGTGTTCTTTTCTCCCTCATCTCACTCCTTCTACCAGTTCCCAGAAAGAATAGAAGAACTCTTCTCTTCTGGCTTCTTCTTAAAAAGTGATTGCAAAGGTGCCCAATGGGCTCAGCGCCAGAGGTGGGTCTGACTCAGAGCTGGGGAAAGTTTCAAGCAATTTCATACAAGAGCCGTGGTTACAGCCCCTTCCCCAGTGCCAGAAATGGCTCCACACAAATTCATGACAATCCCGTTTCCAGCTGGGTGTACAACTGAGACCTTGTGGGTGCCCCATCCCACTGGCTCCCAGATACCCCACACAGCTGAGAAGACATTTCCACCTGCAGAAATTGAGCCTAAGTGTTCTCCTCTCTGTCCCACCTTTCAAGCCAGCAGACAGATCTTCCTGACATAGTGCTGTGTCTTAGGAGATGTTTACTTGTTAGATATCCTGCACAGCAGCCCCAACACAGGAATCTGAGAGCTTTGTCTCGAGGTAGTTAATGGGTTCGCCTGTGATGTTCGACGGACAAGGTCAAGCACTGCCTTCACATCAGAAGGGATTTGAACCCACAGGAAGGAGTTTGAAC
The DNA here is from genome assembly GCA_013401255.1 of Urocolius indicus. Lineage (NCBI taxonomy): Eukaryota > Metazoa > Chordata > Aves > Coliiformes > Coliidae > Urocolius > Urocolius indicus. The sequence goes on along the minus strand of WBNH01002456.1, from coordinate 66,264 downwards.
CCACAAGACGAGGTTTGAACCTACAGGAAGGGATCTGAACCCCACACGGGAACCCTCCTGGGTGTCAGGGCCCAGGGACTTTTCCTAGTTGGGTGATAAGGTCTGGGACAAACGTGTGGTGGTATGTTGGGATCAGGGGAGGTTAGAAGAGGAAATTATGAGTCTTGGTGGCCTAGACCTATCACTGGTGTTGGATGGGCCCTCCCATGTCTGCCTGCTATAGCTTACCTTCTTAAGGGACTCAAATACTTGAAGTTTTAGATAGGATTTGAAGGATTTATGTCCTAGGCTGAGATGCTTAGAGTCAACTGCACTTTTTTAACCAGCCAGGGCTTAGCTTTGAAAGTGCAGAGGGCAACCTGAGTCAGATTCAGAGCTTGTAATGAAGAGGTTATGTCAAATCCCAGCTCCCTGAGGTGGCAGGTGGGACACTGAGCTCTGCAATCTCAGGTTTATGGGCAGGACATCTCTCAGAGCCTGTTCAAACTGCTAATGGCAAGTCTCTCCAACATCTTCCCTGCAAATGTAGGAGGTGACATATGCCATGTCTCATGTTGTTTGAGGTCCTATCTCCTGTGAAGGGCAAGGCAGGACTTGTAGGGACAGGGGAGCTAAAGGGCTCTTTTAAACATGTGCACAGGTAGATGACATGTCCCTTAGCTGCTGAGTGATTCCTCTAACCCATGTCCAACAGCAGCTGGGAAGCAGGCTGCAGGGAGGACAGGTCACTTGAATGTGTAGTGATGTGGAGAGCAGGGTCTCAAAAGCAGGAGACCTGCTGTGGCACTTCAGATAAGCTATGGAGATCTGGCAGGGCAGCAGCAGGTGGTGGGAGGGTGTTACCTAGGGAGAAGTTGGGGGAGACAGGGAGAAAGGGTATTTTGGGCTAGCAGTGAGACTCCTTGTAGGGGAAAGAGGATATCCCTTTGCTTCTCAGCTGACCACAGTGTACACTGGTGGAGGTTTTTGCTTTGTCTGTTAGAAACAGTGTAGCCAGCAGGACCAGGGAAGTGATTATGCCTCTGTGCTGTGCCCTGATGAGGCCGCAGCTCGAGTGCTGTGTTCAGTGTTGAGCCCCTCACTGCCAGAGGGACACTGAGGGGCCGCAGCGTGTCCAGAGCCGGGCAGCGGAGCTGGGGAAGGGGCTGGAGCACAAGTGTGCTGGGGAGGGGCTGAGGGCCCTTGGGGTGTTCAGCCTGGACAAGAGGAGCCTGAGGGGAGACATCATCACTCTTGGCAACTACCTGACAGGAGGATGTAGCAAGGTTGCAATTGGTCTCTTCTGCCAAGAAACGAGTGATAGGACAAGAGGAAACAGCCTCAAGTCACACTAGGAGAGGTTTAGATTGGAGCTGAGAAAGGACTTTTCTCCTGAGAGGGTTGTCAGCCCCTGTCCCAGGCTGCCCAGGGAGCTGGTGGAGTCCCCATCCCTGGAGCTATTGCAAAGCCGTGTAGCTGAGGTGCTGAGGAACATGGGTTAGTGGTGTGCTTGGCACTGTGAGGGGAGGGGTTGGACTCGGGGATCTTAAAGGTCTTTTCCAACTAAAACATTTTTGTAATTCTAACCCATAACTGCAAAGCCCCAGCTGTATTTCCTTCAGCTCCTCAACAACCACAACATCTGTTCTGCTCCTTTTTAAGAGCAGATCCCTGGAATGCAGAAGTCTCTTCCAGACCCACCCCAACAGATAGCTGCACCACTTTTCCTAGTTGATTCTGCAGCATCCAACCCATAGCCTGAGCTTACTCAACTGCTCTGGCCACATGCCTCTTTTTTATGAGGTAAACTTCCATGTTCTCCATTGCCTGAGATCCTTATCTCAGTGCACAAGATTAAATCCTCCCTCCAGGAGGCAACACTCCTCTGCATCAGAGAAGGCAGGAGAAAATAGAGTAGCCAAGGCCAGATGGAGACAGCGTGCAATGCCAACAGGGAAAGGCTGCACGTTTGCACGTCAGAGAGGCATTTGGGCAGTAAATGACAAAGGTGCTGAATTATTCTACAGGAGAGGGAGGGGGTGTGAGCATGGGAGGGAAAAATCCATTCATTCATTACAGAAATCAATAGCCCTCACGTGTCATTTAAGATGGCCTTCCCCTGAAGAAGTGCTAAGATGAAAGAGACCTCTACTACTTTGCTGATGAGAGCAGAATCTCAGCCTGGGTTCAGACAGAGGAAGGTGCCTAAAGAGATTATTCAGTGATGACTCCTGAGTCATGTCTGGATCAATGTGTTCAGCAGTTTGTGGGTGCTTCTGGGATATGTCCCGTAAGGCAAACATCCTCTACTCAGTGCAAGGCAGTGGTATTGGCTGTGTCAGGCATGCAGGATCATTTTGAGTAGCAGGATGCCAAAAGGACCAGTGTGAAAACAAAAGGCTTTCTCCTCTTTTGTATTAGGCATGCCCCTTGCATTTCCAAAAGGAGAAAAGGAGCCCATCCAACAGAGACAGGGAGACAAGGACCTCCCAGATTAAAAACTACCCACCTCTGCAGCGATTCCCACTACCACCTTGGGCACAGTCACTTAACCTCTCTGCCTCCCTTTCTGCACCTAACTGTGCATGAACATCAGTCTCAGGCTGGGCTGCAGGATTTTGTACCCTGCAGCCCAGCTGCTGTTCACTGACAGGAAGCTCCTGTGACCACATTTGTGTCACTTGGATAAACTGTCTGCCAGCACAAGAAGGCTCAGCTCTGCCCGGAGGGTGGTGGAGCAAGGATGTGGTCAGGTGGCTTCACTTTTATTAAGCTCCAAGCAGAAAGCTCCCTTTGAATTAGTAGGAGAAGAGGGAAAAAGAAAAATTACTGTCATGCTGGGTAATACTGTGCCCAGGCTATTTCATCTCCTTGAACGTGACCACTAGAAAGGAGCCCTCTTTGTCATGTTATTTAGAGTCTGTCTTCATTAGGAGTTACCTATTAAATGAAACAGCTGCAAGTGCAGTCACCCATAGGCACCTGCGTACCTTCACTTGCTCGCTGTATTATAACTTTACTGGGGGCTCCTGAGCTCCCCAGCAGCTGGAAGAAATTCTGCAAGTAGGCAAAGCTGCTGGCAGGCTTGTGGTTAATCACAGGGCTGAGAGGAGGCTTGTAAAATAACTGCAAGTAAAGCAGGGAAGGATGCTCATGCGAACTTTCTCAGCATGTCGAGGGGTGAAGGGGTGTTTCTGCAGGGATCAGCACAAATACGCTGAGGTAAGGGCTCCTGTACCTTCCAGAACTGCCACGTCTCCTCTCCTGATGGCTTACGACATCCTTGTGGCCTTTGAAAAGGATGGTTAGGCTCGTTTGATTCTCCTGGTGCCTCAGAAGCCCCAGGAGGCTGGGATGCCCAGCTACAGTGCAGCATGTGCCTATTTGCCAGACGGCTGTTGTACTTACAGCCCCCTTAAAGGACGGAGTATGCACACACTTCAGAACTCACCAGTACATTTCCTCTGGCCAGGAATAGCTGATGAGTAATACAAAGCAGCAGAGGTAATAAATATTAAAAGAGTTGGAAAATGTGAAAGTGCACGGGCAGCGGAGCTGACACACACTGTGGGTGTGAAGGGAGGGATCATCTGGGTGCACCTCACACCAGCAGTGCTCTTCATCCCTCTGTGACAGAGGAAATGTAGAAATAAAAGTTGCAATTATTTGCTGTTAATGATTTACTTGTGTTGAAAGGCATCGTGTGTTCCAGCTGCCCTGTGTTCTCAAGCCCCATCCCCTTTATGGGCCCTTTGGGGATCCAAGCAATGGACTTCCTGGTGGGATTTGTCTGGACCAGTGGAGACACAGCCAGTGGGAGGAAGTAGATGTGACCCCAAGCATCTGAGAAGCCTGTGTGGTGACAAGGTCTTGTAACCCAGGAGATTGCGTGGTCAAAACGTTGCATATTTGGTTTAAGCATCTCACAGTGGGTGCATTGAAGGTGACACGTGGTGGCTCATGAATGGCCATCACAAAAGGTCACTGGAGTTAAGGTATCAACTCTTGTGTCCTGCATACACTCTGAGCTCCTCCCTGCCCCTCTGAGCCCATAGTGCATCTGTTTTCCAGCATGAGCTGATGGTGATGGGACTCAGATCATAGTATCATAGAATTCTTGAGGTTGGAAAAAAACTTTAAGACCATTGAGTTCCTCCCCTCACAGGCCAAGCCCACCAGTGACCTATGTCCCTCAGCACCTCAGCTACACGGCTTTGCAATAGCTCCAGGGATGGGGACTCCACCATCTCCCTGGGCAGCCTGGGACAGGGGCTGACAACCCTCTCAGGCAAAAAGATCTTCCTCAGCTCGAATCTAAACCTCCCCTGGGGCAGCGTGAGGCCATTTCCTCTTGTCATAACTCTTGCTGCCTGGGAGCAGAGACTGAACCCCACCTCACTACAACCTCCTGTCAGGGTGCTATTTCTGTGCTAAAGTTTCCTTCCAGTCCCCAGTTGATTCCAAAGGTCCCCGCTCTTCTAGCTCGGTATAGTGATATAAGGGCCACGGGGCACAAACACCCCCCTCCCATCTCTCCAGTTCTTCCTTTCTATCTGCTTCTGTGGTCCCCATCACGTCCACATCAAGGTGTGGCTGGATGAGGCTGGTTGTGTTGAGATGACAAGGGTTAAACTCTTTCCTGGCAAGCTGGGACAATGCCATGTGATTTCTCAGAGAGGAAGGCAGGCCCTTGCTAATGTATGCGCAGCTTCTGCAAAACTAAAAATAGCCAAGATCTGAGGCTGTTCTTCCAGGATTTCACAGGCGCTCACCCAATTTTTAGCTCCTTATTCTCAAGCAAATGGCAAAACGAAGGCGACAGTCTCAACCCTCACGCAAAGCTGCCACGTCAGGAGCCTTGTTCCAGGCATGTTTTTGACCCCAGAGGCACAGATGAGCCGGGGATGTGCTGCTGAATGTGTTGCCTCAGGACTGTGATGGTCCTTTGCAAAGCTGAGGTCGCCTCCTGTGTTCCTGATCACTGCTGGGCAGCGCCTGGAGGGTTTGTTGGAGCTGGGGAGCCCTGAAGCTTTGCTCTGCAGCAATGTGTGCCAGGAAGGTGATGCGAGCAGTGGGGAGAGCATGCTGAGGCTGGCAACAAGCCAATAGCTCTGACCCTGACAGTTCTGCAGCAGGCAGGGACTTTTGTTCAGCTTCACCAGGTCCTGAGGAATCAGTCCCTCATTTCCTAGACTAGATCATCTCCCTTTTAAACTGCTTCTGGCTGGTGTTTTTCTGGTGTGCTGTTAAAAAAACCCCTCTCACTGGCAGTCTCTCCTAGAACATCCACCTCCTCAGCTCTACAAAGCCGCCATCCATAGGGGTTAGGAGAGGCTTTGCTTTATGGAAAGGTCTTGCCCAGGGATTTCAGGTGCCGTTTTAACATCAGTGTCCCTGATGGTCAGGGAAAGAGTAAATAATGTGAATACTATCCAAGAATCCAGATCAATTCTCTGACCTCCCAGCAGATGTGACCACTTCATCTTCTCGGCAGCCAGAGCCTGGCCATAGGAGATGTTTCCCTCTAAATGAGGGAACCAGCTCCTAGTCGTGTTCCTCTTTGAGGAACCTGCGGTCCACATCACTTTTTGATGGTTTAGACCACAAGCAACCTGTTGTCTCTTTTTGGATCTTTGCTATCCCAAGCTGGCTTGTTAAATCACTCAGGAAGTGGCAAATCCTTGGAAGAGGAAACCGCCATGTTATGTCTCCATCTCCAGCAGACTCACAGCTGTTAAAGCCATCGCTTTCCCCTCTGCATCCTCCACCAAGGGACTTTGCAGGCTTTCAGACAGCTGTGAGAAGATGAAGATGTGTCCCTGTCTCTGACTGTCCTCCCAAAGCAACGTAAACTTCTAAGATATTCTGTGTCTTGGGTGATTTCATGTGATGCCAAATCACCTCTCAAGACCATCTGGTTTAAGTACTGCCATGCAGCCCTTCCTATAGAAAGGGCAGGTGTCCCACGTGCCCCTGTAGCATTGTGCCCTTGAATACTCACATTCTGGGAGCCCTCAGGCATTTCTCTGGGTTTGCCCTGAAACTTCCCTTGCTTGGATCCAAGACAAGTCAATCAAAAGACCTTTGCTTACTTTCAAGGCCTTCAGCTGCATCTCTTCCTGTAGGGCATACTGGACTGGGATCAGTTTTATTTCTAAGAGGAGAGCCCTGACATTAAATCCTATTAGCTCAAACACACTTGAAGGAAAAATTCAGTCTGAGTTCCACTTCTTTCTTTCTGTATAAAGCTGTTTAACAGCTTTGATTTAAAACAGAAGGCTTTGCCGTAGGCGATAGCACTAGGTGTCGGAGTATACTTAAAGTAAATAAGTATGTGTAAAGTAGGAAAGGGACTGGGGCTTAAGTATTCATAACTAATTAGAGGGAGTGTTGGAACTTGTGATGAAAGAAAGCGTTTGGCTCAGTGCTAGGTTAGGAGACCATCCCACATATGATAAGACGATGTGGCATGTCTCTGCAGCACCCATCACTTTGATACTCTCCACAGCAGACCCTGCTACCTTGCCTGCTCCTTCATGCAGCACAGAGATGCTTCCCACATGAAAATCAAAAAAGGACATTTGTAGCCTAGTGCTCAGAAGGTCTTTGGGGTTTTTTTTCCCCTCTGTTTTAGGACTCTACACCTCACAAAATAACTGACAAGTCAAAACATAAACATGATTTCTACAACCTTGGCTTGAAACTGTACTAACTCCCGATACAAAACTATTATCTGCTTCTGTATTGATTTACTGAGCAAAGATCTGGAAGTAGAGATTCTGCAGCCTGGATTTGCAGGGGAGTCCCACAGCCCATGGGACACAGGCAAGGAGAGGCTGTCTCTGGGCAGAACTGCTTGCAATATTTTGGGCTGCAATGAATATACCAATTAAACATTCATGACTGCTTTTGCAAATAAAGAAACGCCAGCCACGCTGTGGCTAAGCATGGATAATTTGCTAACAACCAAGACTTGGGAAAGTTTGAAAATTAGTGCCAGAAAGTGGAGCTCTTCCGGGAAAGCACTTTCTTGTGATTTGTGTCTCCCATTCTGGTTGTGATCTTTCAGTCTGTGGGTCAGAGAAAACTACTCTGCAGTTAGGGAAGGAGAATAGTCACAAAAATGAATCCCAGAAACATCCTACAACCTGACAGGAAGCTGTGCTGAGGTCAGTCCCTTCTCTCAAGTAGTAAGTGATCGGACAAAAAGAAATGGTCTCAAGTTGCCTCAGGAGAGGTTTAGATCGGAGCTCAGGAAGACCTTTTTCCCTGAGAGGGTTGTCAGCCCCTGTCCCAGGCTGCCCAGGGAGCTGGTGGAGTCCCCATCCCTGGAGCTATTGCAAAGCCGTGTAGCTGAGGTGCTGAGGGACATGGGCTAGTGATGGACTTGGCAGTGTGAGGGGAGGTGTTGGACTTCATGATCTTAAAGATCTTTTCCAATCAAAAAGATTCTTCAATTCTGTCCCCCAGGTTGAGCAACAGAGGTATGGGCAGCTCACACATTTTATACCTCTGGACTTTTAGCTACAGTGATGCCCTTTCCTCAGTTTTCTGCCCCATGTGTCTGCTGGAGGTTATGACCCTGGCATCTGTCAGCAGGATGAAATGCACACCTCCAGCTCTGATATGTGGTCTTGCAGTCCCAAATATCTGCTTAATCCATCAGTAAAAAGAGAATTGAACAAAGATGGACGATATCTCCAAGGAGGCAATATAGGTATATGTCCTGTTCAGCTGGCATTGCAGCCAAAGCAGTCATTTTAGGGGACCTGGGAGCATTGCTCTAAATCACAGCTGCCTGTTTTGTGTATGAAAGCTCCCAAACTATCAGCCACAAGTTAAACTAGCCTGCAAACATCAAAGCATCAGGAATCAGATCCTAAAAATCCTAATGCATCATGATTTTACTGTCTTACACCAACTATTTGGTGGAATTTATTATTTTCAAGGAGGAGTTGATTTGTAGACTTTCTTTAAATAGTGAAAATGATCTCAGGCTGAAAATTGTTTCTGCAGTGATTTTGGTTAAGTGCTGGAACAGGTTACCCAGACAGGTTGTAGAGTCTCCATCCTTGGAGATTTTCAAAACTCAGCTGCACAAAGCCATGACCAGCCTTTTCTAAATTCAAAGTTATCCCCACTTGGAGGTGAGGCTCAGTCCAGAGGCCTCTAGAGGTCCCTTCCAGCCTGAATTATTCTATCACTCTGTGCTATGATCCTTTCTAACATAAGTTTCATAAATCAGATGCCTCTTTCATGGTTGGTGTGTAGTAAAGCCATCTGTGCTTTAAAACAGTTTTAAACTGGCTTAGAATATGAAATTATCACAGTTTCTCCTGCGTAGCAGAAGGCTGGCAATAACATTCTTTCTAGTAGATATTTCAGTTGCAAATAGTATTTTGTAGAAAGCAAGACTCTAATATACGTTCAAGTATGATCCCCTCTCAAATACGTGCATCTAAAGAGCAGGGTTTTGAATTCACATAAAGACCAGTATTTTCCCTGAAGTGGTCGTTATCATGTCTGCGAACTAGAGCTATTCAGAAAGTTTGACTTGACTTGACCCTTTGGCTTTAAAGGGAACACATTGTGGCTAATACTTTTGAGAGTCTCACTCACAGAGAAGTTTTCAAGGAGGGATAAAGAAATAATGAGCCAACAGAAATGGCTGGCTGCTAGAAAACATTAAAAAAAGATCGATGCGGTAAACTGCAGTACAATTGACTCAAAAATGTTAATACAGGCCAAGTAATCAAATTTTCTCACCTTGATGAAAGTACTGTTGTGTAATCCTGTGACTCCTAAGCCTGATCCTGGATTGCCACAATGTTGTGGTAAGTTAAAAGGTGAATAAAGCCTCATACTGGAGTTCCAGGTCATGCACTGAGATGGTAATATACTCTGCATCAGAAGAAAGACAGTATCTTCCCTGTCCTGCTCATCTACAGATCCCGTTAATGATGTCATGCAGCACATTTAAGCTTTTTAAGTGTCTTTAAGACACGGAATAAGCTTGTTTTGTGTTCAGCGAAATATGTGGTTGGGATGACCTGTGAGGATACTGTATTAGTGGAAGGGTTTGTGCACTGCTTGCTTAGTCCTATGAGAAGAATTAAGGTGTCCTTTCTTGCTTTTGAGATGGCAAGTGGTCTTTCTCAGTTTAGTAATGGTCCCCAACATGATTCTGACCCAATACAACTAGTGTAACAAAGTCCTCCACAGCCTTCCAGGATTAGCCCAGGCCGGGAACCATTCTCCAGAGGTGTTTTGGATGCAGTACTGTAGTAGGCGTCCAGAAGATCTCGGATTGTAACACGAGGGGTGAAGAGGAAATGAGAGGTCTGGCACGGGGCAGAGATAGAGGAGGTGCTTATGCCAGCAGATATAAGGGCATAACATAAACAATAAGGAGGAGACGGAGACGAGGACAGAGACGGGGACTGAGCATCATCCACAACGTGTGTGCAGTGATTCTTTCCCTCGACTGTTGGAGAGCTGGGAGGTCAGTCTGAACCACCACATAGTGTTGCCTGCAACGGCAACACAGTACCTTGTTCTGAAGGATTCTGATGCCATGGAAGTAGCCAGCTGATGATGTGGTGTATCAGCACCTAGACTGAGCCCCTTAGTTCCCACTTTGATAAACTAGGAACAATAGTTATCCATCTGTGAATCCTATCACTAACTTGCAACATTATAAAAAACAAAAAACCTCTATCAAATGTTGATATAAAGAATGTTAATTGTGGTGGCAAGTGTAAGTTTGGTTTTGATTTTTTTAACAGACAGCATTTTACTTTCGTGCTCCCCTGTTGCTTGAGCACTGCATCTTACATTCCTTTTTATATCTGTCAGAATGAAAATAATTCATTAAAATTAAAAAAGCGGGCCAAAGCCGCAGCTGGTGTAAATTGCTCAAGCCCTGTGGATGCCAGCTTGCTCCAGCTGAGATCTAGCCTTAGATAACCTAATTTTAAGGATATGTTCAGGCAGCCTCTGCTGCAAGACTTCCAGCCTAGCAGTTACACATGTCCTCATTTCTACCTCTCCAAGGAGTGGACTTTTAAGCTCTAAACATCATTTATTGCATAAGGCAAGGTGCAACAAGGAGGCAAGGGTTAATATGTCAGAATCATAGAATCATTTTGGTTGGAAAAGACCTTTAAGATCATCGAGTCCAATCCCTCCCCTCACAGTGCCAAGCCCACCACTAACCCATGTCCCTCAGCACCTCAGCTGCAGGGCTCTGCAATAGCTTCAGGGATGGGGACTCCACCAGCTCCCTGGGCAGCCTGGGACAGGGGCTGACAACCCTCTCAGGGAAAAAGTTCTTCCCTAAATCCAATCTAATCCTCCCTTGGAGCAACTTGAAGCCATTTCCTTTTGTTGCTTGTAGGCTGGGAGCAGTGACTAACCAACCTTCAGCCACAGCCTCCTGTCAGGTAGCTGCAGAAAGTGATGATGTCTCCCCTCAGGCTCCTCTTCTCCAGGATGAACACCTCCTGGGCCCTCAGCCCTTCCCCAGCAGACCTCAGCTGGTTTTCCAGCCAACAAAGAACACATCCATCCAAACCATGAACAGACAGTTTCTCATGACAGATACTGTGGGAAATGGTGAAAAATCCACAGAAACCTATGAAAATGGTCATGTAGGGGTCAGGATTTCTCCCCTTAAAAAGGTGGCTGGATCAGCAACCCATCTAAAGTGCATCTACACCAAGGTATGCAGCATGGACAACAAGCAGGAGCTGGAAGCCATTGTACACTAAGGAAAATATTACATGATTTCTATTACAGAAACATGGTGGGGTGATTCACATGACTGGAGTGCTGCACTAGATGGTTACAGGCTCTTCAGAAGGGATAGGCAGGAAAAGGTGAGGTGGTAGGGTAGCCGTCCCTATCAGGTAGTGCTTTCACTGTTTAGAGGTCAATGATGATGATGATAGGGTCGAGTGTTTGTGGATAAGACATGCTCTGCCATTTTTCAAGCCAGGATTTGCCTCTCTGAATACATTAGTAGGCTTGACTGGACGTGGTCGAGTTTCCCAACCTGGAGTTGTTGGGAATGGACTGAGCACTTCAAATCCTATTCCTTTCCAATGTTTTGTATACCTATACTAGTAGCTAGGCAATTTCAAAGCAAATACATGATCACTGTAACTTCCTTATACTGCTAAATTGTTAGTATAATTGCCAGATTGGTCAAGACCTCCTAGCACTTATTGAAGTAATCACAACTTGGGCAGGGTTCAGGACTCTATCATAGAGCCTTTCCCAATACTGAGTATGAAGGTAGCTACCTGGATATGAAAGATGGGAGAGTTCATTTCTGTTGTCAGCCTCCATCCATTGGCCTCAGGAAAAGTGATCAGACCTCTGTCTTTTGTTGACTATTGTGTAGTCTGAGATTCCTGATCTTGCTCATCCTGTGATTGTGTGGCACAGGCCATAAGGACTCTTTTTTTTCTCAAAAGATAGCCCAGGGCTTGTGTTGATGTGCCTTTCCATGTTCCTGCAGCCCTCTCACACATCATCATCCTCTTCCTTTCAAGCCAGCCTGTTGCCTGAGGCATCCTCCTACACTTTCTGCTGGTGATATTCAGAGCCACCCCTGTAAACTGAACAGTGCCAAGGCACAGACACAATCTTGTAGTAGTTCACCCTATTATATTGTCAGCACAGTTTCTGGCAATCTTGACCAAGGCCAACTATCATGGACATAGCCATGTGGAGTCAAGTCATGCCAACTGGCCAAGGACAAAAGGGCTTTGGTCTGCTTTGTTTAATGATATAGACAGAGCCTCCGACTCCATAATCCCTTGCTGAGACAACTGAGCAGCCTCTGTCATCCTCAGGAAGCATCTTTTTCCATAGCACTTTTTTTTGAGGGGCGGGGGGAGGGGGCATAGCAGGGGAGAGTGTTTACATTAGGAGCATCTCCTCCCTCCTGATGGTATCCTGAGGCTCTCTCCAAAGGTTATTTGACTGCGCTTTTGGAGCTGATGGCCCTGGCTTCTTCAAAATGTGCTTTGGCGCAGGGACAGCAGTGACTTTGCCTCGCGCAGTTTGTGTGCTACTGCACCATACGTAGTAAATAAGCATGAGGGTAATTATACCAACAGGAATTCTGGGAACCCTGCCAGAACAGAGGGGACAGCCAATCCTTTGTGCATTTAAAGGAAATCGCCCTGAATCCCCTTCCCAACCCCAAATTAGTTCTAGCTCTTGAAGCCACGATGGAACTTAGAACTAAAAATATATGCGTACACACAAATACACACACTCGTAGATAAAAATAGCCAGCATTCAAAAAATAAAAAGCCCAAAGTTAGGCTTCTGTATCCAAAATTAAGCTCTTAAATAAATAAATTAGCCTGATTTTCAGAAGCACAGAGTGGTGAATGGCTTTCACTGCCATAAGAGGAAGCATCGTGTTGCTAAAGATTGAGGATCAGGCCTGAATATGGATTTGAGAATCTAATTATAGAATCCTGTTTGCTACCAGTTTGACCGAGAACAACAAATTTCAGGTAAAATGACATTGATTTTTTATTTTTTCCTTTGGGGTTTGTCTACACTTAACTGGTGTTAGGAAAGGTAGGAAAAAACCCTCACACAAGTAAATAAAATAACACAACGAAGAAACAGATATACTAGAATAAAACTGCTTACAGCACTGCTGTGCATTTATGTTGATAGATAATTAAGCATTACCAGTGTTACAGACAGGTGAAGTTTTATATTGATTAATTACATAGGTATGTATTAGTTGTTGAAAGCCTACCAGGTAGAAACACTGCTTTTTCCAGATACTATCACCCATTCTCTGCTGAAAAAATCCAATCATAGAATCATTACAGTTGGAAAAGACGTTTAAGCGGGCTAAAATTATGCCAAGAGATTCCCGAGGTCATAGTACCATGTGGTGGCTGGATAGAGACAGATATAGATTCCAGTGCATATGAAATAGGGCAGGACTGGGCTTTATGGTGTCAAGACAGTATGTCTACCCTGGATGGAGGACTATCAGCAGGCACATGGATACTCCACTCAAGTGTTTGTGTTGTGATGTTTAGAGGCTGAGGACAGCACTGAAAGATCTGGCTTCAGCTGCCAGAAGACTTTGAGAGAGCCCTTTTGGTGCTCCATGACTCAGTTTTCCCATCTATGGGAGGGCCACAATACAGCTGACGTTTGCTGGAGGTTTGACAGCCNGCATTACATTTATCTACTGAATTTTCACATCCTTTTGTGTGTGCTGCCTTCATGAATAGCCTGTCCTCTCACTATGGCCAGTTAGAAATATTCATGCTTAAACTGTAGATGATGGTGAATCACTAGAGATCAAGGAGAAATCATTGCAGGATGTGGTGTCCCTTCTGCTAGTTTCATCTTAAACTTTTGAGTGATGTAATGCCATTATTATAGTTTGCTTCTGCAAACCAGGAGTGCTCAGAAAAGCAAAACAATCTTAAAAACATGCAAAAACTGGAGATAGCTAGTGGGGATGGCAGTGTGGAAGACTAGAGGTCTAGCAGATGTAAGCTGTGAGAAGGGACGGAAAGGAATCGGGATTTTTAGTCTGAAGAAAAGAAAACAGAGGGTTTTCATTGTAACTAGGTGCAAACAGGGGAAAGACTGCTGCAGAGTGAAAATGAATAAATTCTTCTCCTTGTCCATGACTGAGATAATGAGAAATTAGTGGCTAAATCTTCAGGAATTTAGTTTTCATGTACTAGCAGGAATGGAGCTCCTGGGAAGGTGAGGCCATGAGAGACTAAAGGACAGATTTGGTGAATATCTCTCTGGAAAGAGATGAAGCTGTCATTGCCAATGGGCAGCAACTGATGGACAATATCACCTTGGTTTTCAGTGACCCTTTCTGACTGAATGTAACAACTAGTTGCACGCTCCTTTTCTCTGCTTTGTCCTTGAGCCATTACAGCTTAGAGTCATGGAATCATTTTGGTTGGAAGAGACCTTTAAGATGCTTGAGTCCAACCACTCCCCTCACACTGCCAAGCCCAGCACTAACCCATGTCCCTCAGCACCTCAGCTACACNGGCTGAACACCCCCAGGGCCCTCAGCCCCTCCCCAGCACACTTGTGCTCCAGCCCCTTCCCCAGCTCCGCTGCCCGGCTCTGGACACGCTGCGGCCCCTCAGTGTCCCTCTGGCAGTGAGGGGCCCAACACTGAACACAGCACTCGAGCTGCGGCCTCACCAGGGCCCAGCACAGGGTTCGGCCACTGCCCTGGGGCTGCTGCCACACCACTGCTGCTACAAGCCAGGCTGCCACTGGCCTTCTTGCAACCTGGGCACGCTGCTGGCTCATGTTTAACTACTGTTGACCAACCTCTCTAGGTCCTTTTCACCTGAAACTTGCTCTCCCCAACTTTGCCCCTTCATCTAAATGACATTTATTTATTTTCTTGCATGCGTGAACACAGGATTTCTGTGCCATCCTGCAGCTTCTGGGGCTGGGGCTTTCAAGGAAAAGCTGAGTACAGGTGGTGATATTGGGCACGCTGGGGCAGCGGGAGGAGGACCAATGTCCATTGGAGAGCAGGTGGCTCCAGGGGTATTTCCAGCTGACTCGGTCTCTGTTGGGGCTGTCACACCAGTGGCACCGGCGTCGCATGTGACTGCTGTAGCATTTTCTCGAGTGTCGAGCCCCATCTGGTGGCTTTTCTGTCTCATTTTTTTTGGTGTGTCCTTGTGTATTCTTTCGGGTTTTTTTTCCTTATGTGCTTATGAGCTGTGAATGGGAAGGACTGACAAGGCGCTTGGAGAAAGGGCAGAGCTTGCAGAGCTACCTCTGCTTCTCTCCTCGCTCCATTTCCCTGGATATAATCTGGAGATACAGAAGCTGGTGGAGGCTTCTGTCCTCCTGCTCTTCCTTGCTATGCAGTCTCACCACGAGTGGCAAGGAATGATCTAATCGTTTTGGCAAAATCCCAGTTTATGCTGTAAGCCCCTCCCAGAGCCTCCAGAAGGCACTTCATCCAACTGCCACGCTGGCATCTGATGTGGGACAGATAAATAGTTCCAGGAGGGGACATTTCTCTGTGTTGACTAGCTCAGATCATGAACTTCAGGGTCAGCATTGGGTGAAACAATTACCATCCCAAATTTCAGAGCACAAGGCTACAGCCACCACTCAGGATGAGAAGGAAAAAGACTATATTAGATCATTAATATCAACAAGCATTAGAAAGGTCCCTGTTATGAGATACTTGCTTTCTTAAATACCATGGGTCCTGTGGGATTTGACTTGATCAACTTCATTTACAAAGGTGGCCAAATTTTTCCTGAAGGGAAGCTATGTCCCCAGGGTGAGGTTTGCATGTCTCCTTGCACATCTGATGTGGAAACAGAGGCAATAGAGCAGTACCTATCCATGCATGAGACACCTCCTTCTAGTCGAATATTTCCCAAAGTCTCAATAGCTGGCCAATGGCAAACTGTGGGCAAAATAGCATTTGTGGATCACACATGGTGTCTCATTACTCCATCAGTGATAGAATAGGGTCACATCTTTGGGGTCTGTGAGGAAAGATCTTTACTAGAGTGCTAAAGGCCACCACTGTGTGTCACAACCACTATTGCCAAGCAGCTTATTTCCTTCTCATCATGGAAACAAAGCAAGGGAATTGTTTTCTAATGTAAGTGTTCCCTGAGCATTTCCATCCCACTCCTGGTTTCCCACTCCTGTGATATGAAATAGCGCTGGAGAAGGTGTTAGAGCCTCAGACCCCATTTCACCCAAACCACCTCCCTCTACCCATACATCTGGGGTTTTGACACGTGCCAAAGCTTCACTCTCAGTTTCTCCTCCTGTTTCCTGCAGGTATATCCGAACTATGTACTTGGGGATCCAGAGCCAGAGGCGGAAGGAACACCAGCGGCGTTTCTACTGGGCTATGATGTATGAATATGCAGACGTCAACATGCTGCGCCTCCTGGAAACGTTCCTCGAGAGCGCCCCTCAACTGGTGCTACAGCTCTGCATAATGATCCAAAAGAACCGTGCAGAAACATTACCATGTAAGTGATACCCCCTTCTTCTCCCTTATCCTCCTGGCCTTCCCCTCTCTGATCCCATGCTCATGTTTTGCATGTCAGGGTTTGTCACGGGGGACGAATGTCCTTCCAGCTCTGCACTGTGTTCATGGGGTAAAATTTCTGCTCCTTCCCCTGAGAAAAATCAAAACAAAACAAAACACAGTATCAATGAAAAACATGAGATTCAGCTTCAGTCCAGTCTAAAGAAATGGCAGTGTTATCAGGAGGATGCAGGCAGTCTGTGGTGCTATGGCAAATGTCATCATTCCTTTGCCGCCTGGCACTGGGCAAACGCAGTCATTCTCTGCCTCGGTTTCCCTCCTTGTATAAGGAGGGTGATAAAATGGACCAGTTTTGAATTTGTATTGTGAGGACAAATGATGCAATGCCTGTGCAATGATTTGATGGTGCGAAGTGTAATACAAGCGTTTGGATTTTTAATAGCTAAATGCTGTAGGACCTTTTCTGAAGTGTGCCCAAGAGTTAAGGTTTTGTCTTTGGCACCATGGTTCTCAGTAAGTCAAAGAAAAGGAGGCAGTGGAGGGGATTGTATAGGGACAGAGATGTAGTGCAAAGGTAGATAGATGAGCAGAGGCTTGGAAGCAACCACAGAGAATAGTTTGCTAATTCTAATGCCCTTTTCTTCAGCGATGTCCTGAGCATGGGGCACCCACACCAGCTGAGAAGCATATGCCCTTGTCCCACACCTAGAGTGAGCAGCTCTACCAGGCCATGGCCAATGGGCCTGCTGGCAGCCTAATTGTCACCAGCTTGAGGGATAATTGTCCTTTCCAAGAGCCAACAGTGGTACCAGCTGATGAGCTGCTGGGTTGTTCAGCCTCTGCTCAGTTTTCACACCAGAGATGACACTCGGCTTCCCAAAGACAGTCTGTTTGTGGCCTGCCATTTCTGACCAACCTCAGGAAATTCTTGGAGCAGAGATTGGAACTGGGCCATTCTTCAGGGTTTAATTTTGCTGATTTGACCAAGGTAACCACTATCTAGAGCAACAGTCAGACAGCTCTTCTCTTCCTCCATACTTTGCGTCCATCACAGCTGTTTATAGGAGTCTGCCTTCTCCTATTTATGCAGTCTTTTTCTAAAACCTCTCGTGAGCTTTCCAAGGCCTGCAGAGTGCTGACATGATGAACGTGCCTTTCTACAACTCCTGATAGAACTGCTTACGTGTGCCAGCACCCTTTTCCTCCTGCTTCCAACGTTATTAACCCCACTAAAAAATGTGTATATCATAACCTAAGAGGCTTGCCAGGGGGTTATGTAGATTGTTGGACTCGCTGCTGGGTGAAGTTTGCTGGCCTCTGTTGTACTGCAAGTCTGAAGACACAGCCAAATAGTCCCTCCAGGCTTTCAAATCTGTGGCTCTTTCAGTTTGCCACTTCCAGGCATGGCTGCCTAATCCACTGAACAAGCTGCATCATTTTCCACACGCCCCCTCCCCTCCCTTCCTCAGATATGCAGTTCCTCCGTTCCTCCACCACACTGAGCTACCTGCTCTCTCTTCCAAGGCAGTGCACGTCCCCTCCTGCCTTCTCAAGCCCTGGAGGGCTCTTTGCCTGCCACGCTCCAGCAGCTGAGCTCTCAGGGTCCCCAGTGCATCTTCTCCCTGCCTTCCTGCTATCAGAGATCAGGCTGCATGCTTGAGCAGCGGGCGCTGCTGATGAAGACGAGCAGCACAGCTTTTGCTCAGTGCTTCTGACTCAGATGCAAGGTTTCCTAGAGCTCTTCTGTGCCTGGTCGGTGCTTCAGTCTTCCTCCTCCCTCTGGCCAGTACGTAATTATGTAAAGGGAAATTAAATAGAGAGAGGAGCTGTTATGAAAGGGAGCATCAAAGATTTTCCCTTAAAGCAGACAGAAACCAAAGGAAGATGGATTGTTAGGAAGACAGTGTGTTTAAAAATCAAATCAAATCAAGTCTCCCCTGGCTCATCGTGTCTATGTGAGTGCGGCTCATCACAGGAAGAGGCTAGTTCTGCCTCTGAAGAGGGACAGTATCAGCTGTGTCACTGGGGGATGCACGCTGGCAAAATGGCCCACAGCAGAGCTTAGAAATCCAGGTACAACCCCTGCTAATGTGTCCAGGCTCCAGCTATTTCCACACAGTGCACACAGTCTCTTATGAATTCTTTTTGTGCTAGAACAAGGTCAATTTACCTTTTTGTGTGGCACACACCCCTCCTCCAGGCCCCAGTCCTCCCTGCTCTTAAGACTGCAGTGCCAAGCCCAGTGCAGGAAGCCAAGTCAGGCTCGAGTCTTCTCCAAATGGGTCAGCTCATGTCTCCATCTCCTCTTTAAGGAGCTTTACAAAGGGAGTTACTGGAATGGCTATCAGGAAGTTTTGCATTTTTCTCCTGGTTCCCATGTATGAGGTTGCTGTTGAGATAAGAAGAGGTCTTTTACTAGAGGTCTTTTACTCAAATCAAGAGCATCTTCTCCAGAGATGTTTGGGAGTGTGGTGACAGAAAGGGTTGATATTGCCTGTTGTGGATGCATGGAGTAGGGGGGCCCAATGACTAGTACAAGGGGATGCAGTCAGGCTAATGCTTGATTTACTGGTTTCCATACCTATTGAGTGGCCAAAAGAACATGAGGCAGCAACATGCCCAGGTGGGCAAGAAGGCCAGTGGCAGCCTGGCTTGTACCAGCAGTGGTGTGGCAGCAGCCCCAGGGCAGTGGCCGAACCCTGTGCTGGGCCCTGGTGAGGCCGCAGCTCGAGTGCTGTGTTCAGTGTTGGGCCCCTCACTGCCAGAGGGACACTGAGGGGCCGCAGCGTGTCCAGAGCCGGGCAGCGGAGCTGGGGAAGGGGCTGGAGCACAAGTGTGCTGGGGAGGGGTTGAGGGCCCTGGAGCAGGCTGAGGGGAGACATCATCACTCTCTACAAGTCGCTGACAGGAGGCTGTGTTGAGGTAGGGGTCAGTCTCTGATCTCAGGTAATGAATGACAGGACAAGAGGAAATGATCTGAAGTTGCCCCAGGGAAGGTTTAGATTGGAGCTGAGGAAGAACTTTTTCCCTGAGAGGGTTGTCAGCCCCTGTCCCAGGCTGCCCAGGGAGCTGGTGGAGTCCCCATCCCTGGAGCTATTGCAAAGCCATGTAGTTGAGGTGCAGAGGGACATGGGTTAGTGGTGGGCTTGGCAGTGCTGGAAGAAATGTTGGACTGGAGGATCTTGAAGGTCTTTTCCAACGGAAACAATTTTATGATTTCATGCTTCTAAGAAAGGAAAACTTTACAAGAACCATTTTGCCCTAAATGGTGCCTGTTTAAAGGGCTGAGTGGAGCATGTGTATATTGCTCCTTCAGTGCTCAAATAAAATACCAGTTTCACTATTGGGTCTCTGCTCATCTAAGTGTTGGCATCTACCGCATGGTCTGACACCACCATCAGCAGAAGGACTGGTGCTGGAATTTGAGTTCAAATCCCAGCCTCAGTAAAGCTTGGGATAAACGCTCCTGGAATTTTTTCAAGGTCAGGATTCATTCCCTCATCCCTAGCACAATCCAGACCCAATCTCAGCTGCCGTTGCCTGATGAAAAAAGCATAGAGAGAAAAGAGTTAAGGGACATGGGTTATCTGTTGGGTGCACAGATCTAACCTGGTAGTTGCACACTGAGGGCCTGAGTACTTTTTCCTGTGGCTGCTGGGTTGACATCAGCTCCTGAATATGCATATGGAAGGAGCCATTCTGCTACAACCACAGCTGTGGGGGTCCAAAATACGGTCAATGGAAGGCAAAGGAGGAAAGATGCCTCCAAAACATGGATCAGCCTGTGTCCAAAGCAGCCAAAGGAGAATGACATGAGATGTTTGCTCTCCAGCAGAAGCTTTCGCTAGGGAATCTAGTGTCGTGGTTTAGGCCCATCCAGGGTCAAAAGACCACAACTCCCGAAGGACAGGGAGAGATTAACTGCCACTTATGGTCCCGGACAAAACAGACCAGGCCACTCAGCTTGGGGAATAGAACAAAAAATAATTTAATGTGCTACCAACCAAAAACATAATCATAAACCCCAAAATATAACAATCAGAAAACAACACAGAGTGGTACAGTGATGAAGAGCACAATCAGCCCTTTAAGACCACCTTCCCCCCACCACTCCCCTCTTCCTGGGCTCAGAGCCCTGATTCCAGTGTCTTTATCTCCTCCCTTCCTTGAGCATCTCAGAGGGACAGTGAATGAGAGTTTCAGTCAGTCTTTTCCTAATGGCTCCTGCCACTTGTTTCTCCTCAGGGCAGGTGGGCTCCTCACCAGTCCTCCCTGCTCTAGCATGGGATCCCTCACAGGCTGGACAGTCCTGCACAGGCAGCTCTGACATGCGTTCATCCCAAGGGCTGCAGTTTCTCTCCACCTCTTGTGTGGGTCTGCTCTGCAGCCCACAGGCTCTCCAGCACAGCCTAAGCCATGGCCGCCTCCTCACACAGTCTCTCGCCCATCTGGATGCACTCACACAGAGCTGCTGGTGGCTCTCAGTCCTGCCATTGCCCTCCATGGGTTGCAGGGGCACAGCTGTGTTCTCACCATGGGTTGCAGAGGGGTCTCAGGGCTGTCATTCCTCCTTCCTTCCTCCTTCTCTGAATGTGGGTCCGCATGGTCACCTCCATCTTGTAACACTTCTACACCTCCTCCCAAACACTTCAAATCCCCCTCTTTAAATAGTGATGGCAGAGGTGCCAGATTGGCACAGCTGAGCACCCAAAAACTGAGAAAAAGTCCAAGAACTCTTTCCTGGGTCTTCACTGCAACCCGCTCCCCCGTTACCAAGCAAAAGCAGCTCCTCACAAACCCATGACATCTGGATAGAAGCCAGATGATGCATTTAGACATACCCTTAGGGTTAGACAGCAGGAGGTGATGGAACTTTGAAGAGGCTGCAGCCCTCTCTCTCTCTCACCTTAACTGTCTCAGAGATCTAGACATCTCTCTCAAGTTCCTGGACAGCACTGGACAGAGGATCTCCCCTGATTTAAATAACATGCTGTATTTGCAGAATGAAACATAATATTAACAACAACAACAAATGCCTATCAACCCAAGTCTTTGCTTCATAATCGTTCCTAGCAGATAATCCACCTCACTCCTTGCAGAATAAACCATCCTTAACCCACTTCACCCTGCAGGGGTTCCTCAGCACTGAGTGGAAAGAAGCACAAATAACCAGCTTAAAGGAGACAGTCAACTTCTAGGCAGTCAGTGAGGTGAGAGGGATTCCAGTTTTTCAGAATAAATCTCCTCTTAAAGAGGTTTCTTTTTATTTAACTTTTTTTTTCATGTGACTACTTAAGACTTAATGAGATTTAGCACAACCTCTAATGTCCTTCTACTCATGTCACAAGTGCTTTGCACAATGCTTTTACTGCGAATTCGTCCGCATGAGGCTGTAGTTTACAGCGTGGCGTTCACCCCCACAAAAAGGACTGTCTATCCACGGATGCTGTGCTTGTCTCCTCTGTAACCCTGCTTTTGGTCTGAAAGAGATTTGCAGCGTAAGCCTTCATTATGCAAAGTCCTGTTGAAATCTCTGGGATTTTGCAAGGTGTCTGTGCTCTCTACAACCCACAATAAGTGCTCTGAAGCTGCTTGTGTGTTTAACAAAAAGCAACGTTTAGTTTCAGCCCGTTCTTGAGGGGTGTCACTCTTTTAATCAGTGGTACACATTAGGCATGGAAAGGGCTTTTAGCCATCCCAGCTAAAGATGTGTGTCAGCTGAAAGATTATCCTGGTGGAATTCACTGATGATGTAGCCAAATTTTGTTGTCCCTCCCAAAGCAAAGTCCTGTCTGTTTCATCATGTCCTCACTCTTTTTGTACCATGTCTGGAGGACTTTTATGATCAGGGCTTGCCCTTTTTAGCAGAAACACTCTGAGATGCTTTTCCATGTCAGTTAATTTAGAAAATTCAACTGATCTTTGCAGGGTATTGGAGGACAAGCAGCAGGGGCAGATTATCAATTGTCCTCACTGCCCAGAGAAAATATTCCCCGTTGAGTTGAGTGGGCTCAAGATGACTCAGCTCAAAGTTAAACACTCCTGCACCTGAGTGAGAGGATTCCTGTGTGGATGATAATCAGTTAAGTCTAATGTCACCACGGCAATGCTGGTTGGACTCAGTGATCTTAAAGGTCTTTTCTAACCTAAACAATTATGTGATTCTGTGAAATTTCTCATTTAATTTTCTCCTGATTACAGGCTGATAGTTAACCAATATTATACTGTGAATAATGGATATTCTGTGAGCCACATAGGGTCTAAAATGTCCTGTTACATACATTCATAGGGTGGGAAATATCCCAAGGCACTACAACTTGTTGAGAAATGGCTTGAGATCTAAATCCAAAGCCATGTCTAAAGGACAATAGATGAATAGATTACTTCTTACTTGATCCCCTTGTCACTCAGGCCAAAAGACCAAAAATTCTTGGTTCAGGCAACTATGTGAAAAACGAAACCTTTAGTTGCCTAAGAGTGTGATTTTCAAATGTGATCAGCAGTAGCCTGAATGTTACTGAAGAGACCAAAATTCCCATGTCTTCACTGAAAGTGGAGAAGAGACTTATTAAATCAGGGAGTTCATTCTACAAGTAACCCACCTAGCCTTGAAGGAGCACTAGAAGAACTTAATGCAAGATCCTTCATACTGGCCTGGGTCAAGCAAGTACATCCATGGAGGCACCAGTGGAAGTGACACCAGTGATGGTCCATTAACACTGCTGTGGTCTTGTTAGCGTAAGCCTGATGCGGTTTGAGCCTGGATCAGCTACCTCTGAGCCAAGCAATCCCCAAGGACTGCTTGGGAGTAAAGACAGACCAGGGACCAATCCCAGCAGGCAGATGGATGTGGCCATCTTTGGATGGTAGGAGATACGAATGAGGCCAGAGTGTGCTGGAGTGTTGAAGGACAATCCTGGAAAATACTTGATTTTTAGTAGTCAGCCACAGAAGACTACAAGTGAGAGATGTCATGCTGGATGGAAAAACACGTGTAGGGGAAAGTGCTTGCTGTGGGGTGTTGCTGCCTGTTTTCTCCAGGTGTCTTTCAATTTGAGTGCAGCTAAATAGATACACTCCAACAGTGCTCAAACATGAATCCAAAACCCCACATTCAAATCTCTAGCATTTCACTACACAAAATTACCCCCATTCATGCATAGTCATTAAACCAGAGTTACCCATCATAAATAAGCTATGGTTCACCCTTTCTAGGTAGGCGTCAGATTCCACAGGGCTCAGTACAAAAAAAAAGACCAATATGGCATTTACAGACTCTGTCTGGGATGAGTAAGACATTGATGAAGGCCCAAGCAAAGTACTTCTTTCTGTAGAAGCAGAAATCCTCTTCCCTCTTCTGACCGGTGTATTTTTGCTAAGATCCAGCACGATAAATGCAATGTATGCCTAAAATGTCTTTGCCTCATAGAGACCTCCGCAACAAGAGGTGGGGTGGGGTTAGGGATTGCTAGGGTCACACTCTGAACTTTGACTTGGACTATGAGCCAGATCATAAGGAAAAAAAAATGATGTTAAAACTTTGCCCATGGGGTTGAAGGCATATTCTTTCTTCATCTTTCATTCCTTGGGGAGTGGAATGGGAAAAATCCATCTCTCAAACTGGTTCATTGAGACAGAAGAGTCATGAGCAGAAAAGCAGTTGCTCGATGCCATGTGAGCAAGGGACAGCACCAGTTGTGTGCTTGCTGAAGGGGTTTGGCAGGAAGGAGCTGGGGTAATCTGTGTTGAAAGTTTGTCTCAATTCAACTACAATTTGCCTTTAAATGTTCATCAGCAGCTCAAGGAGGCACCTCAGAAAATGCCCAGACAGCTCCAAACACATAAAGCAGCTCACCTGGGAGGCCACTCATATGACTCAAGTGCTCTGCCAGACTGGGGCATATGGCTCTGTTCCTGCCTTCCCCTCCTTGTCACCAAAGCCGGATGACAGATAGCAATTTGGTGCCCTGCTTGAAATGAGTCGCTGGTCCCAGGCCAATTCCAAGCAGCATCAAAAAGCCATCTCCACAGTTGGCAGTGGGCGCTAAGGATGTCTTGCTCTGGCATGCTGAGAGCAGGCCAAGCCCGAGGCATGCTGGCAGTGAGCAGTGTGGGGAGAGCTTGCCCTATCATCAGCCATATTGTTCCAGCGCAGTGGGGCAGGAGTGGGGTCCAGGAGCCTTTGAAGCCAGAAACAGCTGGTTTCTTTTTTTTTTTTTTACAATGGGCTTTGGAACAAACCCAAAGAGAGATATCATCCCTTAGCCCATCCCCACCTGCAGCTTCTCCATCCACCACCTTGCCATAGCTCTCACTCTGTTATTTTGGAGTGCTGATAAAAAATCCCTTCTGTTGCATACCACGTGCCATCATCACACAGATGACATGCCACAGCCAATAAAGATGAGTCACCATTCACGAGACAACACTGGCAGGTAGCCAGTGCTGCCAATTTTAGGCTTTGTAAGACTGTGGTAATCATTGAGAGGGGATTACATCATCAGAGCACTACACAAGCAATAGCCCATGCTGTTCCTGGTTGCTGTAGGCCAGCTGGGAAACTGAGGTACAGAGAAAGAGATTGGAGGTAGATCTTTGGGAGGGACTTGTATGCTGCAGGCTCCTGGGGAGCAAGTTCATGCCAGGCAGATTCCAGGCAGGAAATTAAGGCTTTTTCAGATAATTTTATGCTGCAGACTTTATTGGAGACAGACCTCTCATGACAGACTCATAATTAGTGCATAAGGAAAGGTGTCTGCTCACTGCTGAGCAGTTGGCTAGTAAAATGCATGGAAATTGAACTCTTCAGGGTGTTATAGCGTGCAGCTCTGGGGTTCACGTCAGGCATCCAGGGGAGCACAATAACTCTGAATAAACAGAGAGCACACAGACACCAAGATGTGCAAAAAAACAAATTGGGGGGGGGGAGGGGAGAAGATGCCAGGCAGGTGCTTGGCAGGGACTTCCCTGTGCTTCTACCCTTAATGTAGATGGGTTAGTGCAGGTTGGTGCAACTGGCTCAAAATCTCTGAGTATGGAAGGAGAGAACGTTTGTGTTGAAGAATCTGTCAGTTGTTTTATATTATTAGCTTGGGTGATGGTCCTGAGTCTGGGAGCACAGCAGATTTATGGAGTCAGTAGAAATCTCCCCAAATTACTTCTGTCCTAAGTGGCAATTGACCAACCTCATGCTCTCAGTACCTTCAATACGGTCCCATCTTTACATGGATGATCACTGATAGGGGCTGCCTACCAGGTACAGCCTTTTCCCTGCCACAGGAGCCCATATCTGATACAGACAAAGGTGCAAACAGTCATTTGCAGTAGGGGAACGGATGCGTGGTTTGTTCTCAGCCTATCCCTGGGCAAGGTGATGTTTATTAATCTGTTGAAGAGACAATCTCAACTCCATCTTGTACACACATGAACCTCTGAGAAGGCAAAAAGTCCCAGGAGAGACAAACCAACATGACTTAACAGGTGGACACTGGCGTGTCATTGAGCTCTGGCCTGCTACACTTCATTAGACCTTTGCAGAGTATACAAAGCACAGGAAGCAGATGAAGAAGAAGCAGGCTCCTGCTGTTATCCTTGGAAATCCTTGTTCCTAGTGCCTTCAGCTACCCCACTGCGAGACAGCACCAGCTGCACCACATCCGATTCTGTTACTTTGTCACTCCCCCTCACAGAAATTCTCTGCCAGACTATTTAATGATGCCAGCCCTGTCTACTCTCCAGCAGTTCTGAGATGTTCCTTTTCATCAGGAGACCGGTCCCCTCACCTGCAATTATTCTGAGACAAATCTGTCAATGGCCTCTCACTCAACAAAGATTTATAAACAGTAAGTTTAGCGAAGTATTCACTGCTGACACATCTCTAAACTCACTGAATGAAGACCTAGGTCAGGGAGTGCAGACCAAGTTGGGTTTCCTTCTTCTTCCCCATCAGGTCAAAACCATTTCCAGAACTGGGATGAAATTATTTCTCTAATGGCCTGCAAACCTTCTGTGTCCAAGCCAAACTACTGACCAGAGCTGGTTTGCAGAATCTATGTTTGGTGCTGTCACAGGCTGCTCGAAATTTTGTCTTGATGTTGCTTCATCTCCAAGGAACTGGCAGTGGGAGCTGCATTTATATCAGGAAGTTCCTTCACTAAGCCCTGGCAGAAGATGTTGCTTCTTCAATCTAGTGATGAGTCTGTTGGGTTTTGTCTATGCTAATAAAGTGAAACACATCAGAACATGAGCACAGACACCAGATTTCAGTCATCCACGTGGTTCAATTATCAACACAGTCCTTGGTATGTTTTTAGCCCACGACAGCTAGCACCAACCCAAACAATTCCCAGACTTGGCTCAGATGGTAGCATGGGCCGAGGATGACTCTCATCAAGCAATCTAAACTGGTCCACCCCATTTTGGAGGCTGAGACAGCATAATGACATGGATGTAGTGGTCAAGAGACTTAGGTTACTGACCTCTAGGCAAAACGTCCCAGGTTCGAAAGCTGCCTCAGACCAGTGCTAGAGAAAAGAGGTACTCATGGATGCTTTTAAAGTGGACAGCAGAACTCCTAGGGCTTTCCTTTTCAGTGCTGATGTTCTCCTCTCTGTTTTTTTTTCAGAGTACTTTAGTCCAACTTGCAAGATTACAATGTCCTTTCAGCTTATGCTAGACAGATTTAAATTCTTCTCCATGGCTGCAGTTCTCATCTGAATTAAAAAAAAAAAAAGCATGCCAGGATAAAGATACTGTAACAAATATCAAATGTACAGTGTTGAAATGCGAGTATGTTGTACGTGTTTGCAGAGTTGTGTTGTTTCATGCCAACTATCCCTACTGTGAGAACATAGAAATGGGTGGGAAAGATTTTATTCTAAATCAAGCCATGTGTTGTTTTCCTTAGCAAAGGGATTTTTTTTTCCACATTTCAATGCATTCTAGTAGAATCCTGGGGTGTGTTTCTCTTCTAAAGGCTCCTAGGAGTAAAGTTCATATATCATTAGGTCTGAAAAATCTCAATATAGAAGGCTCATTCTGATCTTTGCAGAGCGTAAACAGGGAGTGACTCTGCTGGAGTCCATGAAGAGATTCAATATAATCAAGAATCTGAGCAAAGAATTGGCTGCTAAAAGTTCTATCCAAAGTGTCTTTCACAAAGAACCAGCTGCTGAATGTGCAATACTATTTTTCCTCCCAGAGTAACTCCTCCTGGATTTTGCCATCTTATTCTTCTTTTCAGTGAAAATCATGACGTGTTCAGAAGGTGGTTTGTTTGTTTGCTTTTTCTCTTGTTCTCTGGGAAAGACTTTTAAATAACAGAGGGAAATCTCGTTAAATCGATGGCCACACAAGACTGCACGTCTAACCAAGAGGCTACAAGAGCAGCACAGTCATGCTGGGATGTCCTTAGTCTCTAGATCCACACTAATGGTAGTGCTTAGCTCTCTCTGTTAACTATGAAGGCAGCTTAGATTGGCTTTTTTCCCATCTCAGGTGCTTGACAAGATTTGGATGCCTGTGAGCCACGCTGTTGGCCATGTAGATACAAGGCTCTGCTCAATCTACTCAGAGTTCTGAACTGAGATCAGAAGCAAATGATCACAAGAGGAAGCAAAAAGCACACCAAGGAAAAGGAACGGAAGACTATAGCCATGACTATTCTGTGTTCCATTCAGGTTGAACCAGGTTTCTATGACAGGCTCCACTGACCTGTGATACTGCCCACAAAAAGGGTATTTTGGTCTGCATGCATAGATTTAAATCCTGTCCTTGCTCCAGATGTTGTCAGGACATCCTGATGGAGCATTTCAACTGCAATCTCCTGGGCTCTCTCAAGGAGCTTCAAATCCTTTTGTCCATGACTCTTCACTTTTGAGTATTTAGGTGGGGTTCTTTTTCACTGTGATTCTGAGACAGAGGTTAAAGGCATTTAGATTAACTGGAATTTAACTCTTTATAATTACAGTGATGACTATGCAGATGGTATCTTGCCCTGAATAGAGTGTCAGTTTATACAGCTTTTGACAAAAACAGATACATATAAGAGTTCTCATGCTCTATTTTCAAACAACTTAAACTGTGCCTGGGAAATCCTGGCTGCTTATTTCCACTGCAGAACTAGCCAAGGTGACTGGTACCTGGAAAAATTTAGACCAAGCTCATACTGGACTTTCTCTCATTCCTGTATGTGTGACACTAGAAGAGAGAGATGCACATAGCTATTAGTTCTGCGTCTCTCTATGAACCTCAGTGCAGCCCTGCCCACATGAGATTCAGCATGCTTTTTGAAGGATGGGCTGGGGAAGGATGCATCAGGGCTTGGTGGGAAGATCTTGGAGTGACAGTGGCACTTGTGTAAGATAGCTTAAGTCCTCAATAGTCAACATGAATCTGCATTTTAGTGATAACAGCAGTTATTCTAGTTGGAAACACCAACAAATGTAGTCCTATACTGATATCAAAAACACCATCAGTATGAAAAATGAGATTTTTTTGTTTACTAGCAAAAAAAAACCAAAGGAATATATGAATTGTTTTATATGAAGACCCTTAAAATAGCATTCAATGAAGTGGGACTATATGCTTTTGGTGAGAAGGGAAGAGTGAGTGCTTTTCTTTACATTTCCTGAACTTTCAGAGGAAGTTTCAAAATGGAAGGACCATTTCAAAATAAGTAGCTTTATGTCATAAATAATGACATCATAATTAATGTCACATCAAAAGAGACTCAAAAGGCAAGATTAGTCTTGTTGTGTGTTACCCCTGCCCCTCTACCCCATGATTGCCTCCAGCTTTTTTAGAGCAGAAACTATTCACCAAACTCACCCCAGATTCCTGAGTGGCCTTAGACATCTGCCGTGCATTGATCCCGCTGAAAAGTCTGATTTTGAAGTTGATTTCATTTAGCTCCACCATTAGACTTCCATCAGAGACTGCGATGGCTGGGTGAACCATCAGGAAAGGGCTTTTCTCCATCAGGCAGGGTTTACTCATCTAGCTGTATCAATAAAGTCACACTGGCATTTTCCTCAGGTGTAACTGTGAGAGCGTATCTGAGACCAGATTTCTAGAAGGATTAACCTATACTGCTGAAATAACATTTTACTGGCATAAAGGTGTCTGCACGTCTGTATTACACTTTACCTAAGCTCTAGCTACCATGCCTGGGCTCCCCAGAGCTGTCTGGACACAGCAGCCACCTGGACTAATTTACTCTGCCAAAAAGCACAGCCTGGAAGATCTGATAATATGAGAGCCTCCATCTCCAGGAGTTAAACCACAGGTCTTTCATTTTATTTTTAAAGTGATGAAAGATCATATATGATTATATATGAAGGACTATGTTTGTGATAGGCAGAGGACTGTGCATGGACTACGTCTATACCTATAATGCAAACAGCACTGGAGTCCATGCACTGGCACTCAAGTGATTGGTCTCTGGTACAGTTCTGGCCAGCTAGCCCTTTCCCAAAGCTTCCCCAGCCATGAGAAAATGAGTTCACATAGACCAGAAACCATTCTCAAAAGGCAGATTGGATACAACTACCAAGAGAGTTTACTATTATGTATGGACACGGCAGACTCTGTCAGCTGGGCTCAGGGTCAATGAATACTCCTGGCAATGTTTCTCATTTTCTAGTTCATATGTCACCACAGTGACCCAGGTTAAGGTTTGGGTCTGGGCTTTTTTTTCATGAGCCGTTATCTGGTGGACAGCCGTTATAGAAGATCAAAGATCTCAGCTAAGTGAAATGAGACTTGTTTGAAGACCTGGGAATATATAAGGACTGAGATTTCAGCTAAGTGCTGTCATAAGTATTTCAGCTATGGAGTGGATATCAGCAGTTATTTTGCCTATGTAAATAGGTAAAAACTGAGATACCTGGATTCAGCATCCTAGGAAAGGATCAAGGCTATTACAGAAAGCAAACAGTGTATTTACACACCTATGGAGACTGAGTACATACATGTCTGTTGAAGTCAGTCTCCTTATTGATGTCTTACAGCTACCACTTTCTTCAGGATGATGATAATTCTATCTGACTGTTCAAGGAAATGTGACTTGAAATCGTCCTCTGACTGATTGAGGCACCTTATCTCATCGGGGGGAGGGGTGGGGGAGAGGTCTTTTTTTTCCTGCTTGGCCTTCAGGGATATAAAATTACTGTGTTGCATCCCTTGAATTTGCCCATTTATGTTGAGTCTTTCAACTTCTGCACTGCAGGATCTGATGCTAGCTATTCTGCTCATCTTGGAGCCTGTAACAGGTTTCCCCAACCCTCCTATCTTCTTTTTTCAGCTTGCTGGGACTCAGAGCTCTCCTCTGGACTCTGTGGAGAGCTAGTGGATGCCAAACCACTGCTGCCTAGGCTGCCCTTCATCTTGCCTACTTCTCCCTCTTTGGTCATTTCAGTTTGATTATTTACACTACAGATAGAGTCAATGGAGAGACAGAGAGGTATTTCTAGAGGGCAATTCATCCCATGCCTCAGACAGCACTCCTTGGGTGAGATAAACACTGAAGCATATGATGAAAAGAAGATCTTCATTAAGAGTATTTTAAAACAAGGGGTGGGGGTAAGCTTTGCCAGTCCTTATGGGGGAGGTGATAACCAAAATTTTCAACAAGAGATTTGATACTTTGCTGAGAGTATTCAAGGACAATCCCAGACAGGCCAGATTATCCCATTTCTGCTTGGCCTGGGGTGCTTGTGCCTCCTGCAGACGGATCAGTCCCTGGCTTGCATCCAGGAAAGGATACCAGACTAGATGGCCCCAGGGCTTGTGCCCCTTTGGCAGCTCCTGAGTTCACAGAGGAGATGAATAAGAGGAGACGTGACAGAAGAAGCAGAGATAATGAGAGCATAGATCAGAGGAATGTGGCTGGTCACCTCTTCTAGCAGCAGAGAAAAAGGAGCATTCGGGAGAGCTGAAAGGCAGCAGGATAAAAGGGGAGAAAAGTAAGACCTTTTGAAACACAATCCATGGTGAACCTGTGGACCTCAGTTGCTCAAGGCAATACTAAGGCGAAGGCTGGAGGGGGAAAGTAAAAAAGAGATCCAGTGTTTTTGGAGTCAGTGCGGATATATTATTTTAGCAAAAAGAAAAGTGTTTAAGAGGCATTCACATTTCGGGACACGAGCCTTTTAACTGGCAAGGGATGGGAGGGCAGCTCTCAATGTGAGCAAGCTGTTCTGAAGTTGCCTTGCTATGGACTTTCTCACAAGGAAAGGTTTGGGAACATTGATGTTCCCCTGGTCTTATATGGAAGAGCCCTTCTTGTGCTAGCTTGGACATGGACTATCCTGTATAGAAACTTAACACAAGCCTAGTGTCAGGATGTCTCAGTGGGATTCAGTAGTAGAAGGTCCTCTTCTTGTTGTCCAGAACCTTGAAGACTGATCCCTGAATTGAGTTTCATAATTTGTTTCCTGCCTTTCTCAAACAGCCACTAGCAGTTCTCTGTTTCTTGTGGACTGGTGGTGCTGTGTCCTGTGGAAATCAGGTTCTGGGAAGAATGAGACTGTGCTGCTCCTTGGAGGAAGATCTCAACTTCCCAGCAAGGGAGAAGATGCTGAGGATTTGAAACTGACCTCTTTCAGCAAAACGTGTTTTATGAGAAAAGAGAAAGTGACAGGACACTGGTATAACATCTTTTCCCAGTGTCAGGCTCTGGCTTTTCTTCCCTGGTCACTCCAGCTCCGAGTACAGAACAGAGGTGTTCCATAGATGTGAGGAGTCCATTCCTGGGTCAGACTTACGAGTGGTGTTCACCATAGGTGGAATAGTAATCATCTGCCATAACGGACTGGTGGCACTCTGGAGAAACTAGTTAAGGAAGTGTCCTGAAATTCTATGAGGAAAATGAATGTGAAAGCGCTATGCAGCCCTTTATTATTTATATACTGGTAAGGATCCATATTATTTCCATATTTGAAGTGAAAACAAATTGGGAAAATGAAGGAAAATGGAAAAAAAAAGTAATTCCTTCCTCTGAAAGGAAAGAAAAAAATAAAGACCAAACATTAAACTACAGCAGGAAGAAATGAGAGTCAGACCTGGAGTCTGATTCTGACCCTTTTCACTCTGGCACAAATAAATAAAAACAGATTAGTAAGTAAGGGGGAGCGACTTTCAGGCGAGATTGTTCCAAAACCTGATGCTGGCTCACTCTCTTTAGTACATAAATACATTTTCACTCTGTGTGAATCAAAATGAAAAGCTGTTCCTCGATTCATACTGAGCTTCAGAGAGGAACGTGCTACCCAAAGGGGAAAACATGATAACAGGGTTCACAGCACAGAGGCCTTAGCAGCCAGCGTGACACTTGGCATTAAGCAAGCACTGCCTTCACACAGGGGCTGATGGAAGGTTTCATGTCCCACTGAATATTTGCTGTTCGGCTCACCCAGGAGAAATATTGGTGTCTTCCCATTTTGTTTCAGTAAAGTTTTTGGGACAATTAATGTAAAAAAAAAAAGAAGAAGAAGAAGAAGTAGTAGAGCACTGTTTAGGCATAATTTTCAGTTTTAAAGGGACAGGCACTGCAGTCTGTACAGCCAATAACCTGCAGCTAGATTCGTGATTAAAACTGCATATACACCAGTGAAAAACCTCAGCTGAACAACACTGTGAGTAAGAGTGAAAATGCATATATTGCTCATTTTAAATACTCATTTTTTTCTGTGTGTATGATTTGTCTACAGCTTTTATTAGACTAGTTGTATAGCTGTGTGTTAGTTGTATAGTATGAATAAGCCAGATCGGCTTGGACAGCTTTCCATCCACTGTTTTTATTCCTGCAGATATATGGGTTTTAAAAACAGCATCGGCAGTGTAAGAGGAGCCCTCGTTTTGATTAATTCCTGTGGATATGGAGTTTTCAGTGAACTTCATTATATTTCTGAGATGGCCTTTTCTTTTCCTGGGCCATCAATAAGAACTAGAGGATGAAAACCAAAACTGAAATTCAGCCTGCACCTGCAAGCTTTAGCAAGGCTCCAGGAGCTTCCCTTGAACGTTGAGTGGTTCATGCTCCTCGGCTCCAGTATCAGATCATTATCTGCATTACACTTGTATTCCACTCATATTTTCATGATCTCACACAATAGCTCTTGTTTCCCCTTCTAAGAGACTCTATTCCTAGGTCCAACATTCTTCTCAGAAACTTTAGCCTTCTAACTTAGCTGCTTTGTATCCCACTGCTTTCTCACATCTCTTCACCATTTAGTGCGGCTTAGTCTCCCTGCCACCTGTGTTTACCACTGAGCACTGTTCATTAAATGCTTCCCCTCAGAAAGGCAAGAAGTCAGTTCAGGGTGATGAGTGAGTTCAGCTCCATATTCAAACACCTAAACAAACATCTCTGCAGGGAAGATGTCTACATGGGATGAGGGTGTCCAAGCTACCCTTGTGTTTAATGGGCACTGCTGCCACAAGATCTAAAAGAGGACCTTCATACAGCC
Source organism: Urocolius indicus (assembly GCA_013401255.1). Lineage (NCBI taxonomy): Eukaryota > Metazoa > Chordata > Aves > Coliiformes > Coliidae > Urocolius > Urocolius indicus. Next base: position 32,748 of record WBNH01002456.1, on the reverse strand, counting down.
AGGCTCCGCTGGCCTTAATGGCCTAGGAAACAATTCAGCCCTTGCTTAGTGTCATTTGGGATGCCCTGGGTACCCTGCCTCACTTCAACTCCCAGCTCAAAAGTGCTCTTGTCTTTTGTATGCAAGTTTGTCACATCTGCCAGCTCCACGTGGAGGTCTAGAATATCCTAGACCACCTCAAATCTTGCTAGATTCCCATCTGTGATGGTTGCACTAAGCCTTAATTCTCCATTGAGTGAAGTAAGAGGCATTGCTTACCCATGGACACCCCAAGGCAAGACTCTAGAGTAGGATTTAAATCCTGTCTGAAATACCTTGGCAAGGTGCACTGTGACATGAAGGAGATCTGTTCCCTGCTTTAGTATGGATTTTATATGAGATAACTTCTTGGTTAAATCCTTGAAATCTTAGGGCTTCTTACGTCAAACAGGGACATTATAGAGCTCTGCCTCACCATACTGAATGTAAGTTAGGAGATGTCTCACCCTAAGGACATCAGGGCACATTACTAAAGGGATCTGAAGGACTCATTCTTGTTATGTGTCATTCAAGACACATGGGCTTGATTCCTCAGTGGTGCTGACTGTGGCCTGTGAGTCACCACTCATTGCTTCCTAGAAGATGACAGGAAGAGTTCAAGGACTGCTGTACAGCCCAGTGCAGAGAGTTTGAAGATAACCTCAGTCTGATTTGTTACGGGATACAGACCTCACAGATGTAGCCACAGGGCTTCCAGCCCCATGGTAGCCGATGTCCTCCTAGCTCAAGGATGCCCAAAGAGAGGTGGCAGTGCATGGCAGGTATTTTCCACTCCCAAGACTAATCACAGAGTGGGAGGAGTGGTAGTGGGCTTGTTTGAAGTGACTTCAGCTTTAAACCAGCTCCAACTCTTTGATAAACAAACCTTGGAAGGGAGTTGAAACCCACTCAACACTACATGAAGGTGCGTCAGTCACCATGTGCAAAAGTCAGAATCCAAATAAAAAAACACTTCCCGTGTGATCCAACTTACCAGAACTTTTTTTGTTTGTTACAGTTGGAAAGATCTCTATAATTACTTAGAAATACGACCTGGAGAAGTGGAAAAGAAAGGGCTGGTTTATCCCACAGTCTGAGAATTGTACATTGTATGAAGATCTCATAGGCTAGAAGTAACAGGGAAAGATGGGAACAAGAAGTTCATGGTCAAGATGACAAAAGTCAAGGTGTGTTTTGTCATTTAAGTCTGTATGAAATAGCCAGAGAATAATTTCTGTGGCAACACAGTAAGTAGTACTGGAGAATTCTTTACATCACTGCATAGTTCCTGGCACTCCACTGACACTCAGGTCCAAATCCTGCTCATCACCAGCATGCCAAAACTCACATTCACCAGGGCTGTGGATTTTTAAATGACAGCAGGAATATGTCAAACTGTCTAGAGGTACTTTGTTTCCCCCCTCAGATCTTAGTGCAAATGAGGAGGCAATAAACTGTTTTGTAAGGGTAGGACTCATCCCACCTGACTGCTGGTGTTTGCAAGTCCCCGTGCTCCCCTGTCAAAGGATGGAGTCAGACACTTTGGGAGCATGAGTCAGCCCCTTCCTGTCCCACACATGGATCTTAGGACAGGGTGAATCACTTTCTGGGGGTGTTTGCCTGCCTCTGTTGACTTGAGGAGATGTTCAGATGACTGTCAGCAGGCATGGTACCGTGCAACGTGAGTGACTTAATGCACACAGTCTGAGCAATTTAGGGCAAAGACTGTGATTAGTGTAGGTTTCTGCAATGAAAATGTTACAGTAGGAAAAGGCTTTATGTGTATACTCAGTTTTTGTTTCTGGTGTATTTTATCCCCCCCTCTATTCTAGAATAAATGAACCCAACAGAAACATTTCTAAGCCGGGGTGACACATCTGTCTCTTGTGGGTTGGTGCTGCTTGAGTTTCAGTATATAGGTACATCTGATGCCATACAAGTTTCCAATGTAACAGCACTAAAATAAGATAATAAGTGACATTTTTTTCATCTAGTCATGGAAAGTTTTTTAACTGAATAGCTAGGAGATAGTGCAACAAACAGCACTTACAGTATCACTTACCTTAAGAAACTGGTGTCATTGCTCAGCCTTCCAAAATTGTTAATTATGTCTACCAAAAATGTAGCACATCTGGTAGGTTTAAGATAAATCTAATCTACATCTGTTTGGGGCTGAGGCTGTTCACTTTCAGAAGTTTCTATCCATTAGAATCCCCAGATCCTATATGCAAGTGTTTCTTATCGGGGACTTGGTGAAGACTGTGGTTTTCTTAAGGGTGGTGGCCTAAAGCATCCCTCTTGGCTAAGGCCACTGATCTTACGGGTTTGTGGTTTGTTGTTTTCTTTAGATTCAGTCCAAAGTGCTAACGTATGTGTGAGCCCAAAGGCAAGGTGTTCAGGCGAAGACTCTAGACCTAATGGAAGAGTGTAGTTTTGGCAGACCTGGAGGCTGGGAGAATTTCAATGAGGAGCAGAGATGATGGTCTGCCATCCTTCCCGGCCACTTTCTCCATCACCTCTCCTCCAGGCACAGGCTGAAAGAAGGGTGATCTAACCCCACTGCACTGCAGGGTGAGCTCCTCAAAAAGAAGATAAAGTCTCCCTAGAGTGAGAGGTGAAGAGCCAGGGAATCTTATTTCCATCCCTGTGGGAAACAGCTCCTTTCGGGCAGAGAGAAAAGTGGCAAGAAATCAGAAGAAGAAATTTAGGATTTTCAGTCATTTTAGCCCTAAGCAGCTCAAGCAAGCTGCTCCTGGGGTTTTCTTAAAGTAGTAAAAAGCAAAGAGCTGAATCTATCTTCCAATATATTATATATCAGAGATGGACGAGTGTCTGTTATTTTTTGTTTTGCTTGGAGCTATTAGCATTTTTCCTTTACATGTTATAGGTGAGGCTTCCAGGCAAATCTTTGGCCAAGACACAATCAAAGTATAGGTACCAAATTACCGAGGTTCCGAAACATGGATCTTAGTCCATCATCTGTTCCCTCACCTGCAGAGCAGTTGTCCATTGAGCAGCAGTGGGAGCAAAGGAGTAAGATGCCAGTGGCCTTTTCTTTTCCTAGGACTCTGTCAATTTCTATTATAATGCTTTGCTCAATTAGTTGTTCAGTTTACCCTTGTGATAATCAATGGTATTGTATTTTTGGAAGCTCCTGAAGTGTCATGGGGTAATGTTTTAAGATTTAAGATTAGACCCTTTTGGAATATCATGGAGTGCCTGCCCCATGCCAGGAGCACATTTGGAAACTGAGAGTGATCCTAGTGCAAGCAATGCTCTCACTGATTGGATCAGTACTGCAGGCTGTGAGTGCACTGGGCAGAAGAGCATGCTGGTAATGGCTCTCTGAGTGGTCCCAGGGGACGAATCAAACTCAGAGTCTCTTCAGGAGGACCCACCAGGAACAGAATGAGGCAGGGCTGGAGACATGACTGCAACTCCAATCTGTGTACCATCCAGGAGGCAAGGCTGGAGATAAGCTACCTTCAATATAGGTCTTCAGTCTATTCTGGAAACAGGGTAGAGGAGTTGCTGGGCAGATCAGATTCTTTGATTTGAGACCATTTGGAGGGTACTGATGAGTCTTGATGTTCCCTGTATTTATATATTCACCTCATGGGACCTCAAGGTGACAAAAAAAATCCTGCCCATTTTCCCCAAAGGTGAATACAAACAGAGATTCTTGATTAAGGCAGAATCGAGTACAAGTCAATGTGAACATTGCTTGCATGACAGTATTGGAGAATAAGAAAGATCCATGCAGTTATGGGAATATAGATGTCCTGCTCTTGAGGTGGTGTGCTCCCAGACAGACCTCTTTCTACAGAAAGTAACCCTTGTACTTGGTCTAAGTAACCCTCATGTTTGGGCTACAGCATTTAGATGAGATCTGGATTTCAATTTCTCAAATATTCCACGTAAGAAGAGAAGAGCTGGGGCGGGGTGGCCAGAGGCAATGGCTCGCGAAGATCAGTGTAATGTGCTGTGCTAGAGAGCTCCTGAATATAGCATCATTTCTCATTCCCACACTGATATTTCTGTATTTCTCTCCTCCAGACTGTAAGGACAACCTGGCGTGAGTTGAACCTTTGGGCTACTGAGCCTGCCCCAGATGAAGTAATGTAGTGAGCAGATGATGTTTTCAACCAAACCTCCTGTCTAACTCAGTGGATCTGTGTGTCTTCCGGCAGGTGTGTCCTCTGTGGCCTCCCTGATGTCCCTGGCTTGGGTGCTAGCCTCCTATCACAAGCTTCTTCGGGACTCTAGGGACGACAAGAAGAGTATGAGCTACAGAGGGGCCCTCATCCATCTCTTCTGGCGCCTCTTCACCATCTCATCCCGAGTTATTTCTTTTGCTCTCTTTGCTTCCATCTTCCAGCTCTACTTTGGGATCTTTGTAGTGGTCCATTGGTGTGCCATGGCTTTCTGGATCATCCATGGTGGGACAGATTTCTGCATGTCTAAGTGGGAGGAGATCCTCTTCAACATGGTGGTAGGGATTGTGTACATTTTCTGCTGGTTTAATGTCAAGGAAGGGCGGACTCGATACAGAATGTTTGCGTATTACACGGTAGTCTTGACGGAGAACGCTGCCTTGACGCTCCTTTGGTATTTTTACAGAGATCCTGACACTACTGACTCATATGCCGTGCCAGCACTGTGTTGTGTCTTTCTTAGCTTTGCTGCTGGGATAGCTTTGATGCTGTTATATTATGGTGTGCTGCATCCCATGGGGCCAAGAGCTAAGATCTTTGCCAGCTCCTGTTGCGCCGAGCTGCTCTGGGGCATTCCTTTGCCCCCCGATGTTGAGCCCATGGCACCCCAAACCCCTGGGTACCGGGGGGCCCAGGCTACGCCCACCAGAGCGGTCACGGAGCAACAGGAGGAACTCACAGCTGACACTTGCTTGCCCGTTTTCCAGGTGAGAGCAATGGTACCATCTACTCCATCTGGGCGACCCTACCCCCCCGAGGGGCCTCTCATTAAGATTGACATCCCAAGAAAAAGATATCCTGCATGGGATGCTCATTTTGTAGACAGGAGGTTAAGAAGAACTATCAACATCCTCCAATATGTCACCCCCACAGCCGTAGGTATTAGGTATAGAGATGGACCTCTCTTATATGAGTTGCTACAATATGAATCTTCACTTTAAAGCTCCTTAAAGCAAAAGTAAAAGAGGGGACCTTATTTTTGTTTACGGTAAACACAGATCATGAAACAAACACAAACCTTCAGATAAGCTTTCTTTCTGGTTGCTGTATGTATAAAAAAAAAAGATATTCTCTATGTTTTGTAAGTAAAAACAAAAAGAAAAACTTTTCTTTTGTTTTTTACACACAAGAAACAGTATTTCAACTTCCACACCTAGGATTCACAGGTGGAGAAGGAGGCATCTCCACATCAGTTTTATACCGTACACCAAGTGTAGAACATTATTTATGGGATTGGTGCTGATTGAAAAATAAAAAAAAAAAACAAACAAACAAACCTACAACTGCCTTATGCCCTTAGGTGCTGAGTTTCATTAAGTACTGTCACCTTTCTCATGCAAAACTCTTTAATGATTATATGCCAGGAAAAACAAACAAACCAACAAACAAACAACTGAAATAGAAACCTTAAAATCAAAAAAGAAAAAAAAAAAGAAAAAAAAAAGAACAATAACAAAAAGAGAGAAATGTACAAAAATAACAAAAATCTTGTTGCTCTTATTGGATTTAGCAGAAAAAAACCCCAAATGTTTAAAGATACAAAAGCAAAGCCAAGACACCCCCAGTGGAGCTTGATTTTTTTTTTTTTTTCAACAGCTGAAAGACAAAATCAGGTCTGTAAACTGAATTTGGCACCGCATTTGTGACACCATTTGGCCAGGGCTGTGAGCCTTGACTGAGTCGTGTCACAGAGGCGATCCCACCGTGTCACCCATTGCCTCGTGCCAACAGGCCACGCATGATGGTCAGTTCGCACCAGATTCATGTGGTAATACAGAATCTGATCTTGTTCCCAACAACTTGCACACGCTGAAGTGCCACTGTCTTCAGTGGAATCAGTCGCAAATGCCTGAGCCCAGAATAAGGCCTGCCACCTTGATTTCTGGAAAATAAGAAATCTGCAAATGCCAAAATTATATACCAAAAAAACCATGATGTGAAAGTACATTTACACATGTAACTATTTCAGTAATAATAAAACTCAGCATAGTAGCAAAAAGCGAGTCAATTTAAAGGCACAATACTTGATCAGTGACTGGCAAAATAATTTGACCTACTGTATCATTTTAAGGCTGTGAAAGGCATACATGTATTATTTGTAATCTCGTGTTAAGACCTGTCATGTCTCATTCAGTGCGAGCCTTAAAGTGATTGTAAAGCATCCTTCGTTCCATTTTGGGGTTTTGGGGTTTTGATTTTTGTTCTGTTCTGTTTTGTTTTTTAAGGAAAAACAAAACATGAAAATCAGGATTTAGAAAACAAAACAACAACAAAAAAAAACAACAAACAAAAAGCAAACAACAACAAAACAACCAACAAACTTCTACAAACGGTAATAACCCTGTAAACTGACTCATGTCTCGAGATGATTTGGTGCTTTGTATTTTTGTTGATGTTGTTGTTGTGATTTAGCTGAGAATTCTTCAACTCGGTACATGTGGGGAACTGCTGACAAAAACAAACAAACAAAAACTGTCTCGTGTCACCCTCTACTGTAAGTACATGGCGAGAAAGAACCAACCAGAGGAAATCGAAGAGCGTAGCGAGAGCATCGTGGTTTAGCTTAGCCTTTTTCACCGCAAGGAGATGCTGCCACCTCCAATGATGGCAAAAGCCCCGGCGGTCATCTGCCGAGGGTTGTGTGGTTGTCTTGACATTTCCAAATAACCCGCTCGGTGTCTGAACATTCACATCTCTCAAATTCTGTTTCTGTACCGGATTCTCTTTTGTTTCAAGTTAAATCACGGGTTTGTGTCCTATCCAACGCCCTTTTCCGTTCCGAGAGTATTGCTCCTTTAAAGGAATCTTCCCGTTTCAGGGCATCTTTTCAATCCCACCATCCCTCTACTTGGGAGGTGAAAAAAACAACAACAACAAAACGAGATGTTTTTAAGTGAATGCTGTAGTGTTTTCTGTGTGTAATTGCGATTTTTTATTCCAGAAATACTGTAACTGTCTGAGGTGCAAAACTCCCATGCTGGCCTATTCTGATGAGAAGATCAGCATGGGNTTTCTTTTGTTTTTTACACACAAGAAACAGTATTTCAACTTCCACACCTAGGATTCACAGGTGGAGAAGGAGGCATCTCCACATCAGTTTTATACCGTACACCAAGTGTAGAACATTATTTATGGGATTGGTGCTGATTGAAAAATAAAAAAAAAAAACAAACAAACAAACCTACAACTGCCTTATGCCCTTAGGTGCTGAGTTTCATTAAGTACTGTCACCTTTCTCATGCAAAACTCTTTAATGATTATATGCCAGGAAAAACAAACAAACCAACAAACAAACAACTGAAATAGAAACCTTAAAATCAAAAAAGAAAAAAAAAAAGAAAAAAAAAGAACAATAACAAAAAGAGAGAAATGTACAAAAATAACAAAAATCTTGTTGCTCTTATTGGATTTAGCAGAAAAAAACCCCAAATGTTTAAAGATACAAAAGCAAAGCCAAGACACCCCCAGTGGAGCTTGATTTTTTTTTTTTTTTCAACAGCTGAAAGACAAAATCAGGTCTGTAAACTGAATTTGGCACCGCATTTGTGACACCATTTGGCCAGGGCTGTGAGCCTTGACTGAGTCGTGTCACAGAGGCGATCCCACCGTGTCACCCATTGCCTCGTGCCAACAGGCCACGCATGATGGTCAGTTCGCACCAGATTCATGTGGTAATACAGAATCTGATCTTGTTCCCAACAACTTGCACACGCTGAAGTGCCACTGTCTTCAGTGGAATCAGTCGCAAATGCCTGAGCCCAGAATAAGGCCTGCCACCTTGATTTCTGGAAAATAAGAAATCTGCAAATGCCAAAATTATATACCAAAAAAACCATGATGTGAAAGTACATTTACACATGTAACTATTTCAGTAATAATAAAACTCAGCATAGTAGCAAAAAGCGAGTCAATTTAAAGGCACAATACTTGATCAGTGACTGGCAAAATAATTTGACCTACTGTATCATTTTAAGGCTGTGAAAGGCATACATGTATTATTTGTAATCTCGTGTTAAGACCTGTCATGTCTCATTCAGTGCGAGCCTTAAAGTGATTGTAAAGCATCCTTCGTTCCATTTTGGGGTTTTGGGGTTTTGATTTTTGTTCTGTTCTGTTTTGTTTTTTAAGGAAAAACAAAACATGAAAATCAGGATTTAGAAAACAAAACAACAACAAAAAAAAACAACAAACAAAAAGCAAACAACAACAAAACAACCAACAAACTTCTACAAACGGTAATAACCCTGTAAACTGACTCATGTCTCGAGATGATTTGGTGCTTTGTATTTTTGTTGATGTTGTTGTTGTGATTTAGCTGAGAATTCTTCAACTCGGTACATGTGGGGAACTGCTGACAAAAACAAACAAACAAAAACTGTCTCGTGTCACCCTCTACTGTAAGTACATGGCGAGAAAGAACCAACCAGAGGAAATCGAAGAGCGTAGCGAGAGCATCGTGGTTTAGCTTAGCCTTTTTCACCGCAAGGAGATGCTGCCACCTCCAATGATGGCAAAAGCCCCGGCGGTCATCTGCCGAGGGTTGTGTGGTTGTCTTGACATTTCCAAATAACCCGCTCGGTGTCTGAACATTCACATCTCTCAAATTCTGTTTCTGTACCGGATTCTCTTTTGTTTCAAGTTAAATCACGGGTTTGTGTCCTATCCAACGCCCTTTTCCGTTCCGAGAGTATTGCTCCTTTAAAGGAATCTTCCCGTTTCAGGGCATCTTTTCAATCCCACCATCCCTCTACTTGGGAGGTGAAAAAAACAACAACAACAAAACGAGATGTTTTTAAGTGAATGCTGTAGTGTTTTCTGTGTGTAATTGCGATTTTTTATTCCAGAAATACTGTAACTGTCTGAGGTGCAAAACTCCCATGCTGGCCTATTCTGATGAGAAGATCAGCATGGGGGGGGTATTTTTAAATTATGATTTTCTTTTTTAATTTGAGGAATCAGTTGGGTTTTTTTTAATTATAGTAGTATTTAAAGAAACTAGTACCAATTTTATATAACAGTTTAAAGAAGCTGAATGCTTTCTTCGCCTGAATATACCTGAAGAGAAACATTTTTTTCAATCAGTGATGCTTCACAAGCGTTCTGAGAAAACATTGATATTTCTTCAGTTGTTTCATTTTATTTTGTAAAAGGAAACTTTTAACTGGTGCCTGACCCTTTTAAGAAGGGCAGGAGTCATTCACGCCAAACTATAGACACACGACAAAATTTATTACAAGCCAAATTGTCACTGGTACTGTAATTTCCCAGTCAGACTCCATTTCAGGCAAATATTTCTGGGCTCTGATTGCCACCAATATGATGGTCACATTTTCATGCAAAGGGAGGGATTTTGTCTTGTCACTCCATATCTAAATTCCTAGGTCCTTGTTTACTGTGCACATAAACACACACACATACACACACACACATATATATTTGTGAAAAGCTTTCATTCCCCTTCTCCATTGACCGTGTCCCATAACCAGTTGCTTCTCAAGTGTCCTACTGCCATTTCACTCTGTTTCTTCCCTATATCAGTATGCTGTCTCCATCAAAAGAGGTAATTTGTGAAGTGAACTTGCTGTCCTCAGCTACTGAGTCATAAAAAGACAGAGCTGTCCATCCTCCAGCAACAGGCCTGCATTTCTTCTCCCAGGGCTTTCTTTTGACTTACCTTTGATACTAGTTTAGACTTATACTGATCCAGTTCCCTGAGAATCATGCCTTGTGTAAAGGCTCTTCTGGGTCTGCCCTGTGCAGAGCTCTCCTCTACACATCTGCATTTCATTGGCATAAGCATGAGAAAGGAATGGATGAAAAAAATGCTGCTGTTCCTTGGAGACCTTTCTTCCAGGAGTTTCAAAAACACTACGAGAAGCTGTCCCACCCCAAACTTGTCAACTTTGAGGTCTGGTTTAGAGACATGATCCCACTCCCTGGCCCTACTGAACAGTTGGACTCTGCTGCTTCACATCAGGACAGTGAAATGAATTAACGAGCCAAGGCACACTCATCAGGAGTTGAGGAGAAGACCTTTCAGTGTTGCCTCTCCTGAGCACCTGCAGCCTGCCTTCTCTCAGGAACAGGACCCTTACTCCAGACCACCACACCAACAGCCGTCCTCTCCACCCCATTATGGGAATGGAGGGGCAAAACACTCTAGAAGTGACCTTACCTCTCAATGCAGTGCTAATTTCTCACAACCAAACCAGCTTGACTAAGGGCTTGACACACTCCTGTTCCAAAGTCCTCCTCTTCCTGGCTCGTACTATGGATAACAATGAAGGCAGGTGCCTCCACTGCCTGTTAAGACTGTTTCATTACGTCTACTTGCATAACCTTTCTGCCTCCACTATTCGTCCTTTCTTTGAATGACATCCGCTATCATCTTGATTTAGCAAGAGATTTCCAGTGACAGCGTGTGTCAGCCCTGAAGTGCTGTGTCTCTTTGAAGGACTTCATTACAGCCTTAACGCAAAGCACGTGCTCTACCACTACACCAGACGAATTCATAGTGAACAGTTTGGTGTGGTGACCATTTCCTTTTGGGATTATCTGATCTTGTTGCCAAACAGCGCCTTTTGCCAAGCCAAAAGCATGGGGAGCAAAATTATCCCCAGCTCTTTATTGGTACTAATCTCAATGTTAAGAGTCTAGTCCTCTCCTTCTCAGATATTTTTCTGTCCAGAGTAACTTTGATTTTTCATGTGCACTTTGTCAGGACCCTCAGTGACTTGCTTTGGTTTCATTTGATTTTTAACTCCTCGGCTTCTCCCTTCTAGGTTGATTGTACCATGCCCCACTTTCTCAACAGATGATTCTCCATGAGGGCTTTTCCTAACTGTCATGGAGAAGGTAGAATCCACATGTATTCACATCATAAGATCAGTGGGTGACTTCTCTGGCACATTTGTACTTCTAGATTTACCCTGGGATCATCTAAACAGCCAGCTCTGCCATGCCAGAGCAAAGCCGGGACATGAGAGCTCCACCATCCCAACGTTACCTTGTTCACACCTGGCATGGTTTTGATCCACTCCAATGAGACCTGGGCTGGGGCACAGCTTGCACAGGCGTTCATGTTGGCCAGAGACCATCCCCAATCTTCAGCTTGGATGCAGCCACTCTGTACTGGGAGCAAAAGAGTTTAGTAGTGTGGACATGGCCAGCACTTGTCAGTTGGCTTCATGGCCAGAATGGATCCTGGCAGTGCTTAACTTACTAAATAACGATGTGACTATATGCCACAGACCAGGATTCAGGACTTGGTGGATTACATCAGCACCAATCTGATATTTTTCTGTGTTTTCCCCGATTCAATGGATGAGATATTTTTCAGTTGACTTTTTGCTGAGGGTAGTTTGCAAACAGCGTCTCCTTTATCGTGCTGATGCTAACCCATCCATCTCTCCCTCCGTCCATGTCAGATGGCTGGCATGCTTAGTGTGATAGCATTACACATCTGCAGGCAGCTAATTTGGAGACAGGAATGACTCAAACCAGACCAAATCAACAATGGAAAGACAAGAATTACAAGGTCTCTTCCTATGCCCTTGCCATGCTTTGCCACCCACAGGAGACATTTTTCATCTGCCGTATAGAAGATATACCACAGAAGATACCACAGAAGAGGAGACAACGTTGTATAATTACCAGTGGAAAGTGCAAGTGAGCTACCCATTTGAAGTGTAAATATATATATTTTCAGTGTTTTCAATTGGAGCTAATTGTCTGCTTCATCCTGTCCTTCCCTGCACCTGCCAAAAGTCAGTTGTCATTTGCATGTGTTTTTATCCAAAGCTGACGAGATGAAACAGGGCAAAATTAATTTTGAGCTTTATTCAGTGGTCTGCTAAAACCTGGCTGATGCTGCTCACCAGGAGACTGTTGCTATTGACTTTCAGAGGCCAATCATCCAATGCTCTTCAGACAAATTTCTGTACACACGAGATTCACTTCACAATTTATCCCTACTCCTCATCCTGACACACCTGCCACCCCCATACCTGCAGCATGACTAAACCTCCTGAAGAAAATGTGGTCTGAGATTCATCCAGTGTGATTTCATTGAAGCTCAGAGGTGCTTTGAAAAGGAAAACTTACTACTGTGCATTTGCAAAACCTTTTAGTGCCTGCTTGCTGGGCAGCTTGGGCAAGAGACAATTTGGAAGCTGCCAAAGTCAGCGGAAATTTGTGGAGACAGGCTTTTCTAGGATATTTTCTTCTTTTACTGGGTTAGCTTTTCTCTGGGTTCTGTTCAGAACAAATGTGGTCAAGAAAAAAAAAAAAAAAAAGGAAAAATATTCCAGAAAACGAAAACCCAACTAACCAAAATGAAATAAGGTCTATGGCAATCCCCATAGAAAATGAGGTAGTTGATACTGGGTGTTAGGGATGATGTGAATTCTGTTGCGTACCCTTTCCTTACTGAAGCTTGCATGTTGCTATTTTGGCAGTTGGCTAAAGCCCTGGGGCTTTGGGGATGGTAGTTTCCCAGGGTTCTGATTGCTGTTTGGATTTTTTTTTTTTTGTTCCTTGGAGCTCAGGTGTATTCTGGTGCAGAGAATCTCAGCCTGGTTTGGATGAGAAGATTTGAGGCTATCCCAAATAGACGTGGGCAAACCTTTCACTGTGTGCAGACGCATTTCCAGACCTTTGGGTACTGCTAGAGGTTGTTGCAATCCATTTATTTCTCCATAAGCATGTTCAGAATTGCTTTATTGTTCTGTTGTGTTTGAACTTGGGAATAACGGTGTGGTTACTCTTTTCTGTTGAGGTGTGATGTGAAGAAAGGTAGAAGCCTTCCTGCTGTGCTAGATATTGCCTGTGTTCAACCCTTATTCCTTACTTGAAGCTCAGACAGTAGGATAATAAGAAAAATGAGAAAATGAGGTGGCAAATAGCTGCATGTGTTCCACTGGCTCTTACCTGATGAGGAGGGAGGCAGTGGTGACAAAACAAATCTGCATAAACCATCTGGACCTTAATGTATATTCAGATGTACATACAACCCATTTGGAAAGTGATGTTGTTGATAAAGTAATATGGACTGTCATTTCCTGTTGTATATTAACAAAAAAAAAAAAAAAATAAAACCAAAACAAAAATGACAACAAAAGCATTGCAAGAAGCCAAAAATGATTTGAGAGCATAAACTTTCCTCCCCGCCTTTTCCTCCCTCCAGCTTCCCTAGCAAACCACCCTGCCTTTGGGACACGTGCAGCAAGGCAACCGTTTGAAAACCAGGCACTTTGTAACATGCGGAGTTATTTGGATTTGTTCAATGCTGTGTTTTTCAGATGGTCTTTTACAAAGAGTGTAGGAAGTGGCCACGGTCTGAAAAAAATCATTGCAGATTTGTGGGTGACAGTACTCCTGGGTTTCGACCCCAGCTCTGCCGCAAAGTCGCTGTGTAACCTTGGGCAAGTGATTTAACCTTTCTGTGCCTACAGTTTACCCATCTGTACATGGGTATAATAACATTAACCTACCTCACAGGGGTGTTGTGAGGCTTAAGTAAGTGCGTGCGAGAGGTGCTGGAAGTGCACCGTAAAAACAGATTTCATTCTTGCTGGGTTTGTGCTGTTATTGGGAATGAGCAGTAAAAGGGTTTGTTGCAACAACGCTGAAGGGAAAGCTACTGATGCGTGCATGTGTTGAGAAAGTGATCTTAAGTCTTTTCTCTCCCCAAAAGCAAAGAGTGGAGGAAATTGTTGTGTGCCAACTGAATAGCCTTGCTTTCCTGGTCAAATGTAATAGCACTGTTTGCAATATTATTTTCTTACACAACAGGTGACTTTTCCCTTTTCCTTTCTGTTTCTGGAAACTTGAAACTAAAGATCACAAAAGTATTTCTGAAAACTGAACAGATTACTGATGAATACTTGAATTTCTCTAAAAGTTGCTCTCATCAGCCACGGTTAATGTGCACTAACGTTTCAGTCATCAGCTTCCATCTGAATACAGTGAAAAATTTGCTCACGCTGTTTTGGAATAGCCTGGACCTTATTTGGGAGGCTGGTATACTGTTTACTTAGGACTCTTGTAGGCATGGGAAAGCTAGAGTGTCAACTGATAAACATGTGAAAAACTTTTTTTTTTAACTTTTGGTTTTGCCTTTTAAGTTCCTTGACTGCCTAAGACAACACAATAATTGACTTAGTTGTACAGTAGTGGTTTTTTTTATCTGTTTCCTTACGGGAAGAGCAAAGGTGGGTTGTCAAAGGGTAAAGCAGACTCCATGCTGCTCATGCCTGACTCTTCTCGAAGTACTCAGTTTCCTGGAGAAAAATCTGTGCCACATCCAGAGCGACTAGACCAGGCCTGCCTTCACCATCCTCGCACAGGCAAAACTTCCCTCGCCATCCACGGGAGTTTTGACTGTCAACCAAGGTGGATTCAATCCTGGTTGAATCCCAAGGCACTCGAGTGAAACCCAGGATATCTTTCTTTAGAATGAGGGAAGGGATCCGGTTCATTGCTCCAAATATCACCACTGGTCAGATAATTCTGAAGGGTGAAAAAGCATGTAGTAGAAAGCCTAGTTTGGAGGCATTTTTGTGTTTTTCAGCTAAGTGTTTTTATTATTTAAGTGTCCTGACCATAATGTCTCCTTTGGAAATGCAATGAGAGGCAAAACTCTTTCTCCCTTTTAGAAAAGCTTTTTGAAGTCTACTCATGCACTCCTTCTCAGGCAAAACTCCTGGATTTTTTTTCGTTGGGTCTTATTTTCTCTCCTGAGCAAGGACTGTGAAATCTGGCCTGTTCTGGATAACCAAGTGGTGCTTCAGGCAGCCATTGTCTTCTCTAACCCAAGACTTGCCTTGCATGAAGCAAGAACAAAGCTAGGAAACCCTCCTCTTCCAAATGTCTTGGTCTGCCACGTACCTTCCCTCTCCCTTTTCTGTGTCCACCATGGGGAGGTAGTTGAAAGTCTTCTGGCTTCATGGGCCAGGCTCTTCCACACGACTAACCAGGCAGCTGCCTATCTTCCTACTGGGGCAGAGAAAATTCAGAAGCCCTTCTCTTGCAGATGGGCCACTGCTCATCTGTATCGGCTTTGGGTCTGCACCTTCCCCGCTCTTCCCCCCAGGTGTTTATTTGCTCTGTTTTAAGAACTCAGCTCAGTGCTTCTGGGTTCTTTTTACTGCTTCTTTTTCAAAAAGACAAAAAAAAATTAAACTGAGGAAAAAAAACAGCAATGTAACCCCTTCGGTGCTAAGCTAACTGCTTTGTTCAACCTGATCAAGTGCTGGCCGACATACAGATTTCCTTTCTTTGTCCTAAGAAGCACCACACATCTATGTTTTGAACAGGGATGGGCTGAGAGGGGTAAGAAAGAGCAAGTATGTTTTTGAAAGCAATTAAAATCTCATGTGTATCTAGCAGAGCAAAACGCAAATATGTAAATGCAGACTGCTTTCAAAGCTAGTTGTTGCCCGCCTCATGGTAGTAAATAGGATATAGTCTATAAGGTATTGAGGGCATTATAGATATACATATATTTTTTAAAAAGAAGACAAAAAGTTTCCTTTATCAATGAAATGCCCTTTAATTTTCCTGAAGCTGTACCCTTCAAAAGTAAATACACCTGGCTGTGCTTACATCTGGTTGTTTTGCTTTGATCCACTTCAGCAGCAGTGACTACTTTAACTGCAAGGGCAAAAAGGTAGGAGGACAGAGAGAATGCCTCCTGCTAGGCCCGATATGAAGTAAGTGGCTATGAATTTTCAGGATTAAAGGGACTAATCAACATGTATGTCTGTGTCTATATACATGGTTCTGTGGAAATATAGAACAGCATACATGCCACGTTACTGCAACAGTATATATGTTTTAATATATATAAACACGTTGTGAATTGCAAAGGGCTTTTTGAGCTGAGGAAAGTAGTTTCTGGTGCAAGGTGTGGGCAATTTGAGATTTGCAAGCAGGGTTGAAATGAATATTCCTTGTATGTGGTTTTTGTTTTTTTTTTAAAGTAAGGACAGAGACAAAAGGCCATTGGAAGCTTAAGATCCTTCTGAGGAAATAATGTATGACTTGATCTTCCACTTAAAAAATTTAGAAGCCAAAATCAGTCCAAAAATAAGGGCCAAACAGAGTGTCAGTATAAATCAGTAAAGCTCCACTGATGTCCAGGTGCCAACTTATACTCTCTACGCTAAAAATAAATATTCCCACTGGTGCCAGGAGCCCAAACTGGGCTCTTAATACTTTTTTCTTTTTTCATTAACCTATGATAATATATTTCCTCTTTGAATTTGTAGATTTTGTCAAAACCCAAGCAAAACTTGGACAGTTTCTGTCCAAGGAGTTTCTGTCCAAGCAGAGCCATCTGAGTGTAGCGTACCCCTGAACTGCACTGGGGCTTTGTAGTCTCTGTCTTTAGCTAAGGAAGAGATGGTTTCCCCTTCCACTAGTATCACCATTGCAATGAGAACAGCCCTGTTAATACACACAGCAAACTGGGCCCTCCTTTACAGGGATTAAACCCTCCAAATCTGATTTCAAGCCCTTAGAATTCAAATGCCAAATGCTACTCAAAGGGAATGATTATTATTTTCTCTCCAGATGTCATTCCTGTTAATCAGTCACAAGGACAAGCAGCTCATATTTTCCTTTCTATCTGTATTTACTAACAAAGTACACTACATGACAGAGGCTCTTTCCCTCAGACCTAGCTGAACACCACCTGCATGTTGTCCTCATCTTTCCTCCACCTTAAAATCAAACACTGTTCTTTCCCAAGTAGCAAAACCGGGACAAATGCCAGATGATTACACCTGCAATCTGTTCTCTTTAGAATTTTATTTCAGTTTCTGAGGGCAGATAAGTACACACAGGGACACGCACCCACAGAAATTTCAGTAGCCTGAAGTTGAAGCCGCTTGACTTCAACGGACTTGCTCTGAGTTGACACTGCTGCAAGAGAAACTACACACCAGGCAACCTCCTCAAATTCCTACATTTTCATACCATTCCCATGTATTCTGTTTTGTTTTTCTTTTCTCAACAATTACTGAAGCCTGGGTATCAGCCAACAAATTTACAGTGGATAAGTAGTAGGGGAAACCAGTAGTAGGGACTGGTTTGCACTTACTCATAGACCTAGTCCTAGCACTACTGGAACAATTAAACAAGCTTTGAATTGGATCTAATTGCAGCCATTTGGAGGAGCTGTGATGTATGATTTTTTTAAAAAAAAGTCTCTAAATAGGTATCACAGCCAGATCCCTTGGCCCCCATCTTCTCTATATAGAGAGAGTGAGAGGGAAGAGATTTTATATCAAACAACAAAATTTACCATTAGCAAATGGATCCACCTAAAATGGATCTAAACCACTCGAGAAGAGGGGGATGTAGTTTGGTTTGATTTGATTTTTGGGGTTCTTTTTGTGGAAAACATTTTTCTATCAGAAAAAAACCCCAATGATTTTAGTTAATGTTTCCACTCTGAAAACTGTTTTGTCATTTCAACCTTTTGTTCCAATGAGAAATGGGAAGTAGTTTCAAAAGTATTTAAATTACTCAAGGGAGGACTATTTCACATCTAAATCTGGTGACTTCCACTCAAATCATTGGTCCAAGTTCAGACCACTGAACTAAAGTAGATGTCATTGCCTGGTCTCCTGTGTGTTCCCTATCATAGACTAATGGTGATGTGCTCAGGAACCTGACATGGAATGCCCTATCATGGAGCTATTCCCCTAAAAACAGTTTTTTCACAGAAAGGTTATACATTTTGGAAGTGTTGAATGACTTTGCAAGGAAATATCATTCTTTTGGCATGTGTATGATTGGATGAGCTGTCATATAGAGAAGGTAAAATCATGGTATCTGAAGACACACGTTCTCTCTCCATCTCTGCCATGGGCTGTTGGTTGGGAAAGCCAAGGGGATTTTAGGGTTATCTCTGCTGGCAGATGTAACATGTTTCCTAATACCACATTGGCCTAAACTCCAGGGCATGTGATTTGCGAATGGTCAGGCTGTTGCCCGGCTCTCATCACCTCCAGCCCAGGTTCTCTGCCATACTTGCCCCAGGTTTTGCAATGTAGGTTTAGAGATCCTTGCCTACCCAACAGAAGTTCTGGGAAGGCAGACTAGTTACATATTTCTTGCAAAGCTCTTGAGCACTTTCTGACAGAAAGGAGTCCTGAAAGTTCACAGCATCTTCTCAAATTACTTTTCATCCTAGGACCATCTTTGATTAGTGAATTTTGATAGTACTGGAAAATTGGCACAGCCATAGAGAATAGCACAATTTAAATACTTATTTTCCAGAAGTGCCACTTTTCCCATAAACATTGAAATTTGACTAATTGCTGCTGGAACTCGTTAATATTCAAAATCCAGAAAATGCTCTTGCACTTGATTCCTCAGATAAACCTTATTCAAATAAAACAAATTCCTTAATCACTACAAAAATGATAAAAAAGAAACTGTTAAGGCAGGACACCTGGGCTTTTCTAATGTTCTGATTGCAATAAACTGTAACACTGGATATTATCCATTTGCCTTGCAGTGGAACTGCAGCCAGGCTTAGGACCCCTTGTACTAAGCACTTTACTAAAACACAGAAACATGGACCTGCCCCAAAAGAGCCTTCAGTTTCACTGTGGTTGTTTGTGTGACCTTGGGCAAGTAATGTAACTGCTCTGTGCCTCAGTTCCCTCATCTGTAAAAATGGGGGGCGTAAAGCTTCACAAGGATTATGTGAGGATTATTTAGTCAATGTTGGTGAAGTGCTTAAAGATCTTAACATCAAATGGGCTGCAGGACTGTGGTGATGTTGGGCAGAGCAGGACTAAGCAATGCATCTTGTCCCCTTTCCCTTGTCTCCATGTAGCTCAGCAGATTGATCTGAAACTGATCTGAAACAGTTTCTGGAGGAGGACTAGCCCCATGGATTTATCACAGTCCTGCTGGGTCATGGAGCTGGAGAAAGCAGAGATGGAAAGAGCACGTGGATCATCGGGTGCATTCCCAAGAGTCCATGCCACAGACATCGTTGTGTCTTATTCTGCCACCCTAAATCCTCCCTGGTTGGAAATCTTCCGAAGAAGGGTTCTGTTCAGCCCAGGCCCTCTCAATCAGACATGTGAGACAGAAATAATGGTCTAAGCTTTCCTAGTAAGAAGTACATTTTTTGTTAACTAAGCTTGAAACTCAGTCATGTCCATGCTTTGAATCTTGCCTTATTAACCAAACTCAACCCATTCTGGACTCAGGTCACTCACCTGAAGTTGTCCTTCCAGTGCCATTCTGACCCAGTGTGGCTTGCAGGTGAAAATGCTCATCCATCCAAGTTAGGGTCAAAGATCTGACAGTTCAAATGGGAGAGGCTGGCTCTTTCCTAGATCACTTCTGCATCTGAGCCATCCTTCCCGAGGGTCTAGAGAGACCAGGATCCAAATTAGATGCCCAAAAGTAGATTTGAATGAACAGGGAATACTACTTTAAGTTCTGCCACAACTTTTTTTCTCCCCCACGGTGGTGTTTCAGCACCATTTCTAGCCTCACACTAGAAGCCAACAACCCAGCTCTGAGCTGGCCAAGACAAGTGACTGAAGGCAGACCTAACTCTTCTTTATGTCCAGTGAATGCATTTCTCCCCATCTGGGTGACATTGCCCTCGGTTTGGAGGAATGCTGCCAAGACCAAGGCCAAGCTCCTCAGCAGCAGCTGTCTCAAAAGCTAAGGAGGTTTAGATGGGATGGGCTGACAGGTGTCAACACGATGCAAAACCGGTGCTATTAACTCGGCATAGAGTGCCTGCAAGTCTCTTTCTTTTTGATCACCAAGCAATTACCTTACGCCTGGAAGCCTGTTGTTTGTTGGCACTGTCTGTAAGTGGCTTCTCACAGGAAGGCTCTGAGTATGTGTTCTGTCTTACTCCCCAGCTCTTCCTCTAATTTCTCAGTCTTGGAGGGTAAGGTTGGGGGGTGGATGTTTGTGCGCTTGAGTGTGAATTTATAGGCAAGAGAAATAGAGCAAGGGCCAAAATGGGCGTATTGACTGAGTAAGGAAAGAATGAGCAGCACAGGCTAAGAGCTTGGAAAACCAGATATGCAGATTTTTATCTCCGTCAGCCTGGCCAGACTTCTGTAAACCCATCAAGATCGTTGTCTGTGTCCAGGATGATTTCTTCTCCGGGCTCCTGGGGAGTGACAGATTGAGATATTCAGGACAGGGCGTCACAGAGGGATGAGATCAGACTTGCTGACTGCCTTCCACTTCCCCTGGTTTAATGGAAGCTGAAGGCATTCAGCACATCCCAGGAGGCAGTCCACGTCAGGTTGTGCCCTGTTTATTTTAGGTTATGCTTTGAGCATTCAAAGCTCAATTCTGCTTCCATTACTCCTGTGCAAGCATGTTGAATATGGCAAGATGTGGTCATTTTAATTTATGAAGGCTACTAAAAAGCTTCCAAAGTGCTAGATAGGAGCTCACAAAATCAATGTGCCCCTGAAAAGACCAAAACCTGGTCTCAATTTTACCAAGGCACCAGCCACCCTGCCTGAACACCCACTATTTTTTTCTGGAAAAGCCCTGGGTTTTCTGTCATCAGCAAGGCCAGAATTTGGCCTGGCCCCACCTGCCCTCATTAACTCCAAAAAGCCCTTTGTGTTTGTCAACAACTGTCCTCATTAACTCCAAAAAGCCCTTTATGTTTGTCAACAACAGCTAGGTTAGGGCAAGCAGCGTTTCAATTCTCAAAACCTTGTGGTGCCTTTTCTTGTGGTGCTTAACCTTCACAGGACTTCAGTCAAGGCAACCACTTGCATCAAACAGCAACGCCAGTACTTTTCCTCTGTATTACGTGCCAGTGCAGTAACAGACTTTAATGTATACATATATATAGATGGATAGATATATTGATATAGTTATAATTATATATATATATATATAATTGAGGTTCTGATGCCGCTGTATGGGGAATGGACCATTCCTCTGCAGGATTATCTACTGCTTGAGTGAAACCAACAGCTCAACATCCCGTAAAGCATTACAGCCTTGGAGAGGAGCTTCTCCTTCCGACGTTCATTTTTCCCGATTCCTTCTCTCCTCCTGCTCTTCTTCCCGCTCTCAGAATCTCCCTCCGTGAAAGCTGCTGTTTTGCACCGTGGCAATTTCTCCAAACAGCTCTCCCCATTGCCAGCATATGCCACAAGGCAACATCTCGCTCCTGTCATGGTATGGAGAGGTCTTCCCTTGCCATGAAAGGAGGATGGTGAGGCCAGTGAGGTGGCATTCTAGGGCAGCATCCTTGCCTTATTTTTGTGCCAAGGTGATGCAAGTTGCCACGTGGCAAATGACATAACTCCCACTAGCAAAACCATCTTTGATGAGCATCTCCATCTCAGCTTCTCCAGCCAGTCAGCAACTCAGTGTCTTTCTTTTTTTCCTCTTTGGCTGCTCAGTTTCCTGCACCGCAACCCTCGCTGGCAGGGAGGAAGGAAGCTGCCGAAGGTGGTTTGCTTTGCTCACACAAGTAGTTCTGCCTGACTTTAGTAGCTGAGGGATTGTATTTTTGTCAAGGGACTGCTGGGTTGGTTCAATCATCACCTTTGAAGTATTGTTTAAACTGCAGATGGATGGCATAACAGATGTTGAGTGAAGGTATTTTCTACTAAAGTGAACAACACCAATAATATTGTAAAAGGTGCTAGAGTCAAACCTCATTTTATATACTTTGGTTCTTAGAGAAAAAAACAAACTAAAATACACAGAATTCTTCCTGTGCAGCCTTACTCTAGATTGTTATAACCAACTCTTTATCAAAAAAAAAAAAAAGTGAAAAGGTTAAAAAAGGACAAAAACGAAGTGATCCTGTATAAAGTGTAACAAATATGACTTTCCTATATAAATGTAAATGATCAGACATATATTAAAATGCACTTGAGGCAGGCAGCAAGCATGAAAAGCTTTTGAAGTATCCTTTTTAATGCGCAACACCTGTCTTTCTTCATTTGGCTGGTGCAAGAGGGAATGTGCCAAGTCGCTTTTATTTCCTTTTCATTCTCTTGGTGAGTTTTGGAAAAAGGCAAGAGGGATAGAAAGAGGGTGGGGAGGTTTAGCTAGCAAGAAAACCTGGAATAGTCATCTCAGTTTGAATTTTGATTTCGTTTATTTTCTTGTTAGTTTATGACGTCAGTGACAGTGTTTGGACTCACACTTCATTTCTCAAATGCTTTTGAAAGCTTTGTTGCCTGCCCCAGGTGCTGAGCATAACTCTTTACCTCAAGAAAGCATACGAAAAAAAAAAAAAAAGTCAATTTTTTTTCCCATCTCTGGAAAATTAAAGCAAACAAATGACAACAAGAAAAAAAAAAAAAAAAGAAAAAGCAAACAACCAGCAGGGAATGAAGGAATGAAAATTTTAAAAAGAAAGCAGTCAAAGCAGAGGTTTGGTGATCAAACTGAGCCATTCTGGTGCTTTTCCCCTTTTGTTGTGTTGCTGATGATCAAAATTACATGAGATGGGCTTAGACAAGTTTGTGGTCTTAGGATGTAGCAAAAAATGTATTTAAAAAGAATACAAATTTGCATGGAAAAAACTCTGATGGAACATTTAAAGAATGGCTGTTTCAATGTCAGACGTTTAATGTTAGCATGTGTGTGTGCTGTATATACCTTTTCATGTGTGACATGTACAGTTGACTGAGGAAAAAAAAGCAAACATATGGAACCTAACAAAAAAATAATAATCAAATGCTATTTTATCAGATGATGCACTTTTTCACCTTGATGAGAAGCCACTGTTCACAACTATGCAATCTTCCAGTTTCTCTCTCTATCTCCTCTCTCCAACCTCAAATTTCCAAACTATTTTCCATAACCTAAACCGTTTTTTCTTTTGTACAAAGAAACACAAAAAGTTCCAAACTCTATTTCAAGGTGAGAGTGCTACTGTGACTTTTCTCAACTGATAAGAGCTAAAAAAACAGACAAACAAAGGGGGTTTGGTTTGATTTTATTTTTAAGAAAAAGGAGGTTTGAACATGACCCCCTTTATGTTCTCTAAGTGAATCGATGTTTTCTACATGTGCCAGGCTTCTGTTGACTGGTTTTGGGTTGAATTTCGTTTCTTGGTTCATTTTTCTCTCTCGTGGGTTTTAGGATCATTATTTTTTCCTGTTTCTTTCCTTAAGTAGTTCTTTTCCCTTTTAATTCTGGTTTTGTATTGTAGGTATTGGGGATGTGAAGATGAAGGTGAAATTTGGCTTAACTTCAAGTGTTTCAGTACATGTGTGTGCTGTATGTATATAGTTTTCTACATAGAAAATTTTACGCGCTTTTGAACGCACTTTACGACTTGTATGTACAAAGTTGTCTATATAGAAAAAGTAGTGAGTGTCACCTGACCTTCAGAGAAGAGCATTTTGATTAAGAGGAGCTAAGATGTTTGAATATCTCACGTATGTGTGTGTGTATTATATACTATATTATATATTATAGAAATATATAATAGTGTATGTCCATGTTAGGGTGTGTATAATATATACACACATCCAAACACATCATCATGCCCTTCTATACCATTAAAGCATAGGTTTTGTATTTCTTTAAGCTATAATAAATAGCCTGACTCTACTGGGTAAACTTCTTCCCTGCCCTTAGGCAAAAGGTAGAAAAATTGTCCTCCCCTGTTACTTACAGAGCAGATTCCTGAGGGGATTGTAGCCTTTATAACCTTTTTTTCCCCATCCCAGTTTATCAACAGGTGCTGAGGACAGAGTGTTGGTGAGGAAACAGGGTCATCCAGTGATGAGCTCAGGAAATCATGAGACTACAAGATGTGGCTGCCATGTCCCCTGCCCACCACCAACTCACTATACAACTGAGAGCACATTACTCCCACTTCTCTGTGCCTGTCTAACTGGGGTTGCTAATGCTTAACAAACCTTTAAGCACTTTGCACTCATGGTCCCTTCTCTGCAAATACCGTAGGGTCCCTCTCAATACTAGTGGGAGGTGATTAGGGCCAGTTTATGGTAAGATCTTCACCAATGTACCCCTTGTCCTCCATCTCTCTTCTGTTCAGGAAGCCCACTGCTGCCTCATTGGGCCATGCTTTGACCTTCATCCCCTCACCATTATGTTTTAAATGTGCACAGTTGTGCTTCTCCTTCCTTCCACTTAAGGCTTCCCCATGGCCGTGGCCCAGCACACTAACACCCTTCAGGTTATCCAGCCCCTTGAAAGCAAAGCAATGCACCCATCAGAGTTAAAATAAAAGCAGACCTGTGTTCCAGTCCAAAATGGTTTGGTTTGGGTTTGGTTTTTCTTTTGTGACACGAAAATCCATATCTTTGGCAAACCTCTGTTTGGTAAAAAGCAGGAAGGGTTCACTTTGTGGAAAGCCACTTGCAGCTTTCAGAGAGCACATTTCTTGGCAATCATGTAGCCCTAGTTGGGGATGTTTGTCCAAAGTATTTTGCCTGCAGGCTGCATGAGCGTGGGATCCAATCCTCTAAATGAGCCAAAATAATGGGTATCCAGTGAGTTATCAAGGTTCCTTCCATACTCAAGAGAGACAGCAATGTACCTCTGGGTAGCGAGTCATCCCAGTTGGTTTCTAGTTTAGATCTGGTTTGTGCCCTTTAGCTGGTTACATTGAGGTGAGGTGAAAGATTTACCACACGTACCGTAAGACATGTTCTCTTCCCTCTCTAGCAATGAACTTTCAAAATTATCTGTTTCAACATAGCTCCATGCTTGCTCAGCAGCCTCTGACAAAGTGGCACATCCAAATCAGGCATTCCTTTCCCAGGACTAAGGGTATCAGGCTGCAATTCAGAGTGAGACCTGCTTAGTGGAAGGGGGCATTACATTTTCTTAAGTGGTGCACACTTTCATCACTCTTCACAAAAATCTCTTGAAAATTAATTCACAAGCAGTAACTCTTTGTGTTTTCCTAAAGGATAAGGTCATTCTTTGGCTAGGTGAAAAACAAAAAGTAAGATCTGAGCTACGACAGTGATTTGTTTAGTAGATTCACACAGTAAGCTGGTAACAATCACATTGGCTTCTTCTCTTGCTCATTAGCAATCTGTTCTGGTCAAGTCTCCTAATTTTCTTTAATTCAGCCATGACATTGTAAATGGTATGAGAATTAAGTTCAGATTGCCACCATTTGCAGAACAGCTAGGGTGCTTCCAGACCATCACTTCCTACCTTTTCAAGAAGATTAGGAGATGTCTGAGCAGCAGCAAAGGAACTGCTAATCCAGACCCTCAAACTTGGGATTTTTTCATGTTTCACATAAAGTACCTGAGAGCTTCTTATATCCCTGATAATATGTAGCTCCTCCATCCTGGGGTATGAGGGTGCTGTGCCCTTCCTTTGCTGCACGTGCCACCTCATGGGTAAAGATAGTCCAACAGCGCAAAGAGCTATTACCAACCGTCCTTATGGTCAACATTATTGGAAAGGTTTTTCTGTATCCAACCTAGTTCTCCCTTGCTATAGTTAAACCCACTGTTTCTCATATGACAGAATCCCTGATAGGTGGGGGTTGAAAGGGCCCTCCAGAGCTCATCCATCACAAATCCCTGTTAAAGCAGGTTCCCCTTGATCAGGAGGCACAGGAACATGTCCAGGATGGTTTGGAAACCTCCTGAGAAGGACACTCCACACCCTCTTTGGGCAGCTTGGACCAGAGCTCCCTCATCTCAACACCAAACAAGTTTCTTCTCTTGTTCCAGTGGTACTCCCTGTGTTACAGCTTATTTCTGTTACCCCTTGTGCTGTCACTGGACACTACGGGAAAAAAGTGTCCCCTCCATCCTCCTGACATCCACCCTTTCATCTTCATGTCTTTTCACCTGCAGAAGCACCAGGTACATATTGTCCTGGATTAGTAAACTAAATTTAAAAGCTAGGAAGCCCAAGGCTGAGTCCTTTCCAAACTCTTGTGATAAGAATTATCTGAAAAGCCCCAGTCATCCAGGTGCCTTAACAAGTCTCCTTGTGGGAGTGCAGACCAATCAGTCAGATCCCACCAGGTGTCAATACTGGCCCCAGTCACTTCAGTGGTACCACCTTTCTTGCTACGTATCTGCTGTTACTTAAAAAGAGTGACAGAATCCATCAAGGGACTTCCCTTCTCCAGAAGCCTGGTTTCTTTGGCCACTGTCAACAAGTCCAAGCCAATATTCACAAACATGCCTCAGTGAATGTAGTCTCAAGCATTCCCAGGGTGTGCTGCTTCTTCTTGGCCTTCAAAATGGGAAGGGAGTAGATTATTTTTCTTTTGCTAATGCTCAACCCCAGGAGATTCCCCTACTGCAGAGTCCTCTCTCTTTGTCTGCCCTCATGCACTACTAGTACCCTGAGAACACAGGCTATTTCTCACAGCTGTCTTATCAACATTAGAAACCATGAAAAATCAATGAAAATTTTTCCCCTGGAAATTACTAGTTTGTAGGGAATACTTCCGATTTTACTTTCCCCTCTTCCCCATCCCCCCTTGCAAATGGCATTACTTCTAAATGGGCTCTAATATCAATAGCAATGTTAGTAGGATCCATTGATTAAGCTGTGAATCAAAGCTCACTGCTATGGTGGATATACATATGTTAATAACAGTTACGTTAAGCCAAATTTAGCAGCTGGATTCTTCAACATCCCTTTGTTTTGTATCTACCTCACTATGATTTCTTTGATTTCTTGTGATTTAGTGTTGTATACAATGTCAGGAGTGATATGTAGATAAAATATATATATATATATATATACAAATATATATTTTTTGCTTTGCAATAAAGCTCAAAGCTATAACATGAATATTCATAAAATGTCATAATCTTTATTGTAATGTTCCCTTCTTAGTTGAAAAATCATGTCTGAGTCCTATTTTCCTGTACATTAGAGTCAATATTGCGTTAATGAGTGAATGGTTATTTTTTCTGTTACTTTTCCATGAGTGATATTTTTGAGATGTGAGATAGACACCAGAGTTGTCAATCATGAATTGGCTTACTTTTTATTTTCCCCACAAATACAGGCTGTTTGTAACTGGAATCAAACAGTGAAATTGAAGGAAAAGGATTTGCAGTCCTGATCTTAACACTGAACTTGGCAAGGGGCAGAGAGGGTGTCTATTAGGACTGTGAAGGGAAAATATGTTCACCTGTTTCCATTTGGGTGCAGTGGGGATTCATTCTTTGAAATAATTGAAATGTGGCCCCTCCTTGATCATGGGGACCACACTCACTGAAATGATCTCCATATACTGAAATTGTCTGTGTAATGGGAGTCACTGACCCTGAGTCACTAAACCAGGTCCTTTCTGTGGGAATGAAGAGAGACAGAAATCTCCCCAGGATAATTCACCCCATGCTAAGTCTCTTGCCTAAAGCATATGGGGTGCATCTCCTTCAGGATGGCTGTCTCTCCCCATCTCTGTGAATGGAACTGTGAAGATGAGCTCACATTGGATACTTCAACATTATGGCCTAAAACCAAGTTCAAGGACTGCCATTGTGAGTGCACAAATGTCATCCTGGCAAGTGAATAGTCTTGATTTTTGGTCATGTGCATTATTCTGAACCACGTGATACCTTGTGCTCTATCAATGGAAGGGGTGAAGAAGGTAGGAGCTCCTGGCAAAGTGAATAGGACTTTGCCTACTGCTTCTGTGCTTATGTGGTGGAAAATGTCCTCGGACCAGTGAGTAGTCAGCAATGCTGTAATAATGAACATCTGGCACAGAAAGGCTGGATGAGCCCTGCAGCATGGAGAGGAGCATCAGGGAGGACTGTTGAGGTGGACAGGACCTCTCATCTGTTTATTCCTAGTGAAGCCTTTCCAAATTGATCCTGCTGCTAGTAATGTGAGGGGAAAAAGCCCTCATCTGCCGAGTGCGATGCTTCTTCAACACCCACACTGTTCTTATTGGCTGGAATTAGAAAAAAATAAAGCATTGAGCCCCAAATTCTGTGACTCTTTGCTTGATTAGAAAATACTTCCATAGATCTCACACATTGACTTTACTGGGAGCAGAATGAGGGGAATACTCTCCATTTCCTTTCTACCTGACTGTGGGGAAAGTAACATTTTCCTCCACTGCTTTATCAAAAGAAACAAAAGAAGTAGTGATCAGAAAGAATTGGAAACAAATGGAGTATGATATACATTTTAAAGTATGGAAAAAAAAATACTACTGAACTTAAATCCAGCTATTCCATCAGGGAAATAAACAAACTATAAAAAGATGCAGGAAACAAAACTTACACATGATCAATCTCAGAGGAGACAATGCTACTGGGTTTCACCTAAAGCACAAGACAGGACTGCAAAGCACATATTTAGAGTTGGTTTCATGAAACCCCTTCTGTGTAGTCTTCTCTCTAAAATTGGCACAGTGATGCAGTACGAACAGCATTTTATTTTCCTCATTTCAATCTGGTGTCTGTACAAATCTGGCTTGGTTTTTGGTTTGTTTTTGTTATTTTTGTTGCCTGTTCCCAGCTATTTCTGTTTTTATGGTGCAGTATTTTGTCTATATGGAATGAAATACAGATGTGTTCATGAAATTGTATAGCAGATGGAATTCCACATTGGAGTGGATTTGAAAAAGGAAAAAAAAAAACAACTTAACAATGGGGAAAATATCTATATGAAAAGTATGCTTCCAATGTGTGTGTTTGAATTTGAGCATTTTATCATTCTACTGAGCTTTTTGAAAGATTTATTTTGGAATAATGAGACTTTATGAAGGTTGAGGGTTTTGAGATACCAAAAAGCACAATTACCGTTAAACTGTTATGATTTTATTGAGGTTCCATTATGTTATTTTGTTCTCTGCATATTTGAACATTATAATCCCAAAATTTTGACGTGAAATATGTAATCCCTTCTATCTGTTCATTAATCATCTTGCATTAGGCAAAAGGGAGAGATGCAGCTGTTTTATTTCTGCTCAGAAGTCATGCAGAATTCCTGGCCTTATTTGTTCTTTATTTGCTTTTAAAATCCTGGTAGTTAGTGGGTATTGTCTTCGAGACCTGTAAAGTCAAAAAGGTCTTTTAATTGAATGACAAAGAGTCTATCCAGTAAATGGAAGGGACAGTCTGGATTTTGTCACATCTGCAGGGAAATGCAGTCTATGAAGGACTAGGTAATGAAAATAGCTTGTGGATCTGATATGGTCGTGCTGATAAATGCTAAGGAGGGGCCAGGCTTATACTTGCTGCACTCTGCAGCTGCAGGCACAGATCCTGGATGAAGTAAATCTCTGACATAGTACTGACAGTGTCCTCATGATATTCAGAGTGTGGTGGGTTGTGTGATGAAGTGGGAAAGTCTTAAGCATTTCTTTTTCTTTGTCTCTTTGTCTGAAGGAAGCTTGGATTTTCTTCCCTTACTCTCGCAAGTATTTCCGCTGATGCTAATGGGATGCCTTTTGGTTTGGTCACAGAAGCATCTTCCTGCCACATCTTCTTGCTGCTTTGCTGCTGTGATGGTATCATGACAATTTCCTAATGCTGACTTCAAGGTTTTATGTCTTTCTGTAGCATCGGCTCTGCTTTACTGAGAAGCTCTGTGTATCATTTCCATCACGTGCAATACGTCTGTGGAGGAAGGAGTGGTTCTTCGAGCTTCACACTCACTGCTGTCTGCTCTTTTCCAGGTTGTAAAATTGTTCATTTCTGTAGAGGTCTCATTTATTTTGGTAGCCGTTTTGTGAGCAAGATTTTCCTCTTACTCCAACTCTGTAAACGTGGGAGAGCTTGTGGCACAGAGTAGCAGCACGCATTGGTGAGAAGGGTTGTGCCATTGGAGTGAGAGTCACCTCTCCGTTGACTGTTGCATGACAGATGGGTTGTAAGAAGTAGATGTGATAGCTTTGAGAATGTCTTTTTCTGTCTTGCTTACTAAAGAGAAGATTTAGTTAAAGGATTGAGTTGGTTCTGGCAGTGGAGCCTTTATAGAAATCAAGAGTCATTTGATTTGGATCAAGGATCTCCCGAGGTCCTGTAGGCAGCAGAGCACTGACAGTGGGTTTTTTTCCATCTCTTTTATTTTCTCTTAGTTATCTGCTGAGGTTTGAAGGTACAAAGTCAAAGTTGGCTCACTCACTGCTCAGATCAAGTCAAAATGGTTGGCAGCAGAAAAGGGTGATGTCTGTGCTGTTAAGGAGCAGACAGATGTCTAAAGTGTGATGCTGAAAGCATGGCTTGAAGGTCCCTTATTGGCTGCATGGTTGGGCATCAAGAGAAACCTGAGCTCATCTCCTGAAAGGGAAACCAGTGCATCGTCAGAAGATCCTACAAAAGATATCAGAGCTTAAAATATATGGAAAAGGTCCTGCAATTTTAGCCCATTGAAATACAGACTTGCTTAGCAAACGGGGCTAAGGGCATAGTGCCTGAAGTGGCAACTGTGAGGCTTTGTTATGGCCATTCCACTGTCAGGTAAAGGTGATTATTCAAACAAGCGATGGATCACCTTAAGTGTGAAGAGAATTAGCCTGGAATCACCAAAGTAGTCATGCCATCCAGCGCACATGCCATCCATCCATGCCACTCTTGCCAGACCATAACCCTGACTAGATATACAAGGCTGGCAGATGCTGAAAGAATAATCTTTTCTCCCCTCCTCAGTGGGCCTGACCCATCACTGAGGCTCGTTTGAGTCTCAAACTTGCACTTTGAATGCACGTTTCTCAAGTGATAATAGCATTAGCTATAAGGACACTCAGTTCTTCTTGGTGCCAGTCCCTCTTTGGATCATTAGCTCAACATGGGTGACATCACTTGGCAGTGAATTTCTCACAGATCTGCCTGGGCACCAGATCAACATTGTACTGCCCAGCCAATTTCAGCCTTCAAGATGAACAACCAAACTGTCTTGCTGGTGGACCTGCTTGGAGTCCCATCCTATGATCTTGCATGCTCTTTGTGTTCTATGGAGATGCAGAGTGAGGGGCTGAATAACATTTGGACATGCTTTGATGATGTAAAAGCTCAAGACTTTATAAGAGCTACAGATTATTATCACATTCCTGTTGAGTTCCTTGTCTACATCCACAGTAATAAATTAAACAGCAGGACCTGGCTATAGGCACCACCAGTCAGTTGGCAATGTTTTTTGGAAACAAGATCCTTGGCATGGTTTTGGCTGGGGATAGCTAGCATTGACCCAAACAATCCCCTGTTTGAAGATTTTGCAGGGAGATCTGGAGACAACAGGCACCTTGTTTATGAGCACTCTGTCTTGGAGGCTGTCACAGGGAGAAAGAATGGCCCCTGGAACTGATTTGCTTGTTACACGTATAGTCAACGTGCATCTTGCCAGCCTGCTAGTTAAATGGCATGACAACCTATGGAGTGATAGTCAAGAGAAGGCAACCCTAGATTACTGCTACAGCCACCTGCTTAATAAGAGAGACAAGATTTCAGGGAGAGGTCATATCTTTTACTAGAAATATATATTTCATTATCAAAATACATCCTCCTTTTTAAACCATGCCTCTTGTATTATTTTAGTCAATGTCAGCTACCAAAATGTGACTAGGAAGTCTTTAGAAATGTCTTACAAATGGATTTTGTCTCAGTGTTGTCATTCTAATGTTAACAAACTTCTCTGTCTCTTTTAATCCTTATGCAATGCACCCTGTTCTTATCCCAGAACATGCACCAAAGCAAGAGACTTCAACTTTGCAAGGTGCCAAAGGTTT
This sequence comes from Urocolius indicus, assembly GCA_013401255.1. Lineage (NCBI taxonomy): Eukaryota > Metazoa > Chordata > Aves > Coliiformes > Coliidae > Urocolius > Urocolius indicus. The sequence goes on along the minus strand of WBNH01002456.1, from coordinate 825 downwards.
CTTATTAAGTCCTAAAATACCATCCCTGCTTTCCGTGGGAGTTGAAGGGATCAGTATGTTCCAGGAAGAGCCCAGAATTTTTTTACTGCATGCCTTCCCTTTGTTATGCTGCCAACACAGCCTCAAGGACAGCATATGGCCTTGTTACACTTGGGTTTTTTAATTATTTTTTTCAATAATAAAAAAAGAAGAATAAAAAAGGGAAGATGCTTCTGCAGAATTCATCAGCTTCAGAGCTGTCTGCATTTTCCTGCAACAATTCCTTGTTTTTCAGGCTAAGGGAATGATCACTTCCCCTTCCAAGACTGATTCAAAATGTAATTCTTTGCCTTTTCTCAAAATACTTCCTCAGCTCCAGTGGTCACTGGGAACTCAGCCTTGGGCTTTCTCAAAACTCATAGCCAAGAGCACTGAAAGAATTTGCATCAAGTGAGCCTTGGGGAGGTGTCTGGTGTGGCAAACTGAGGATGGGTAAAGAGTTCACAGATCTGGTAAGGCAGACGGCTGCACAACTCTCTGGATCACTTGTATTTGCTCGCTCCATTTGGCCCTGTGTTCTGTGCATCAGATGCCTTTACATTATTACTTTTTTTTCTATATATATGAAACGTTTTTATTGGAGAAAACAAATACATTCTCCTCTTCTTCTTTCATGATACAAGCAACTTTGATCCATATCAGCCAAATATGGGGCTTTCAAACAGCAGAGATCACCCATAACAGTTTATAGGAGCAGTACAGTTCCTTTCTCAGGAAAAGAAGTGCCTCATTTACACATAGCAGAAAGACAGATGAAAATGAATCTGATATTAAAATATATATATA
>WBNH01002455.1:0-15598 GCA_013401255.1 Urocolius indicus | reverse complement strand
GATTTTGGCTGGGACAGAGTTAAGAAAAGTGGAACAGTTAAGCCAAAAGTAGAGTCATGTCATGGCTGAGTATAGACCTTTATCTTCAGGAAGGAGGTATTATAGTGAAATATGTTCAGCCTATACAATTTCAACCATACTGGGGGCTCTGATGTTGAAATTGAGTTTATAGAATCTATTTACTTTTTTCCTTCCTTGTTTCAGACATCATTCTGGATAATAAAATGATTAATTTTTAAAGACGTCAGCAGACTTCTCTCACACTAACTTCAATTTAAAAGCTTTGGTGACAGATCAGATGTGATATAATATAACATCAGTGCTGGCAAAAATATAAAAATGATGCCATCTGTTGTTAGTTTGGATAGAGACGTCAATTCTTTTAACTAGGCAACTAATCTCTCTCCAGAAGTTCCCTGTCCCTCTTGAGCTGAGGAGCCCAAAACTGGACACAGGACTCCAGATGAGGCCTCGCTAGGACAGAGTAAAGGAGGACCAGAACCTCCCTCGACCTGATGGCCACACTCTTCTTGATACATCCCAGGATGCCATTGACCTTCTTGGCCATGAGAGCACATTGCTGGCTCATGTTTAGCTTATTGTCAACCAGGACCCCCAGGTCTCTCTCTGCAGAGCTGCTCTCCAGGTCAGTTCCCAGCTTGTCCTTGTGCATGGGGTTGTTCCTCTCCAGATGCAGAACTCTGCACTTGTCCTTGTTGAACCTCACGAGATTCCTCTGTACCCAAAAATTGTTAAAGATTTAACAAAAATTCTGCAAAAGCAAGGTTTAAACTCAGTAAGAAAATCCTATGTGTCTTTTCTACCATGCCAGCTCAAAATGAATATGAGATAACAATTTAATTATATGTTAAAATATTATTACAGGCAATGTAATATCTACTGTGATGTTTATTTTACATTACATTCAAATAATTTCTAGATTTTTGACCCAAGCAACTAGACAAAAGCTTGGAGTATTGCCAGTTTTTCTAATCAGGAAAAAGAGCGATGATGCCCTTTTTAGCAACTCCATGTATTTTATTCGAAAGTAGCCTGGTATTTTTCTTGTTTTCCTGAACTCTGGAAGAACTGAAAAATTAATTTATTCCATGTTCATTATCTTTACATTATGTCAACTGTGCCTATGTGAAAAGCTCATTCTCTTGAACCATTTTTAGGGTTAAATCCTTATGTTCATATAAATCTTTGGCTTTACCTGACAAGTTTCATACTACGAATATAACATGCATTTGGCTTTTTACTCATGGCCCCTAACAACAGCATTAGCATCTCCTGCTTTTGCAGTGTGCTGCTGTAGCACCTCTACCTGCACCTGCTATACCTTAAACCCCAACACAGAATAGAGTCATAGAATAACCCGTGGTAAGCTGCTGTAGACAGCCATGAATGTCCCAGTGAAGCCCAAGCCCAAAGAGCCCTGATACCATGGTCCCAGAGGCCACGGAGCACTTTTACGCATTTAGCTTACTGTTGAAATATAGATTACAAAGCACTGTTGGCTAGGAAGAGATGAAAAGTGTACTACATGCTGTGTCTGTTAAACTGTGAACTGTATGAGATTCTTGATTAGTGTAGAGAATATCCTGAAAAATGGTACAGCTGTGTGATCCGCAAATCATGAGAATCATGCTTGATTGATCTTTTCCCTTTTAGCAGCAGAGAGAAAAAGGAATAATAGAGAAAGAGTTATAGTAGTAGAACGGAGAAAATATGCTTTCAAAAAACCTGAAATTAACCTATGCAAATAACTATGAACTGGCTCTGGAATACCTTTACTTCCATTTGTGTCTCATGTAAATGAGATTGAATCTAAGCAGCTGTTCTATGAATGGAAATAACATATAACTGTTAATGTCAAATTTGGGGCAAAACTACTTATAGGTTTTTTTTTAGAATTTTGAAATTCTAAAGGAGAAACAAATGTTTCTCTGTTGAGCATGCTGTCTTGTAGAGGAGAATGCTTCAAGCATTTACTCAGAGTCAAGTGATTAATGTATTTGACCTTGTAGTCTCCAGACAAAATTAGTGTCTGCTAGTTTTGTGGAATGTGCTGTGGTGGGTTTCTCACTGTCTCCTGAGACTTTCTAGATATACATGAAACACTTGCACTCAGGAACTATTGCAGTTGGAAAATTTCTATTTCAATTAGTATTTATTTTTAGAATATATATAAATATTAAAAAAAAAAAAAAGAGACAGGTCAAACAGCTTTAGCAGAAAGGGCTGTAAAATGGTTAATTGCAACAGAGCAGCTAGTTGACACGGTTCACTTTGACTGGTGAACCAAACTTGGCCCACAACTGCTCATATCCAGATTCATATCAAAGACATCTCAGTGCCTGTCTACCCTGACACAGAATGTTCAGAAAATTCTGCCGTTTAGGCTGCTGTGACAGAGATGTTGTTATTCAGCAGTCCTTCTGCCCTGCCAGAAGCAGCAGCATGAATGAGCATGACTCCAACCTTTGAGCGTGTTGACTTGACATTTCCATTGGGTAGGATGAAGTACTTAGCAGTGGCTCTATCTCCACATCCCAACTATCCTCTCTGGAAGAAAGAAAAGTGAGTTCCAGTACTTTTCTCCAAATAATCTGCTTGTAAGTATAAGCAAGTATCCCTGAAAACCCAACTGTAGCTTATTTAAATTCTTAAATAAATATTCAAGTCAGTATTTGCCATTTGCTTTTCAGTTCTATTTGATCTCTTCCTTGAAGTGGCATACTAAAAAGGAAGGACTGCCTCCATATTTGGATCTGAAAAGCTCCTCTTGCCTGTTACAGGATATAAGGCTGAAATACAAGGAGAATAGTCTGATTTCAATGAAATAACATTTTTATTATTTAGTCTGTTTAATCTATTGTTGAAAACTTCTCATAACGCAGCTCTAGAAAACCTTCCTATCTAAACTGAGGTTTTTTTCTGACATTGTATCGGAGATTGCCAGTATTCTTAATTAATCATGACTAGGTTATATTCCCTATAAAATTAACATTATATGAAGCATCAGTATTTCATTGGAACTTAATAAGAATGATCCACTAGAGCCAGTGAGCTTTTCAAAATTGACTAAGCTACAAAACCCATATAATTAAAAACTGATTTATTTTTTAAACCAAACCATCATTCTTAGATTTCTTCAGCACTTACAATTAGAGTACTAGTGTGCATATGTAAGACTATATTTAAAAGTTAGTCCTCCTAAACACACTTGTCTTGGAAAAAAAAAACAAAATCAAAAAGCCAAATTATGAATTCTCCGAGGATTTGGAGGCCTGTAACTCAGAAAATGTTATTGGAAAGGAGGGGGATCCTTTAAATTCCTGCAAGTATATATTCTCATTCAGTCAAGGTCACTTATCAATCAAACAGATGTCATTTCATAAACCTCCCTGAACAACTGTGTTCTGTTATCTAAATGGGAAGGAGAGGTGTTAATGGATATCTAAGGGATGAAATCATTTTAGCTTAGAGGCACTCAGCTGTTAGAACAGTTGTGAACATGTCTGGCTGCTAATATATGCTGATTAGTATTAATATCATATGCTGTCTGAAATGTGGCTGGCATGACATTTCTATCCAAAGAATGGTGATTACAACTCTGTTTTCTTTATTCTCTTATTTGAGTAATTGCTTCTGGCTGTGTGGACTATGAAGTTTGCAGCACATGCAGTACTGAGTTTGAAGATTTGTACCCACAGGCATCTGTTTGTCACTGTGATCCTGATGCTGAAGGAAAATGAAGAGCATTTGACCTCTTATTTTCTGCCAGCAAACGGTCCTGCAGATCCCATTGAGAAAGTAACAAAGACCTGCACTACAGAATTAGAAAGATATCATAGTATACTTGATACTTACACTGTGTGTTCTTGGTGCATTGATGCTGAAAAATTGGAGTTTTCAAGTGCTGAATCACAGAACAAACTTGCCTTTGCAGTCCAATCCAAACAAGTTTTTTTCTTTGAGATGTCTCCCTGTTTTTCCCTAACATGATACAGATACAATTGAAAAGTTTAGTGCCAAAGGGGAGACAACATTGATTAAAGATATTAACACAAAACACAAAATAAGTGTTTTGTTGTCTTTGTCAACATATTAACTTTTTTATTGTGACATTTCAGTAAAAGAGTGCAGACAGATCAGGTAAAATCAGAGATGCTCAGACTGTACCATTTTGGTATACCTCAAATACTCCAGTCAAGGCGGCTCTGCAACTGAGATAAACATAGGCCACCTGTCCTAGAAAAAAGAGTATCTTCCAAAAAGCCTATTGAGAAGATGAGACAACAAAATTAGACCCCAGAAAACTCTCAGCTTTCATTCAAGAGTACTCACTGAATTCTGAGACAATAAGCAACAAAGAACCAGAACCTGAGCAGGGAACAAAGAGAAATATTAAGCAGTTATCAAACCAGGCAGGTTATTAAAACCAAATCAGCATTACAAATAAAAATGTAAGTAGAAGGTAAGAGTCCAAGATACTATGAAGAACCTAGGATACTGACAGAAGATAGGTTTTGAAATGTCTTTATCCAAGCTTGATAGTGCAAGTTCTTTAGGTCTGGGTCATAGAGAAGCAAATAGATAAAATGGAAAATGGAAGCAAATAGATGAAAATTGGAAAGAATTCCATTTTTATACCCAGGATCCATGCATATGAAAATAACAAAGTGTACATAATTTGCCTGCAAGAGGAAACAATTTCCAAAAGCTGCGATATGGAAGTACTATATTGAATCTAAACTATGCCATGTAGCTTAATTTAAAATAAACTTATTGGACCTGGTTCTTAAAAAAAAAAAAATCAAATAATTCACAATTTCAGTTATCTGTTGTTTTCCACACACAGTTCCAAGGTTTGTTTTGGGTATTGAGTCAGCCTTGGTTGAATTGAAAAATATCTTCAGACACCTAAAAAATTACATTGCTAAGCACGAGTTCCAAACACAGCTGTTCCCTCACCATACATGAATGAGAGAAAATTATCTTTTCATGATGCTGCAGTTAAAGAATATTTAGGGCATCACATTTCCATTACATCACTTCAGATGGGTTATAATTTTTTTCCTGTCTACTTGTCTTATAGGGAAGACCAGGCAATTTGAGGAGAAAATAATGATATGGAACATAAGAAAAAAAGAAAAAAAAAACCAGCACTTTTGCAACATCTGTGTAAGAAAACAAGATCTCTGTTAATTGGTGTGAAATACTATTTAAATTGCATAGCAGAAGACTGGGAATACCTGCAATTGAATTCTCAATGAGATAATCGTCTCTTCTATATTTTTTAACATGGAAAATCTACAGATTACACTTTTATCTCAGCTTAAGGTTGCTTTCACATGCATTCATCCCCTGGCAACCCACTCCAAAGGAAAACAAACTCTTTTCATGTTATGTGTTTTTAAATTAACCCAGCAATTGAGGGAATGTATTCAGAAGGATTCACTGATAAGCTTCGGCTAACCTAGACTAAAGCATGTAGATTTTGTTTGTAAACAAATATAACCACTGTCTACCTTTGCTTAAAGTAGCTGAGAAGAAATAAATATTACAAGTTAATTAAACAAAAAAACAATTAAGAGATATGGATTTAAGGCAATAGTATAGGTAAATCAGTTGCAGTTTAAACATATTAAACATGATTTTTAAAAAACATTTTAAACATGATTATAAACATATATTCCTTGATTATATTTGTCTTTACAGTAACCTTGTACCATTCTGCCAGTATGACAAGTTTTAGTAACTTCATTAAGACATCATAAAATATTAAAATGAACTTTATTTCAGAGATAATTAAGTAAACAGTAAAAAGGATGGAAAGGAATCTCAGTTCTTTTAGTATGAATCTACTTTCAAAATAGAATCTGGAACATAGAGAAGATCAAGATTACACTCGTAATGATATTCGATATTCATTCAAAATACAGTTATGCTCTGCTATTTCCATTGAGATAATGTGAACATATTAAAAATCTCTCTTACATTTAGGGCAATTTGATTCCGGAGTACAACTGCTGGGTTTTTTTTTAACTACTTCAGCTATGCCTTAACTCATTTATGCATTGAAAAATGGTATTGTTCATAACTGTAGTCCTGAGCAACAAAAAGAAAAAAAGAAAAAAGAAAAAAAAAATCAAATGAGATTTCCAGTTGCTAAGCTTATAAAAATTGGAAGAGGTAAATTATTTGACAAAGTGACAGGTCTAGGTAATTTTTTCCCTGGTGGTGTTGAAAGCATTATTTTGTTTAAAAAATATTTTTAATGTATTTGTATTTTCAAAGTTATAATAGAAAAGCCATTTTAAATTTTAACATGCTTAGAAATATTATTAATTTTCTATGTATTTAAAATTATGCATCTCTTTTCAATCCTTTAAAAAAGGTTTTGAAAATACAGACCAATTGTATTTCCAAATCAAATAGTTTAAAAACTCTTCAGACAGAATAAACATACACGCTAGAAAAGACTTCAGATGATATAGTCTTGAAGAGTGTAATTATCTTGCTTTATTGTAGCATTTTTACAAATACTTCTTTTTAGGAATACAAAGCATTGGAGGTGTGTTAGAGAGCAGTGGAGGATGAGTGATAATCATCCAGAAAAGTAGGTACCTTTTAACAAGGCAGATGCCTGAGTCAAGGCAAACTTTCATTACCTGTGTTGAAAATCTGTATATTCTCCAAGGAGACGCACACAGAAATAGAGCAGTTTCTTTACCTCTTGAGGAAAGCTAAGGAGTGCAGGAAGCCTGTCTGTGAGTACTATTTGAATGAAAGACAACCCTGGCATGAAATGTCTTCATCCTCATCCTGAGTCACTATCATTTTATGTTGTACCAAACCTTGCCTTTAAAGCTTTTAATAGGTGTTCTGTGAAACAGATTCAAGATGGAAAGAGCTTATCCTGCCCTGTAGTCTTCACGGCCTTATTATTTTAGTCTGCGACGTCATCTAAAGTCAAATTTCAATGTTCATGAAATGGCAATGGCCAAGCCCAGATTTCTGTGCTGTCAGTAACATGTATCATTTTACCTGTTCAATGCTACAAAGCTTCATTCTTGTAATATAGATAAGCAAGGAAAAGTATGCTTTTTCCTCAGGCATTCACAGCAATGATAGGAGGAGATGACCTCCTTACTTATGCTTACATGATGCTTTGTCATGGTTTAGCAAGGAGCAGTTTTTGCTTGGTAACAGGGGGAGGGGGTTGCAGTGAAGACCAGGTAAAGACTTCTCTAACTTTTCCCTNCTTGTCCTATCTTCTGGCCCATAAGAAGTTTTTTTTTTTAATTAATTTATCTTATCCTAGTCTTTTGATAAAATTACTGACATATAAATGTCTCCACAAGAAATGGAGATGACAGAGGCTGAGTTTTAAAAAAAAATAAATAAATTGAAATTTTTAGGAACTGTTTTATCTCACTCCAAGTTTGGTTCTCTATAATCAGAAAAGATTGAACTCTGAGAATACTTGAGTAGGAGATTTTTAAATAAAGGCTTGTTCAAAGGAAAAGCTATCTAACTGGGCTTACAAAAAAAATTCAGTTTTCCTGTGCTACTGTTTAGCACGGCTTCTGCGCCATTATACTGTCCGAAGTCTTACCATCCTTTCTGTACTATCTGTTGAGATGCTGATGTGATAAAAAATAAGTAAATAGAATTTTAATAGGTGAAGAGGTCAGATCAGATTTAATTTCAAAGGCTACCTTCATTACCTTGACAGAACAATACCGCACAGAACAGTTTTTCCACAAAGGTGTTATATGTGATACCTACTCTAAACTTCAAAAATAAGTTATGTGGAGGTCATGGTTGAAACAGCTGAAGTGTTCACAAACACAATAAAGAAACAAAATCACAGAAATGAAAGCAGTGGGGTTTTTGCCTATCTGGGTATGCTGGCTGGATTTGTTAATACACAGCATAATATATAATGCGCTAACTGGACACCTGGGATGTATCAAAACACGCATCCTTCAGTATCTCTATTACCTGAAATAAGAGTTGCTATAGGGTCAAGAGGCAATTTCGGTGTGGAACTGCATAAAAGAGGCAATAAATGCACTTATTTTTCACCTCCATCTCATCGCTTCTTATTAACACAACACATAGCAATCATTTCCTGGATAATTATTGACTTCTTTATGTAAATTTTTCACCCTCATGAGATAAAACACTAATCTTTACTGTGCTACAAAAAATTATCAGAACAAAATGGTTTAATAAACTAATTAATATTCTTCACTTCATGGGTGTTCAAGCCTAATGCAGTGGCAGGCTGGCAATGACCAAGATGAACCATACCACTATGCAACTTTCTAAGTGCCAGTGGGTATGGACATTTGGAAGTTAGAATTTTCACGGTGTCTAAAAGTCAAGACATAAGGATCGGCTGCATTTTGGCCTTAAGCAGCATGTCACTGACAAAAGTTTGTCCAATTAGTTTATGCTGTGGAACAGAATTTCACTATATTTTCTAAATGTGCAGGAAAAAGGAAAAACTAAACATGCCACAGGTCTCAAGCCAGACTCTCCTGAGGCTTCCAAGTTCAAAAGCAGCTAGAAACAGGCCTGTTGTGCTATGCCGTAAAACAACACCATGGTGTTAAAACCGTGCCTAATTAACCTCGTGCTAAACCTGAAATGTCAGAAAGATATCATTAAATCTCAAAGGCTTTTTAACTTGGTAGATATGGATAGAAATAGTTTTTCTAGAATCATGTCAATTGCACTGAAAATTGACTACAGTAATGCATAGCTAGTTTACATTTAAAAGCCGTGATTTTGCCAAGAGAGAATTTTAACATCATCTATATTTTCAACCTAATGAGTTAGACAGAATCTAATATGTGACACTACTTTTCTGCTCAAAACTTTTTAAAGTGAGGTCTGTTTGTAAGCAGTTGTTTTTCCCTTCCTGTATATGTACAGAACAATTTAATTCATGTAAACGTGGTAAAGAGAAGTGATCATATATAGTAATTTTAAACAGAAACAGTTTATTTATGTGATTTAATTCTTGATCCTCAAAAGTTATACCTTAATATTATGCAAAAGCATTAACATTTTTAGGTAGCTTATTAAAATCAGATGAGAAGAAAAAAATGAAAGCTTAGAAATGAAAATGCCCTCCACGTATCTTTGCTTGGCAGTGCAAATATTAGTTGTCACATATTGATCTTACATGTGTTAAGCAGAAAATAGAGAATGTGAATTTCAATATTTTAATTACTTATGGGCAAACTTACATTGCCGTATGCAAGAAAATTGATTGTTTCATTACAAACCAACTTTTTTTTACTCAAGTCCAGCTACTGTATGAACAGGAAGTCATATGTGTTGCTCCCAAGTTTATCTTTTACTATTTGTAAATCACCTTGTTCATGTCAAGCAGATTTGTCATGGGAGGCTCAAACTTAACACAAACTCAACCCTTCAGGATAGTTTTCACTATCAGGGTAAAGATTTAAGAAGATTGGTTACCCCTTCCCACCACTAGCCTTTCCTTCCCTCTCAATAAACTCCTTAAGTGTGTTTTACCAGCAGAAAACTTCATTGTTCTCCTTCTTAAAGGATACCACTATACACATTACCTTTGGTAACTTGCCAAAGCTGACTATTGTGGAGAGGAATGACCCAGTGGTTCAGATTATGGATGAGGAGAAAGTGTCTACGTGTAAGGAACCTATGGGAATATGCATAACTCATTGGAGTACTGAAGGACATGTAGAGAACCTTCGACCCACCTGTTACTACTTTGAAGCTTAAAATGTAGCAGATGAGGGTATAGATGAAAGGAGTAAGAATATCTTTCCATCTCTACTGTTTATGAAAACCTAACCGTTCTGCAATTTGCTTTCCCTCCCAGCTATTTTAAGAACTTTATCTAGTGCCACTGACAAAAAAAATGAATTTTAGGCCTGAATAATGCCAGTTTGGTCTTGTAGGGCTTACTTGTCAGTTTTGGTTCTGTGAGGTTTTACTGGCTGTGGCAGTTTAACCCTGGCTAGGTGTTAGGTAGTCACCAGAGCCATTCTATCACTCTGTCCTAAACTGGACAGTGGAGAGAAAAATGTAATGAAAGGTTAAACTGGTTGAGATAAGGACAGGGAGATCAGTTAACAGTTATCATCATGGGCAAAACAGACTCAACTTGGGGAAAATTGTTTTATTTATTAACACTGAAAATTGATTAGGAAAATGAGAATTAAAAACGGAATCTTAAAACATCTCCTGCAACCCCTTCTTTCTTCCTGAGTCTCTACCCCAGCAACAGTGGCAGGAGGGCAGGGAACGAGTATTGTGGTCAGTTCATCACAGATGGTCTCTGCTGCTGCTCCCTCTCAGGGAGAGGCCTCCTCATGTTTCCCCTGCTCCAGTGTCAGGTCTCTCCCTCAGGAAACAGTCTTCTATGAACTGCTCCAGCATGGGTCTCATGCATGGAAAAAGCAATCCTTCAGGCACAGACTGCTCCAGGTGGGCCCCCTAATGGGGTGTGAAATCCTGACAGTAGACCTGATCTGGTATGGGCCATGGGTCCATAGGCCCATTTATCCATGGGTCCATAGGCCCTGTGAGGAGCCTGCTCAAGCGTGGGCTTCTTACAGGGTCACAGCCTCCTTCAAAACATCCACCTGCTCCAGCTTGAGGTCCACCTTGGGACACTTTTTGCCCTGACCTTGGTGTCTATGGAGATGTTGTTCTTGTATTCTCATTTCCTTTTTTCTGCTGCAGATTTTGCATCTGTGCAGCAACTTCTTCCCCTTCTCAAAAACATTAATCACAGAGTCATTACCTTGATTGTTAATTGGTCTGGCCTTGGTCAGCAGTGAGTCCATCTTAGAGCCAACTGGCACTGGCCCTGTCAGATACAGGGGAAGCTTCTAGTAGCTTTTCACAGAAGCCACATCTGTAGCTCCCCTGAGTACCAAAACCTTGCCACACAAGTCCACTATAGTAGCTTCGGGCTGACAGTACCTTCAGAGTCCTCTCCGTGTAGTGACGTTGGACATTTGTAATCAAACCTCAGTTTGGCTACAAAGTTCAAGCATCACATCCAAGAGAAAAAGTGGTAGGAATGAGCTATCCCAAAACTATCACTTCAAAGTAAAGTACTAGAGTTTAACAGATATTTAAAACCTTCTGAAAACAGCAATTCTTTGCGAAGTTTTATGGAGTTAGGTTCACTTAACTAGTCTGTTTCCAGTTAATCTTCCCTTGCCTCTTGCTCCCCTTGCTCAAAGTATATCTCATTTTGAAATCTGGATTACTGTTTAGTCCTAAACCCTGAAATTTACTGAGTTTTCCCCTTAGAAAATGCTAAATTAGAATTGAATTGGACATGAGTAATGCAAAATACATATTAACATTTATTCTGCCACGTAATAGCAAGAACTTCTGAATTTAAGAAGAAATTATCCTATGATTTTAGATGGCAAATAATATTTGGCAATTACAGCAATTTGCTTTGATATTCTATATATCTTCAAAAGCTCTTGAACTTTTGCTTGAATTCTGGCACACTGTTTGCTGAAAGGTTTTTTTTATTCTCTTGAGGTACTTGCTAGAAACTTTTGTGGTGCTCTCTGGAAAAGGATTGTGCATTATCTGAGGGCATAAATAAATGTGACATCTGCTGTGTCTGCTTTGAGGTTTTGAAGCAACTTGGTGCTGTCTTTTTATAACAAAGAGATCCTGAATCTTTAGTCTTTAATTCTAGCAGACTACTGTCTGCAAGCTTTTCTACTGAACGGAACATGCATCAAGCTTAACTGCCACATTATATCAATTTATCACTTATGTCATTTTTATCTGTTTTTCATGGGTTACCTTCTGCACCTAAAACACTGTCTTCACTTCATGGATGTGATAAATGGAACAAACACCTGGTCTTTCTTTGTAGGTTAAAATATACTATTCAAAGTCAGGTGATTGCTCAAGACAAAATTATCTTGTTGATTACATAGCACTGAACAGCTTTCTGCTTTTAATTTCATTTTCTTGTTTTTGTTTCTAGTTATTCTTCTTGCCCTGTATAGACTATCAAATTTTTAAGATGTGTAACTACTTAGTGTTTTAAGAAAACTACTGCTAGATTTTTAGTGGTTTTTTTTTCCAAAGAAGTTGTAATAATCTGAAGATACCTAATTGAACAGCAGTTATCACTCTTGAACAACATTTAATACTCAAAAATTATGAATACTTGACTTTTTATTTCTTATCACAGAGATAATTACTTCTTGAGATGAGTTAAATTGAAAGAACATTTATAAAGTTACAATGAGAAGCTGAGAATGTAGTTCTTCTATAATTTACATTTTAATTACAGGTAGGTATCTGTTTTGCTTGCCAGAAGAGGGAAATGATTCATGCAAATGAGTTGGTAAAAAAAATCGTAAACAACTCCTATGGGACACATTGCCCTGGCTGGCAGAGTTAGAATTGCAATTGCTAGTGAGACAAATGGGTCCTGTATTTAAAATATCTCAATTACTACCTTTTTGACAATATATTTCTGAAATTGGCAGATTTGTGGAGCTTCCTTCCATTTTGCCAGGCGTTTATATTCTATCTTTGAAATTTGAACTCAAGTCTTATGTTTATAAAGGCACTTGACTTTGTCATAGATGACAGTAAAAAACAATTTTGTAAAACACCCTCAGGTCAAAACTAGAAGTGAGAGAGAACAAGTGGTTAGGTCTGACTGAAGGGCAAGGAAATTACCTTTCTTCCATTGCAGGGCCAAGGGGACACTGCCTCTTTGCCTTTCACTGCTTCCCACGGAGAATGCATTCAGAAGTAATTTCTGTGGAAAGACACAATTTCTTTGAAGAAAACACTGACTAAAAAGGATGTGAAAATCAGGAAGAAAAAGTGAAAACCAACCAAAGAAAACTAGAACACTGGCTTTAAATTTTCAGAATTTTTGTTAGACACATAAACCAGAAAGTCTGAATAAGTAAAGAGTTCTGCAATTAGATGAAGGTGTGCTTGGAACGACAAGAACCCACCGAGACTACCTGAACACAACCACTGGGCCTCGGGTGAAATACAAGTGCAAACAGATCTGCTTCATCATATCAGTAAAGCTTGTGTGTGCAAGTGATCCTCTGCATCTCCAGCCATCCCCTATGCATCTAATTTTCCTTTCACTTTGCTGTTGAGAGAGACAGTGAAAGCAGACATTCCCTTTACATGAGGAATGTCCTCCTTTGGAAATTACAATCTGGCTCAAGTTCAGTTTTTATTGTTTGCATACTAGAGAGTGCTTCAGCAGATAACAGAATCCAGCCAACACGTTCTGTAGGTGTTGTGCCAGCCAGTCTGTTAAGCACTGGGAATGTCAGATTTTTAACAAACACGTTTTTAAGGTTAATTTTCTCTTTTCACCTTAAAGAAAGTAAAGTCACACCCATCTGTCTGTCTTTAAAAACAATAAGACACAACACTATCTCCACCCAGCCTTCCAATAAACATATTTTTATTCAACATAGGTTTTTAATTGCCTATGTGATATAATGGAAACTAACACAGCTGTGGGTGAAATCACAGAATCATGTGCCAAGACCTTATGTGTGTAGAGTATCCCCTGAGTTGAATGTAAAGGCTATAACACGTTAGCTTTCAATAGGTTTTTTGAAGAAATTGATTTTCCCTGGGTTTGGTTTATTTTCTTGGTGTATGTTGCTTATGTGACTTTCTTGGAACATATCTGCTTTTTAAATACTATAGGGCATATAAATTTTTTGAAACAATAGTAAGTAATATTTACTTCTGAAGTGACATTCATAGGTCAAGTTTCTGAATATCGTTTCACTGTCATTTCTCTTTAAAATGCAGAGTTATTAGTTTCTCAGTTTCTTCTCAGTGCAAGTACTTCTTTTTGATAATAAGTACTTGAGCAGTAAGGCTTATGTGTATTTTGTAAGAAATAAAGCCCCTAAATCAGTTTATAAACAATGTTACTGGCCAGAATGTTGGAAACATTGAACAAATTACAACTAAGTTTGAAGACATATTTGCAGTCATTGCTGAACCATGCTGAATTAGTAATACATTGATCTTTCACTTCTGCACATGATGGGACAAGGCCAAACTGTATTCCATCTGCACGTTTGCTATTCAAGATGTTAGACCTTAAATTCTCTGAAAACTCAAAACGGATATTAGCATTCACACTAAGCTGGAACGTCTTAAAAAGAATAATTTCCTTTTAAACTTTGCATTCAAGACAAAACCCACAGCAGATCTATTGCAAAGAGTGATCTAAGTAATACTAAATCACATGTTTATATTGAATATTAATTAACTCTTTTAGGTACTGATTTAGAATTAACTCACATAATCAAAATGCAGGAGTCTGTGCAGCTGCTGACGCATAATGATGGAATTCCACTTGACTGTGCATTATCTGTGTTCTGAGTGGTTCTAGATCATTGATTGGCATAATGGCAATGTTATTACTTCCCTAGCTAAAATGAAAATGTGCATCTCTCTGAACTGCCTGTTACAATCTTGCCACTTTGACTGGCTTAGAGACACAATTTTAAAGCTCTTTGTGGAGCCATGCATTGTCTGCTCCAGCTTTGCAGAAAGCTAAAGGTAACAACCACTTGCATAAAGGGTGGGTGTCAGTAGGTTGGGGCATCCCTTTTTCTATGGTAGCTAGCAACCGGACAAGGGGTAATGAGACAAAGCTGCAACATAAAAAGTTGCATTTAAATATAACAAAAAGCTATTTTACTGTGAGGGTGATGGAGCAATGGAATAGACAGCCCAGAGGGGTTGTGGAGTCTCCTTCCTTGGAGGTCTTCAAGACTTGCCTGGACATGTTCCTATGCCACCTGATCTAGGTGAATCTGCTTCTGCAAGGGACTTGGACTAGAGGATCTCTAAAGGTCCCTTCCAACCCCTACCATTCTATGATTCTGTGAAAGTACAGCAACAGTTGAAAAGTTGAAATATCGAAGTTTTCAATGTGAAAACTGAGGGAAAAGGACTAAGATTGTAAGCAACTGCTTTTATTACATCCTTTCTCTCCCCTTTCTATCCATTTCCCTTCTTCCAAATTCCAGCTTTAAGAATGAGTACAGGTTTTCTCTTGTGGTGGTTTGCCAGGTGTCCACCAAGTCATAATATCACTCACTCCTAAACTGGACAAGAGAGAGAAATATAACAAATGGTTTGTGAGTCGAGATAAGGACGGAGAGATCACTCAGCAATTAGCATCAAATAGACTCAACTTATGGACAAAAAGGTCTGATTTATTAAAGGAACAATAAGAGCAGGGAGATGAGAAATAAAATTTAATCTTAAAACACCTCTCCCTCTTCCCGGGACTCCCCTTCGCCTCAGTGGTGCAGGGANTTAACAACAGGAAATATTGAATCTTCGGTTCCACTGAGTGCTATGGACTTTTTCTATACTTGTACCTTTTTGTAGTGTCTGTTTATTACAAAGTGAGTTTGGAGTAGATTACTGAAAGCAGTAACCTGTTCATATCAAGGCCATGAATTCACATGTAGACACGTTACGTACAGATAACTTGTGCTGTAGATAGGAAGAGCGCGTGTAG
>WBNH01002453.1:159414-172194 GCA_013401255.1 Urocolius indicus | reverse complement strand
CCTCTCCACACCCACCCTTTGGGGCCATACACGGTGTGTGGGCCAGGGGCACAATCTAGTGGGGCCTCAGCTCAGTGCTTGCTGAGCTGCGGCCACCCCCAACCCTTGGCCCTGCCCCAGGGACTCCCTGGCCAGGTCTGTGCTGAAGTTCAGGTACTGTTACTTACTGCTGCAAACCAGCCAAGAGCCCTTGGGGATGCAGGTAGCCTCTCCCAGCACTGGAACCCAACCCTGGACACCAGTGTCAGACTGGATCCCTTCCCTGGAGCAAGTGGATTCACATTGCTGTCAGAGGGTGTTAAAGTCTGGCTGTGGGTTTATGAAAAGAGGCAGTATGCCAGCATCAGGTCCCTCTTCCATCCCCTTCCTTGTGATGGCCACGGGATGGTGATGAATATCTAATTGCTGATATCTTGCTCCTGTCTAATGTCACACTGAGAAGCCTCAAAGCTCTTTGCATACACCAGCTATGATCCCCTGCTTGGAGAGTGCACAAATGGCAGTTCAGAGATGTTGGAAGAACTTGCTGATGATCCAAGTCTGGATCAGCAACAGCCCCCAGTCCTGGATCCCTGCTCCAACCACCGTCCCACCCTGCCTCTCCTGCCACACCACTGGATTGCCTCCCAACCTGCCAAGTGCTGAGCAGGCTGCTTTGCAGAGGCTTGAGGCAGGGAAACAAAGAGTTAAACAAGAGACTGATGGGCTGGTGAGATCATCAGAGCTGGGATGTGCTCCATTGTTTATTAGACTCAAGCAGAGCCCAGTAGGCAACATCCAGAGGGATGTGGGGCTGGGTGTGAGCTTGGCTTTGGAGAGCAGGACCTCCCTCTGCAGCCCATCCCGCTGCCATTCCTCAGCACCCACCACGTAAGTAGGATGGATTTCCATGGGTTTGGCTCTGGGGAGTGGTGGAAAGGGAGCGGGGATACAGCATGGCAAGGCTGGGCATGGCAAGGCTGGGGGGTCATCCTCTTGCTGAGCCCCAGGGAGGGAGTTGCAGATGTGCTTTGCTCGGCGAGAGCCTGAGAGTGTGGCTGGGACCATCCAGACTCTGGGTGATGCTGGGAAGCTGCTCCCAAGAGATGTGAGTGTCTGGGCCCAACCCAGCTCCATGAGCCCAGAAAATAGACACTGCTCCATCTCAGCTTATATCCAAATCTGGTGGGGCTTGTTGGCAGTGGGAAATCTCCTGCCACCTCGCCTTATCTCTCCAGCCCTGGTGTCAGAGCAGAGCTAGCCAGTCTGCAGGGATGGCTGCCCACAGAGCCAACACCTCTCTGAGAGGGGCCATGGGGATGGGAGGAGACAGGGTGAGGCTGTAGCACTCCTGCCTGACACCAACACAGCTCTCCTTATCTCCTCCCAGAGCAGAGCCCACTCAGCCCAGTGGGATCCAGCCCTCTCTGGGACTAACACACAGCAACAGAAGGCTGGATGCTCTGAGCTGCTCTTGTGCCCACAGGAGCTGGTGGCTGGGTTCCTCCATGGTGTGCTCAGGGGATGTTTAGTGCAACCACCTGCCTGATCTCCCTCAACAAGGCACAACACTCCAGGGACAGCTGGGACAGCAGAGGCACAGCATGGTGAGTGGGCTTCTCTATGCTTGGTCTGTCCCTGGGGTACCCCCTGCCCTGACATCCACACAAAGAACAGGCTGCTCTCCCTTCATGCAATTCCCCCAGTCCCACAGAATTGTTTGGACAGAAAAGCCCTTGAAGCTGCTGCAGTCCCAGCCCTGCCCTCCCCCTGCCCAGCCCAGCACTGACCCACAGCCCTCAGCACCTCAGCCCCACGGCTTTGGGATCCCTCCAGGGCTGGGCACTGCCCCAGCTCCCTGGGCAGCCTGGCACAGGGACTGACACCCCTCTCAGGGAAACAGTTCTGCTTCAGCTCCAACCTCAACCTCCCCTGGGGCAACTTGATTCCGTTTCCTCTCGTCCTGTCACTTGTTTCTTGGGACCAGAGCCCGACTCCCAGCTCCCTGCAGCCTCCTGTCAGGGAGTGTCAGAGAGGGCTCCTGGCTGCCCTCAGCCTCCTCTTCTCCAATTAAATGCATCTAACAGAAAGTTTCTGTGCAGCAGCCTCCTTTCCCACCCACCCCACAGCCACTCCAGAGTCCTCTAGAGCAGCTGACCCCTTCTCCTGGCCAACTGTCATCTGGGAGAGTCCCATGCTGAGGAGAAACTTATGGATGTGGGTTACTGGTTGTCTTGGCAGTGTTAGGTATGGAGCTGGACTTGATGAGCTTAAAGGTCTTTTCCACCTGAAATGATTCAGAGTTTCTGGTCAGGAGCAGTTAGAGCATCAGGCTGAGACACCTCAGAGCAGCAGGGAAATCCAAGCCCAGAAAAGCCCTTCTCATTTTTCCTCCATTCCCCAACATTTTGGTTTCCTCCCAGCTGGGACCTGCCAGTAAAGACTTTGCTGTCCGCTCATTGGGGTGGCAGGCAGGACATACCTTCTGTCTGAAGGACAAACAAACCCTTTGGGTCTTACCCCAAGGCTTTGGAGAGCAGCTGATGCTGCTTTTTGCCAGGGACCATCCCAAGCCGTGTGGAGAGCCCTGGAAACTCCAGAGAGCCATGGGAGGGTCTGAGAGATCCCTCTCTCTGGAACAGCTTTGGTGAGGCAGTATCTAGATCTTAACTGGCCAGGTTTGGATGGGAGGGGGAAGTGTGTGCACATCTATGTCCAGGTGACTCCCACCCAGCACAGGAACTATCATGCACACAAACCCAGCGTGGTACTGGTGCTACTGGTGGTATTGGTACTGGTGGTCCTGGTGCCAGGCAGAGCTGAGCTCACTTACTTTGTCTGCTCAGAGATGGATGGCAGGGGCTGAGCCCTCAGGAAAAGCCTGGCCAGACCTGTCTGTCCATTAAGGCTGTTCCCTTTGCTTCTCCCCAGCATCAATCAGTGCAAGTCCCAGCCACGGAGTGCAGGGCTCACCTTGGTTCCCAGAGGGATGTGGGGTTGGAGGTTGAACCCAGCTTAGGAAAGCAGAAGTCCTGCTGCTGCCTGGTGGGTAATTTTCTTCAGAGAAAGTGACAAAATCTACCCCTAACCTTGACCTGAACTTCCAGTGGCATTTGGTGATTGGTTTGAAAGATCCCTCAGAGATTTGTGTGGTAAAACACAGGGCAGAGCCCTGAGGTTCTGCAGCCCTTTCACAGCACCCTGCACACAGCAGCATCTCCATCCCCAGAGCTCTGTGCCAGGGTACCACGGGGGCTCCCATGGGATGGCACCTGCTCAGTCCTAAGGCAAGGGGCAGGTCCTCTTTGGGATGCTGAGAGGGGTCTTCATAAGGAAGAGCCAGAGAGAGATGGACACCATTCCCTGGGCTGACTGTTGGTGCTGGGGAAGCTCCAGTGCCCTCAGCTGTGCAAAGTGGGAGGAAGAAGTGGCAGGAGCTGATTGCAGCCAAGGGCTTAAGAGGAGCATGTAAGGGCAGCCTTCCCAAAGAAAAAGATGTCCAGGGTCGGGTTGGGAAAGTAAATCCAGCTCTCACATTACCAGCAGGACAAAGGCCAGTGCATGGGAGCAGAGTCTTTAGATCAGGCTGTTGCCCCACTTGTCTGCAGGTTGTTGCAGCATCCCAGGTCCTGGGCTCAAAGCCAATCCTGAGAGCTGCTGCTGCTGCTGGGGGCTGGCAGGGGAGGAACACCATCCACAGCCAGGATGGCATGAGGGGCCTGGGGCAGAGCTCTTGAGTGCTCTGCTCAGTCCAAAGCTCTCTCTTCAGCACCATGTCACGTCCCCAAGGTCTGAGGTGGGGGGGGATACCCAGGCAAGTGCTGTGGGATCCCCAACAGCAGCAGCAAGCAGGTCCCAGTGCCTGTCCCAGCTCAGAAACCAAACATCAACACACAAGGCACCAGCAGCAAAGGGAGGAGAAAAAGAATCACATGAGGCTCTTCCTTATAGAGGGGGAAAAAGGAAGACCCCAGTGTCAGCCTTGCCCAGAGTTTCAGAGGCAGCAGCAGCAGCACAGCACCACCAGATATGAAACCTGAGATGTGCTCTGGAGGCATTTTGAAGGCAGCAAACAGCCCCCTGCTGACAGTCCCCTTCCCACCAGAATGACTTCAGAAACTGGGAGGAATCTGATAGCATTACCCTGCCAGGCTGCTCAGTACAGCCATTGTATCATCAAATATGAGCACATCTGGGATGAATTAGGGATGGAGCAGGAACTGAAATCACATTAGTTCTCCCAAGAGCTGCAAATACAGACAGTGCTCACAAAGCAGCTCCCAGCCACTTGCAGGGAGTGAGAATCCTTCACTTGCTAACAGTGGGGGGAAATTGGGACCAAAACCAAAGCCTCCTCTGCCAGGAACTGTCAGGAATATGAGCAGTGTCTGGGAATTGTGGTGAGAGGGGTGGTTACACCAGCAAATAAAAGGAGTTAGGGGGGTGAAATCCACTCTAGTGTAAATGGAAACCTGAAAGGAAGACGATGGTTTGTGCAAGAGCCTGACTAATGCTCTGCAAAACCAAGCTTTGCAGAGCTCACAGTATCCCCTGGATGCAGAGGCAGCAGCACATGGGCATGCAGGGAGTGGGGTGCCTGGCAGGTGGGGCAGGACAGACTGCATTAGCCTGCTGAGAGATGAGATCTGGGCATGACTCCAGAGGAGAAAGCAAATTTCCAACCACAAAGCCAAATTACAAATGATACAGTGGCTTGATCATAAAACCTCTCCACAATGGATGTCACAAGGAGAAAGCCAAGAAATGACAGGGCTATCCTGCATGAAAACTGCAGCAAGAGCCTTGCAAGAGATTTGAGGTAGAAGAGGGGGGATTACAAGCCAGCACCACCAGGAGCAAGGCAGCTGATGGACAGGCTGCACACACCAACTGAGCATGGCTTGAAAGCTGCAGCTGCTGGGGTTTTCTTCAGAGCTGAGCTGACTCCTGGCAGGTTGTAGAGATTAGGCAGAGCTCTCGCCCAGCCTTGCTGTCTCCTCAGAGCAGTGGATGTTGCTGTCAGCATTTGAGGTTTGCCTCAGAAGCCTGTGGCTGCCTGAAGCCACAACTCACAGAAGCTGTGAGGTGAGCTGTGTCACAGAAGCTGACAGCAGAGGGAAGGTTTACTCAATCACCTGCATGTCTAACGTGGCTGTAGCCACCAAAAATAGCACCTCGTGGCAGCTGATGCTTCTCCAAGGGGTCAGCATGCTCCACTGCAACCAGTCCAGCTGGCAGAGGTACAATTAGCAGCTCAAAAGGAAGAGAAACAGAAACCAGAGCTTGCTACTATCACCAAACTCACTTTCCTTGCCAAGTGCTTGATCAGCCCTGATCAAGAGCTGGAGAAGATACATCAGGATGGCAGAAACATGTCTCCTCCTCTGTCCTGGTTCATCAGAGAGGGATGAAAGCTGAAAATAGGAAGGACCCAAACAGTGTCCATTGCCCTTGGCTTGCATGTTTTTGCTTGTTGGTCCAAGTGTGGCAAAGCTGAAGCATCACAACACATGTGTGTATCCAACCAGACCTGCATTTCTGCAGCAGTGCCTGTGCTGGGGGAGAACTAGCTGAAAAAACTCCACCTGTCTCTTTTCAGAATGAACCACAAAGCTTGACAGAGGACACAGGTGAGAGAATGAGGGAGGTAGTGGCTGGCACCAAGCCATCAGCATCCTTAGATGGGCACTGGGCCCAGTGTGGCCCAAATACAGGCAGCTTTTCTTTAAGACAGTGCCTCTGGAGCTGTGCCAGCTTTGCAGGCTCTGTGCAGCTCATGTGGTGCATGTTCTCACACTGACCAGCAGTGATGGGTAAAGGCCTGAGGCCAACAGGCTTCATGCTCATCTCAGCTACACCTCATGGCTGGCTGCTGTGGCCACAGGCATTCCCAGGGCACGTGCAGGGTGCAGATCCAGCTGGATGCCATCCCAAGGGCCAGCAGTAGCCCTGGCTGCAGTCAGGACAAGCACATGGCCTATGGTGTATGCCCAAGAAGGCCCAAGAAGGGTGTTAAATTCACTGCTCTGGGTCAAAGCCCAATTAGTGATAGTTTGGGAGCTCTGTGCTTGACCATGGAGCGGGCACAGAGCCATGGGGACACTGCCCATCCTTCTGAGCCCCACTGGGGTCTTGTGCCCAGGCCAGCGTGGAGGTGGCTTGGGTTTGGCTGCAGGGGCTGGCAGGGGCATGGAGGAGAGGGACAGCTTTGGGGCTGGCAGCAATCACCAGCAGCTCAGCTTTGTGGTGCTGGCAGGAGGCTGATGTGGGGCCTTGGACTGCTCCAGGCTGGCTCTGCTGTGATAGTCTACAAACCCCATCCCCTGAGGCTGCAGACAGCTCAAGCAGTGTCCTCAGTCCCAGCCCTCCTGGCACCACTGAGCCCCTGGGAGGAAACCTGGCAACTCAGGCAGGAATTTGCTTTGTTGGTTATTGAAATCTGTTGCATCCACCTGCCCAGTCTCTCCCACCCTCCTCATCCCTGATACCTGCCTGGGCTCATCTCTGCTGGGTTTCCCAGCAGCAGGGCACACCAGGCATGAGCAGCATTCCCTGACCCAGCCTCCTGCCCTCCTCTCCTCAGCAGAGCCCTGAGGAAAATAGTGGTTAATGTAATGCTCAGCCCTTCCCACTTCCCATCACTCTTTCTCTGTGCTAAAGGCACTTTGTTTCTGGGAAAAGATGCTTCCTCCTTGAGCTGCTGATAAATCAGTATGCCAAACAGCCACAGTGCTGCCCCAGCTGCCACAGGGCTGAGGGGTTTGATGTGCTCCTGCTATCAAGCCCAACAGCCCTCCAGCAGCAGCAGCTTGTCCCAGCTTATAGCTGGAGAAATATTCCCCGTGGTGACCATTTCCCCATCCCCCATCTCTGCATTTAGATAAGAAATGAGAGGCTTCTGGGCTGTATCTACAAGTCTAATGGCTCCAGGCTGGACGTGGCAGTGAAAAACATCCAACCCTAGGGGCCTCAAGTAAGCTCTTGGGCCATGGCAGAGTGCTCTCTTGCCCTCCCACTGAGCAGTCCTGACATGGCACACCCCGTGCTTCAGTTTCCCCACCTGCAAGAGGGAGATATGACTGTGCCATAAGGTGCTGAGGTGTCATTTGGAATCTAGGGGGGAAAAGAGAGGGTCTGGGGATACAGCCAGCATCACCAGCCCCTACATGCAGCACCCTGCTACTGCCCTGCAAGCAACCAAGAGCTCTGGGAGGCTCAGGGTACTGGGTTCCAATGGACATCTAGTTACCCCACCACTCTCTATGGGTGGACACAGGGACTCCACAGGCACTCTCTGCCAGCCTAACTGCAGCACCCTGTTGCCAATGCCTACATTTCACTGCTCTCATAGGTGTGATGCCCTCCTCTCCCTGCAGCCACCCACCCTGAGTTAAACATGCCAGTGTCCACTCAGCTCTTGTGCAAACCTGGGAGGTGAAGACCTGAGAGATCTTGGCTACAAATCATGGGATCAAGCAGAAAAAAACACCTCCCAAAGGGTTTCAGCAAGGTCATGGTGCCTGGGGTGAGACCTTTGCCTGAGGAACCATAGAGTTTAATATTAAAGCCAACACTCCTAAGTATGGTAAGCATGGTAATGTAACCTGCAGTCACATCCACCTTCATGTGACCTGATCTAGGTGGGAGCTGCTTCTGCAGGGGGGGTTGGACTGGATGAGCTCTAAAGGTCCTTTCCTGACCCCCACCATGCTATGATTTTATGATTCATTTGACTTGGCACTGCTGAATGACCCAGTGGAGTGCACCCAATCCATCCTCCATCACCAGCCTCGATCTGCTCTTTCCCCTTTTCCCCATCTCAGGTCTCCTCTTCAGATCCCGTCACCATGGAGATTGCCCCCAAGAGCCCTGATGAGAGAGAGACATCTCCTCAGTGCAAGGAGCTGCTGAGCAGCACCACAGGCAGCACCCTGTGCAGCAGCTCCCGCAGTGAGTCAGTCTGGACCAGTGCATCCAGGAGCAAGTGGGACATTTACCACAAGCCTGTCATCGTGGTGTCGGTGGGAGCAGCCGTCTTCCTCTTCGGGACGGTCATCACCAGCTTGTCTTGTATCCAAATCAAGAACAGAAAGGTGTATAAAATGTGTGGCCCTGCTTTCCTGTCCTTGGGACTGATGCTGCTGGTCTGTGGCCTCGTCTGGATCCCCATCATCAGGA
The DNA here is from genome assembly GCA_013401255.1 of Urocolius indicus. Classification (NCBI taxonomy): domain Eukaryota; kingdom Metazoa; phylum Chordata; class Aves; order Coliiformes; family Coliidae; genus Urocolius; species Urocolius indicus. Next base: position 164,037 of record WBNH01002453.1, on the reverse strand, counting down.
AGAAGCAGAAGCAGAGACAGAAGTCACCGTTTCTGCAGAGCCTCAAGTCCTTCTTCTTTAATCGCTGAGGGCAGCTCAGGACCTGCCTGGGAAGGCACTTCTCTCCTCTGCCCACCTCTGCCAGTTAGCCATAGAAACAAACATCTTCTTGTACTCTCTTAGAGGATTTCATCCCAGTTAAGCTTTCCCTACAGGTGAAACACTCTATAGCAGCCTCCAGTGTGAAGATTAGAACCACACAATCCCAGACTGGTAGAGTTTGGAAGGGCCCTGCAGAGCTCATCCAGCCCCAGCCCCTGCTCCAGCAGGTTCCCCTCCAGCAGGGGCACAGGAACGTGTCCAGCTGGGGTTGGAAACCTCCTGAGAAGAGAAGGAGCCTCCACACCCTCCCTGGGCAGCCTGGGCCAGGACGCCCTCACCTCAGCACCAAAGGACTTGGTCCTGTTGAAGTGGAACATGTTGTGTTCCAGTTGATGTCCATCACCCTGTTATGTCGCTGGGCTTTAGATACTTAGAAGTGTTAAAATTAACTTTGTGTTTCATCCAAGCAGGATTTTGCAGCTCAGGCCAGCGAGGCAGATCCAAGCTCTCTGCATCACCCTCCTCTGCAATGAGCAACCCAGTGTCGCTTGCTGGGAAAGGCCAAGCTCCTAAGAGACCTGGCTCCAACTGTCTACAGAGTGTAAAGAAAGCCTGGTGTGTACATTGCTGACTCCCCACTGCAGTGCAGATGCAGGAACTGGGAGGCCAGAGGTGGTTCATTCAGTTCGAGAAGTGGAGAAGGAGGATGATGAAGCTCCAGCTCACTTTGCATCAGAGAAGGCCACCAGAATGGACAACACAACCCACCAAAGCTTAGGAGCACCAGACATCACGCCTGTGGCCAGGACTTTCCTGTCCCTGATCTCTTACAACAGCTGGCTGAGGCACAACTGTAGACTGGAGCTCACTCCTTGCTCAGTGTGGAGCCTTCACAAGCTTTATTTATTGCCCCAAGGCATTGAGCAGAACAGGCAGCATTGATTTTTTTTTTTTTGCTGCCTCTGGCAGAGGGTGTTTTGGAAAGGCTGGTTCTGAAGGGGCAAAGTTATGTTGCAGCATGTGTCCAGTTGCACTGATGTCTCCCAGAGCCACCCCTAAACCCTGTCAGCCTAACCATCCAACCAGAACTCCACTGCAGGCAAGAGAGATGGCTTCATTCTCTCCACTTGCTCTTGTTCTGCCTTTCATACCTGTGTGCCCTGAGGCATTTGTTTCACCAGGGAAAGCATGGGCCCTTTCTGCATGACTGTCCCTTCCGTGTTGTCTTCTCAGCAGGCTTGATTTGCTTTAGAAGGCAAATTTGAACAGGAATTCTGTCTGAAGAACTGGTCTCAGACTGGAAAGCAAGATCTGAGTCGATATAAACAGGCCTGTAAGGTCCAGCTTCCAATTCTACACTTGGGCACTGATGGGAGTGTTGTTTTCACCAGTGCTGGTCCAGTCTGGATCCCACAGCAGCCCAGTGAGACTCCACTGCACAGCAAGCACTGGCTCAAAGGCCTTGACACAGCTCCAATGACACTCTGGATGTACAGACAACAAGCCCTTCTCCTGGTTACTGTCCACCTCCCAGCTAACAGCAGCTCAGAGCCAAGGCAGAGCTGGCTGCAGACCACTGTTTAATGGCCACTGACAGAGCCAACACAGCCACCTCCCTCTGTTTTGCCCACTTTTCCAAATCAGTTTGTGCCTTCAGTCTCTGCAGCATCCTGGAGCCACAATTCCTTCTGGAAGCTCAGCTTAGCATCAGGAGACATAAGGCAGAGGGTGCCAGGTCCTGCTGCTCCTGGTCAGCATGCAGCCAGCAGTGAAACCAAAGGGAGATGTGTTCCCTGCAGCCAAGGAACATGAAGCTGTAACTGTGGGAACTGTGCTCAGGGCTAAAAGTGGATTCCCTGTGGGGAAATGTTTAATCTGCTTCTGGCCATCTTTGGCTGAACTCTCTTAGTTCTGAAACTGGTGCCACATCAGCAGCTGTGCCTGTAAATATGGTCCAAGGTGTCTGTGGCCCAAAAACCTCAAGGGGAAGGATTTCTACTATCACATTCTGGCTTAACATGATTAACCAGGGAGATGAGGCTCAGCCTGACACTGCTGCCAGGATCCCACTGCTAATGGGACCAAGGCTGCCCAGTGCCAAGTGCCTGGAGATTCCCTACACCGGTGCTGGGATGACTTGAAGAAGCAGCTCCCAGCCTGGCAGCTGAGTCAGCTGAGTTCTGAGCACTTGAGCAATGAACCAGAGCACTTGAGCTCTGCCCCAGGCTCAGCATGGCCCTGAGTTTTGTTTCCTGGGTGGTGCAGACTTGTGTGTCCTTGGCCAGCTAGTGCCAGGTTTGTGAATGGGCTGTACAAGGTGTATGGTCTGGCACTGGACCCACTTAATATCTCTTTATTCCTCAGCCATTCAGCAGGTCATGCAATGCTTTGCTTGGTTTTGCAACCCTGACTTGGCAGCAGCCTCCATTGATTTAACTGCAATGGGCACAGAAAGCTCACCCCAAACTGCTGCTTGGTTGGGGGGGAGTGGGGGGGCAGCTGCAGAGAGCAGAGAAACATCAGGATTCATGAAAGGAGAGTCATAGAATCACAGAATTGTTTGGCTGGAAAAGCCCTTGAAGCTGCTGCAGTCCCAGCCCTGCCCTCACCCTGCCCAGCCCAGCACTGACCCACAGCCCTCAGCACCTCAGCCCCACGGCTCTGGGATCCCTCCAGGGCTGGGCACTGCCCCAGCTCCCTGGGCAGCCTGGCACAGGGGCTGACACCCCTCTCAGGGAAACAGTTCTGCCTCAGCTCCAACCTCAACCTCCCCTGGGGCAACTTGAGCCCGTTTCCACTTGTGAAGTTGAGTGCACTTTGCATTGGTGCATGCAGTGCAAAGAGCTCCTGGCATCATTCCCTCTCAGTGAGACAGGCTGAGCTGGAGCACCTCAGGCAAATGCAGAAGCAAGATGTCCTGGGGGCTGCTCACAAAGGTTCCATTAGAAGCTGACATCAAAATGCATGATCCACTGTGGCCCAGCAAAACCCCAGAGGGCTGCCAAAAAGTGGAACCTTGCCCCTGTGCCATGGGATCTGTGTCTCTCTGATGTGGGAGGCTGCAGGGGCAGCAGGTATCCACAGGTTCTGAAACAAGTTGATGGACCACAGACCAAAAAAGAGACAGAAGAAGTAACCTGTGCTCTCTGACTGCCTTATCCTAACAGTGGGGGATGCTGGAGAGATCCATGGAGATCAGAAAGGGCTGGGCCCTGAGCTGGCTCCTCCTGCTGCTGCTGCAGGCAGCACTGGGCTAGAGGGACCTTTGATTTGATCACAGGTCACTTGTGTCATTGGGTCATTCCCATGCACCTGCAAAGCAGTTTGAGTGCTCCCCAGCATCTCTCTCTACTGCCACAGAAGCCTCTGGTATGGCACTGTCCTGGTTTCAGCTGAGACAGAGCTGATTGTCCTACTAGCAGCAGATACAGAGACAGGCTTTGGATGTAGTGTGAGAAGAATGTTGCTAACACAGGGATGTTCTGGCTGTCACTGAGCAGTGCTCATCTTCAGTGAAGGGCTTCCCAGCTTCAGCAAGGAGCTGGGAGGGAGCATGGCCAGCACAACCCACCCCAACTAGCCACAGGGCTATTCCATACCACATACCAACATGCCCAGGATAGAAACTGGGGGTGCTGGCTGAGAGGGGCAGATCTGTGCTTGGGCATCAGTCAGTGGGTGGGGAGCAACTGCATAGGGCAGCACTTGGCTTTCCTTGGGCTTCGTTTCTCTCTCTCCTTGTCATATTCCTTTTCATGTTCCTTTGTGACCTGATCTAGATGAGAGCTGCTTCTGCAAGGGGGTTGGACTAGATGAGCTCTAAAGGTCCCTCCCAACCCTGCCATTCTGTGATTCTCTGATTACAACTGTTATTAGCTGTCATTATTGCTGCTGCTATTGTTGTTATTTTACTTCATTTTAGCTATTAAACTCATCTCATCTCAACACACAAGCTGTACCTTTTTTTTCCCCTGCTTCTTCCCCCATCCCACTGGCCCAGGAGGAGTGTGTGAGTGGCTGTATGGGTCCGAGCTTCTGCCTGGGCTTAAACCATGACAATGCTTTGAATCAGACCAAAGCAACCCACACTTTCAGAATGTTATCAGGTGATCCAGCAAACAGACTGATGTCCAGCTCTCACTGGATGTGAGCTGCCAGCTTCCCCAGCTCTAGGAAAAGAACAGGAAATCCATTGCAAAATGCATGATGTCACAGAGAGCTCAAAGAGGAAATGTTTCTGCTGCATCTCAAAGGTCAGCCCCCAGCAAACCTGCTGGCCAGGCTCTGCTGAGATGGCAGCCTGCTCCACAGCTCTGCAACGGCTCCTTCATTCCTGGGGCTGTAACAACACCTAAAGCTGCCCAAAGATTCTGCACATCTGTGTTGCAGAGCTCTCTCCAAGAATGGTAAAGTGAAACTACACAGAATCCCAGCATGGTGGGGCTGGAAGGGTCCTGCAGAGCTCATCCAGCCCCAGCCCCTGCTCCAGCAGGTTCCCCTCCAGCAGGGGCACAGGAACGTGTCCAGCTGGGGTTGGAAACC
>WBNH01002453.1:145707-159284 GCA_013401255.1 Urocolius indicus | reverse complement strand
GCACACAATATATACTCCCCTGTGCACTTCCACCTCTCCTTCCATGGAAACACTGCCCAGGCCTCATGGTCCGTGGGAGCTGATACCCTGAGTTCCCACAGAGGTGTCAATTCCAGGCTCATGTGTGGATGTGAGCCAGGCTACCAGGCAGGAGCTTCCTTGCACCCTATGGAGCAGGTGACACCCCACCAGGATCATCTGCTCTCACCCATCCCTTCCTTAGAACTGGAGCCAGCTGAGATGGATAGCAGGGCAATGCTGAGAAGAGTGCAGGAGAGATGCAAGAGGCAGGGGTGAGCAAACTCTCCTTCCCCCAGCAGAGGCAATGCCAAAGCAGGGCTCTCACCCAGCCCATGCCAGTGAGGGTGAACCTGGCTGTTTCTGACTCAGCTGTGGTGCTGCAGTGAGCTGGGTGCTTCCAGGGCAAGAAATGCCTCCAGCTGGGCAGTTGCTCAGGGCATGTGCAGTCCCAGGGCTGCAAGTTCCTCCAGCCCAGATGGATGATGCAGCAGCAAAATGCTTCTGTATATACCTTTGGGTTTTCTTTCTTTCACTCAACCAGAACATCAGGTTGCAACAGAACTCAGCACCAGAGGGAATTGTTTACTTGCAGTGCTCTGGCCCAGGATGTTTCAAGCTCTGTTCCTTTGCACACAGCAGCACTGGGGATGGTGAAACCCTGGGGATGCTGAAGCTCCTGCTCCCTGTGTTACAGGGTTCACTGTGAACTGGAGCCTCAGGGGGTTCACAGCCATCAATCTCCATCCCAGCCTCCCCTGTCAGCACCCTTGTGAAGGAAACAGCATGAATCCAGCCTGCTCCCAGGCTGCCTGATACAGAGTGGTTTTCATACAGTCACAGAAGTGTTTCAGTTGGATGGAGTCCCAGCCCTGCCCTCACCCTGCCCAGCCCAGCACTGACCCACAGCCCTCAGCACCTCAGCCCCACGCCTTTGGGATCCCTCCAGGGCTGGGCACTCCCCCAGCTCCCTGGGCAGCCTGGCACAGGGGCTGACACCCCTCTCAGGGAAACAGTTCTGCCTCAGCTCCAGTCTCAACCTCCCCTGGGGCAACACTGAACACAACACTGGAGGTGTGGTGTGATGCTGCTGGGTGCTGTGTGGTTTCAGCCTGTGCCAGCCAGCCCTAGAGCCATGGACTGCAGCTGGCTGCAGCATCACTCATCACTTGGATACAGATCTTTCTCTTTCTGCAGCTGAAGAACAGGTTGGCTCATGCTGAGGAAGGAAGTGGGAGTTTCCTCTCCTCTGTTCTTTCCTTCTCACCTCCTTCAGAGGATTTGTCTGCATTGCTGATCCTGGGCTAAGTCCTTACAAGCCTCAGCCAGCCCTGGCAGCTGGCCTGCTGCCTGTCTTCTCTAGGTGGAAGGAAATATTTCACTGAGAAGATCTTTCATGACCTGAACCATGGCAAAGTTTAAAGCTGAGAACAGGTATGGACAGGATAAACTGTTTACAGAGCTGCAAGTAGCTCAGAAAGTCCCTGCTGGGTGCAGGTGATGAACACAGTGGTTCAGGCTCCCAAGGCCATCCTTGGACAGGGTACAAAACAAGGAGGAAGGGAGAGAGGTGGGAGCTTGGCTCTTCCATGCTTGGTGACATGCTGCAAGCACTAAGCCAGGGGGGTTAAAGGAAGATGCAGCTCTGGAGTATGTCCTGCCTGGTTTGGGAGGTGCCCAAAGGACTCAGGATATCCAGTGTGTTGGTGTATAAGTGACCCCATGGGATAGTCAGTATTTTGGGAAAGGTCTCTAGGGAAAGCACTTGTGGGGAAGCTCCTCAGGGTTGTGGGCTGAGATCAGGAGACCAAGCAGCCCCAGAGCTGATGCTGGCACATGATTAGAGGGACTGCTCAGGGCCATGGGCAGGGTTGCCAGCATGCCTTTGCTATCTCCAAGGGCAGCAGAAGCCATAGATCTCAGTGGCACATAATCAACAGCCTCTTCTGCTAAAGGTAGCTTTCCCCTCTCTTCTGAGAAGGTCAGCAATTACTGCTGAGCCAGGCCCTGCAGGAACACGGGCAGTGGATCCCCAGGCTTGCCCTGTGCAAGGCACTGGAGGTGTGTGGCACTGCCCCTGCTATTGCAACACTCGGTGGCATCTGCCCCTGACAGAGCGAGGCACTGGACCTGTGACAGGCCCTGATGGCTCCCAGGTGAATGCTCTCTGCCCCATGCTTTCCCTGGTGACTGCAGCCATCACTTAGTGCATGGCTTCCCCTTTCTCCTTGGTGAAGAGATGGGGTTGAAGGTCTGTCTGTTCTGGCTGCTCTGGGTGCTCCTGCAGCCCTGGGTGGATCTGCAGGGTTTGGGGGTCTGAGGTGTCAAGTGTAGGGTCTGGTCTGCACCCTGTCTGCCTCCATGCCTGGACCAGCCCTTAGGGTCCCACTTCGTACTGATGTGCCCATGGGTTACAGCAAGTTTTGCACAGTGTGGTTGGGATAAGCCAGCTGAGGCATCTCCTCCTCTGGAAACACCCAGGTCACAGCAGTACCCACAGCTGAGACAGAAATAACCAGATCTACAGTTGCTGACAGAGTTTGGGTGAAAGCCCTGCTTTGGGACTGACTAGCTGGGGATGTGAAGGGCCCTGGGAAGTGGGGGAGCTTCTTTTAGCAGAGGGGAGTGTGGGCTTAAACCCCCAAGCAGCAGAGTGCTTCAAAGTGTTGTCCTCCAGGAGATGCTTTTCAGGGGACCAGCATCCCCAGCCAGGGCTCAGCAGGGCAGGTACACTGGGGGAAGGAGCCCATCCTGATTCAGTGCTATTCCTGCCCAGCCACGATGGCTGGGCTCCTTTCCCAGATGTATGAAGAGGTGCAATCACTCAGTGTCTATCAATCTGTGCCTTTGGTGGGGGGAGGGATGTGCTGGTTTTACCATTCCTCCCCAGGGAGGTGTCCTGAGACTTCACTGTCAATTGCTCTGAGCTTTCATTCCATCAAAGATGATCTTCCTACACTCAGAGCTGGGAGGAGAGCACTCAGAGAGCAGCTTCACTCCTGCAGCCATCAGTCCTGCAGCTGACACCCAGTCCCAAAATGCTCCCACCCTGCATGCAGCAGCTGCTCCTGGAAGGAAACCAGTCCCCTTGTGCCACAGGAGGGAGTTTGCTCAGCCCTGCCCAAGCTGAGCTTGCCTGCAGTCCCTTAAGCTACTCCCCACCACAGGCACAGCCAGCAGTGAGCTGAGCATCACCAGCCCTGGGCTGCTGGTCAACCTATTTTCTCCTCATCCTCAGGCAGATACTTCATAACAGCTCAGCCCATGCTAGAGGGAGTGACCCAAGTTTCACTACAGGCCAAGCTTTCTGAATGCTCAAAGGCTTCTTGGGTTCGCTCCACGTGCTAAACAAATACTGACTGACTCCCACTAGCCAAAGATTTGGTCAGACCACTTCCATTTGCCTGCTCAGATTCTTGCTGCTCCCCACTAATGTGTAACTCAGGGCAGCAACATCCATTGTTCCCTGGCAAGAACTGGTTCACTCTTGCCACATTCTTCTGCAAACCTGTTCTGGGCCAGCACCAGGAACAAGGGGTTTCTGCTAATATCATCTTTCCAGCTACAGCAGAGCTGGGCTGGAGAAGGTTCCTTTCCAACCCTGGGAGTGACTTTATTTAGTGTGTGGCATGTTTCCTTTCATGCTAACAGGGGCAAATTGCTGCCCTCAGGTAGTGCTTGGCAGGGCTGGATATCACTGAACTATACCCAGCTGAAAGCCCAGGTCTCCCACAGAGAAAATCCAAGCTGGGCAGCTGATGTGTCCTGAAGGGCAACACAGGACTCACTATGCAACGTTTGGCTGGTGAAAGTTGGAGGCTGCAGTGGAAGGAAGCCCAAGGGAGGTCTTGTCTGCAGCAGTATTGCTCTGGCCCCTGAGCACTCCTGGAAGGACACCAGAAGTGTGGGAGAGGCCACTCCACCAAGCAGCATCTCCTCTAGAGGGGCAGGAGCTGCCACAACTGTTCCACTCTCCAGAATGCTGGTGGAACCAAACTGGGAGGACTGGCTGATTCACTGGAAGGCTGTGCTGTCAGTCAGGGACATCTCAGCTGAGAGAGCTGGGCAGAGAGGAACCTCCTGAGCTTCACCAAGGGCAAGGGCAGAGTCCTGCAGCTGGGGAGGTACAACCCCATCACCAGCACAGGCTGGGGGTGACCTGCTGGAGAGCAGCTCCAGGAGAGAGACCTGGGAGTGCCGGGTGATAATAAACTAAACATGAGCAGCAACGTGCCCTCGTGGGCAAGAAGCCAATGGCTGAACTGGGGAGCAAAGAGCTGCAAACACAATTTCCTCCCTCTGTCCAACTCCACAATCACTGCAGCCCATTAAAAGAAGACTAGAGGAAAATGCACCCCCCTGAGATGCCACTCAACAGCAAATTGGGCAATGAGTGCAGCCCTGGGGCACGGCAGGGCCAAGGGAAGAGCCTCACTCTACCCAGGGTTCAGGGCCTGGGGGAGATCTGACTGCTGAACTCCAGGTCCCAGAAGGCTGCAGGTGCTGAGAAGACCACTGAGAACTGAAGGCTGTTTGAGAGCAAGGGATTATTTTGGCTGAGCACCCATGAAGGAAGATTTCAGAGCAATGGAGGTGACTGGATCCTGAAAGAAGCTGAGCCTCAGCACTTCCCTCAAGCCTTCTGGTAATTAATCCAGAGCTCTATCCTGAGCTTGCAAAGAACAGCTTCTCCCCCAGGAACCAGGGGGTGATAATGCACTAAGAAGACACCAGTTACTCATTTGTATATTTAAAAGCTTCCATTGTTCAGACAAGGGGGGAAAAAAACCCATCTCCTGGCAGAGATATTTTGCCCTTGTCATTGGGAGGAGGCAGCACACACACACTGGAACAGATGGTTTGCCCAATGCTGCCCCTGTGTTTGCAAGCAGCAGGCTGGGTAAGGTTGGGAAGAGAGGAGCAGAGGCTGTGCTGGGCAGCCTCCTCTGCTGGGTACTCACTGCTGGTGAGTACTGCTGGTACATTGTGGGTGGCAGGTGAGAGCATGGTGAGTTTAACACCTTGGGTTCCCTGAGCAGCAGAGGTAAGGTAGGTGATGCCCCCTGTTCCCTCCAGTCATCCTCTCACCATGGTGTTGGAGCTTCTCAGGTGCCAGATGAACCCTGGATGCCCTGGGCTTGGCAAGGAGATGGAGGAGAACACTCCTGGTACAACCCCTGGCTGATGTCAGCAGGCACAGCTGCAGTCCCTGACACTGATCTCATGGCCAAGGGTCCTGTCTCCCACTTTGGCATTCTCTGCATGGCCAAGAGCTGCGGCAGGCAGCTGCCAGCCCCCAGGCCATGCAGCACTCATGTCTGGCTTCCCTAGAGCCAAGGATCCCCTTGATACTCCACTTCCCCTGTTTGCCAAGCAGGCACAGAGCAGAGAGGCAGGAGAGGAAAGATGTGCCCAGAGGCATGACAGCAACCTGGGAGCAGAAAGCATCAGCCCTGGATCCAGCAAGTGATGCTGGCTGCTCAGAGAGGAGCCAGGAGCTCTGGGAAATCCTGCCTAGGCTGGTCATTCATCACTCACTTGGCTCAGTGCCTGTTTTTGGGATGGGGTAGTGACACAGGTCATCTGATGTGTGGCTTTCCAGCAAGACTTGCTTGCTGGAGGTGTTGCAAGAGTGATATGTTTTTGACACTCTGGATATCTTCCCATGCCTCAGTTTACCTATCAAGAAAGGGGAAGTGTGCAATGTTTCCAGGCTGTCAGCAGGATGTCAAAGCCCATGCCCTGCAGCCTTTGTTGGGATCCTTGCAGGGCAGATGCTGCCCAAAAGTGACACAAGATGCTTTGGTTATCAAACTGAAGGAGTGCAGCCTGTCTGCAGGCTGGGTCAGGCTCAGACTCACAGCTTTAAAGCAGGCTGGGGGTGAGGTACCTACACCCAGCCCATCGCCAGGGTATCCCAGCAGTGGGTCCCTTCCCCAGGCCTCACACACACACACACTGCAGAGAAGCACATATCCTGGGATCTGCTCCAGCACAGGCAGAGCCACGAAAGGGTTAAAGCAGTATCGTGTGCTCCCTCCTGATTGTTCTGCAAGGCGTGTTGTGACATTTGTACTTCCTCCTGGCGGCCTGAAGCAGAGGCAGGGAGGGAAGGAGAGAGTTGAGGATGCTGCTGGGCTGAGGTCTTTGCTGGGGGGACTCCCCCATGGCCTTCTCCAAGCTGCTGGGCCGCTGTGCTGCCATACTGCTCCTGGCTCTGCTCTGCGATGTCATCGGCCTCATCATCCTCCTCGTGGGAATTTTTGCTCCCTTAAGCTCCTGGGACTTCTTCGTTTACTTGGGAGCTCTGCTGCTCACCTCCAGCCTCGTCTTCTGGATGTTCTGGTACACTTTCAACATCGAGGTCCCCTTTAGGGAGCTGGGTTTTTAACTAAGCCACAGCTCTAGCAAAGACCAAATGGCAACTTGCACTTGGAGAAGCAGCAGCACATGCTGGGAAGCTCCCAAGTGTCATCCAGTTGGTGAAGAGCATCCAAAAAGACCAAGGGGAAGGGCCTGCTAGTCTCCACAGCATGGACCAGCCAGATGGACCCTCAGGGGACAGGTACCCACAGGGATGCTTTGCTAATTGCTGGGGAGTGTAGAGGTCTTGGTGGGGCAGATACATCTTCCTGCTGCTGACAGCTACTCTTCAGGAGTAACATTAGATGTTTATATGGACTGGAATGGGTTAATGAGGGACAGGAACTTGGTTTTAATGAGATGAGCCTGTTAGAATGAATATGGGGAGGGTAGGTTGGGTGGGAATTGGAGATGAAAAGCACCTGGGCTTTATTTCCTCAGTACTTCCCATGAGATCATGCCCTGAGCTGAGGGTGCTGGAGAGCCACTGCTCTCTTGTGACAGCTTTCAGCAGCAGAGGGTCAGTGTGAGCCATCTCCCACTGACACAGCTTGTGCAGGTGGGGAGAGTGGAGAAGGATCATCCAGATCCAGGCACCAAAACCTCTGTGTAAACAGGGAGTGAGTGAGCAGACCTGGCTGCTCCTCAGCACATGCCATCACACCAGCCTGAGCTCCTGAGCTGCTCAGGTTGGGAAGGTTTTGGCAGCAGGCAATGTATTTCCAGCATAGAGACCAGAGGAAAAACCAAGTGAGGGCTGTGTGACCAAGGCACTGATATGATGCCCTGTACAAAGCCCAGGGACAAACACTGAGTACAAGGAAGCTGGGTACAAAGTGCCATGTTTGAACACTGGCTTTGAGATTAGGCTTCCCTAACCTCACGTTGGTCTAGAATATGCCTGGTATGTTTGGCAACCACTTAACAGGCAAAACCCTGGGTTCTGCAACCTGATGGAGCATCTCCATCTGCACTTGCATGAAGGGCCTGGTGGTGACACATCCAGGTCAGCCAAGAGCTGCTGCAGAGGGCTCAGTTTTGGCCTCACCTATGAGCAGCAACACTATTGCAAAGCTTAGTGGAGGTGGAGATGTCTGAGCATCAGGAAGGCATTGCTGCAGGCACAGGGTCCTACCTCCTTCTCAGCAGCCCAAGGGGATATTCCTCCCTGTCAGCATGCTGGGAAGGCTGGGGGAGCCAATTAGCCTGAGTTAATTAACAATTAGCCTGAGTTAAGTCCCACAGTGCTTGGATCCATAAGGTACAAGACAAAAGGATGATGACAGTAGGAGGATGCCCCAGCCAGGAGCCAACTGTGCAGTCCCACACCAAGAGCCAACCCTTGCCCCAAGCAGACATTAGTTTTATAACAGAACATGAGTCAAAACCAAGGCAGAGAGGGGGGAGATGTCCCCCACTGACATGTGGGTGAGCATCAGAGCTGAGACCAGCCTCACTTTTCTTTAGTTTGGGTATCAGCCAGGTCAGTGCCCCCAAGGCTTACACCTCCTGCTGCAGAGCACAGGAAGATTGCCAAGCGCCACCATACCCATCCATGACTCACTGGACAGAGGTTTCCTTGTACAGGTCTCACAACCAGTCAGAAACTCTTTATTATTTTTTTTTTCACTTATTTACTTACTGTTCTTTATTTCTTGCCTTCTGTGGCAGTAAGAGGCAGTCAGGAAGCTTGCTGGGCTCTCCTGGGAGCGTGGAAGCTGCAGTGTGAGTCACAGTGCTTTACAGCCCTACACTTACCAGGATGCCCAGGCCAGGAGCTCAGCTTTACTCTCTCCACCATCAGGTCTCAGGGTGCTTTTCCACCCATGTGCCCTTGGGACTACCTCCTTCAAGAATCCTTCTTGATGCACCTGCCGATAAGAGCCTGTAACAAGCATTAGTTAGATACTGTGGCTATATATAGGGAAGGGCAGCAGCAACCAACACCCTCCTTTATTTGCTCTGGGATTTTTAATTGCTAATGCTAAGCCTGTAAAGCTTGGCTGAGGGCTTTGTCACCATTCAATGTGGGTCTTTTGTTGAGTGCATGCCTGGGTGTGTCACTTGGGGACAACAGCCAGGGAGCTGGTGGTATTGCTTGGGGAACTCAGCAGGACATGGATGTAAGGCCCTGTCACCACTTGTCCCTTCTGTCCCCCAGGAGAGTGGGGCACATGGCTCCTGAATGATGCTTGTTGAGGTCAAAGTCTCTGCCAGCACCTGATATTGGATGAACCAATGAGCATATCACTTAGCATATGGCCATGGGAAAGCCTTGGGGTGATGAGGGATGGAAGGTGATGCTCATCCACCCAGGAAAGTACCATCAGCCCTGTGCCCAGTGCACTGATGAAGCCTTTAATCAAGGAGCAAAGGCCTTCAATGCACCCCATCACACACTGGCTCAGTCCCAGCACTGCACTGCCAGGGTCCTGCAGACCCTGTGAGCCTGCATTCCCTCTGGTGTACTCCTGCTTGCACATCTTCCCCTCTCTGGCTCATCTGTGGCCTCTGATAGTCACCCATCCCACGTGGCTCCAGGCCATGCAAGCACCATTCCCCAGCATGGTGTGTGTGGGGAGCTGGTGCACAGGTCAAAGCCCAACGTGTTTCTGTGTGTGCACAAAGTGCTTTCAGCATCTTTCATCTGCTCCAGACAGCTGGCACATGGGCATGGGTAGGACCTGGCTTCAATTTCCCCTGAGCACAGACAGGAGCAATCAGCCAGGCCCAGCTACCAGAGCAGTGCCCACAGCAGTGGATCATGAGTGGATCTCTTTCCTCCCTGTCCCACCATCTCTCAATGGTGGGCACCCATGAGCCTGCACATCCCAGCACTTCCAAAGCACCAGCTCTGATGGTTTCCTATGTCCCTTTCCATCCCAGGGACACAGCTCCTTCTCTCTTCTGCTGTCCCCAAAGAACGGTGGCTGGAGCAGAGTCCATCCCTGTCAGAGCCAGCCAGCAGCACAGGCATGAGTGAAGCATCCTGAGTCCTGTGCAGCACTGGGAGAGCTGGCCCAAGCCCAGCACATTATTGACCCAAGAGCTTATCTTTCTCCTGTTGTGGTTTTATACTCAAGTGTTTGTTGCACGCTGCTGGGGGTCTTTCCCAGCCACACGCACAGCACAGCCTATGACTCAGTGGCTATGGCACAGTGCCTGTGCATGCAGGGCATTGGAAACCAGCAGTGCTCCTCCACTCCCTCCTGGCCAGTCTCTGCTCCCCATTTCACTCCACTGAACAGCCCATCAGCAAAAAGCAGCACCCTCCAGTTGACCCTGCCCTGCTATTTTAACCCCCAAATGCTGTGCAAGTTCATGTCAGGAGACCTCTTTCATGGCTCGTGCATGATCTCAGGAATCTGGGCTCCTTTACAGTGTTTCCCCAGCATCTCCCACACTATTCCAGGGAGAAAATCAGTCCCAGGGGTGCCAAGTGTTTGCTCATGTGTCTAGATCTTCAAGGAAGGGAAAGAAATCCTCCTTTTGTGACCAAATATGATCAGCCTCACTCACACCCTGACCTGGGCTGATCCTGAATATCACTGAGCAGCCCACAATGACCAACCCAGGAGATGATCTGGCTGCACACATGGACATCCTGGGCATAATGAGCATCCTATTTGTCACTCAGAAGTCTGCTGGTGCTCCTGTGGTCAATGGTTGGTGGTCAATGGTGCCCTGAGTCCCAGTGATTTGCTTTAAAATGCCTTTCTTGGAGAGATCTTGACTTTCATAGATACCATAGGTTCTGTTAAAGTGTTTGCATCTCTTTTCACTGGTTATTTATAGAGAAAGAGAAAAGGACCAGAGTGTGAATGTAAGGAGCAAGCAGATGAAGAGAAGCATCATCAAACAAGGATCCTGTTGTGTTCCTCTTGCAAACCCATCCCTGAACACATTGAGAGCTGTGCTATGCTGATCTGCTCTGCACGTCCTTACCTCTGGGCATGAGGACTCAAGGCATCCCTTGGATGGTGGAAACCCTTTTCAGGACCTCTCTAAGCACATCACACTCACTCGTACCCACTGCAGCTGCCTCAGAGGGCCCAACACAAGCAACCTGGTAGCTGCAGAGCCCCTGCAAGATGTTCTGACTATGGATCCAGCTGACAGGATGGAGCAGTTTTGCAAACCTCACCAATCTCCACCCCCCAGAATGGATGTGAAGAGCTAGTGCATGGATGTAAAGAACTAGTCCAACAGGGCTCAGAACTGGAGGGGCTACCTGAGGTGAGCTGACTCCCTGCCTTGGGGACCTTGTCAGTAAGTTGTTGTACTCAATGGGAGAGGGAGCCAACAAGATCAGTCAGCACAGAGGGTTTCCTAAGCAACACCCAGCTGCTGGCTGGAGAGGGGTCTTAAATACATGTACCTTATCTCACCAAGGTCCCAGGCAATTTATAAATGGCACTTAATGAAATACTCAGATCCCTTTGGTTCAAAGAGCTGCTGGTGTTGTGGACAGTTGCAAAGACCAGGAAAGGCTTCAGTGCTTCAGCTGTCAAAGCTGTGCTGGCTCAACATGGAAATCAGCTTCTCAGGTGACTCAAAATTCAAGTCTCAGATGAGAGGAGCTCAAGAGACCCCCAGCTGCATCCTCCTGTGTTCCTGATGCAGTGTTCAGCTGGCCACAAAGACACCTGAGTAGGGTGGAAGCACATATCACACCTAGCAAACAGGCTGTGCAGCACTTTCCATTACAGGTGCCTCTCTTCAGTTGTTTAAATCTTTGCCCAAACTTGTCTTGTCATTTCCCATCCTGGAGAATCTGCCTCTTGCAGTTTGGTGCTGCCCTTGATCCTTGCTCTCTGCAGACTGCTGACAAGCCAGTGCTGGCACTCAGGACTTCTCTGCTAGTCAAGACCTGCTCTGCTAAACAGGCTTGATGAGGAGATGCAGGGATCTGTAGGAGAGGTCTCCCCACCGTGTCAGAAAGACCTCCACAAGCTCTCCTGTGGTGATGGAGGTGTGCTTTGGGCCCCATGTGTGTATGGTGCCTGCCTTCAGCCCAGCTCCACCAGTCATTTCATGCCAGGTTAAACACAGAGAACAAAGCACTTGGGGCTCAAGAGGGAGGGGAGAGCTGGAGCTGCCCACCTGCATTGTTACCTAGAGAGCTGCATGGACCACATATCACTGTATGGACCACATATCACTGTATGGGTGATATTAAGTCTTCAGTGTCCTTGCTCTCCTTCATTTTAGCACCTTGCACTAACAGCAATAACAGTGGAGTTTGTGGGCAAGTTGTTCAGCTTGGGAGCTACTGGTTGGGGTGGGGGGAAACTAACAGCTCTTCTCTGTCTCTGGTTCTAAGGGCATGACAGTGGTGGCAGATCTGGTATCTCAGCCCCTGCCATGAGGAGGCAGCTGATGGCCTCTGTAGCCATCTAACGATCCTGTCTTCCCAACCTGGGAAGGAATGTTCCTTGCTCAGCTTCACAGGTGTGCTGGGCAGGATCCACAGCTTTGAAATCATTTAACATTTGAAACCTGGGCAAATGGGGTCCTAATCCTATCCCAGGCTGAACAAGGACCATGTCCCTGTCCCTAGAACATCAACCAGGGAGTTGTCACTCTAAGGGATGCCCATTATACTGAGTAAAGTACCAGGGCTGTCTTCTAGGGGTGTGAAGCAGAGCAGAGCCTGTGCTGGGGGGTTTTGCACCATTCTGTTCTGTTCTGGGGGAACTGTTTTGCTGTGACCTTTCCAGGATGTTTTCATTAAAGTTCCTACCTCCCTTTTCAAAGCTGTTTGTCTGCTGACAGTAGCGGGGGGTGGTAAAGCAACAACCTCTTGCAGCAACTCTAGTGAAGAGCAGCTCTTACACAAGGGAGAAAAAGCTGAAAAATGAGGTTGCACGTGTGGAATAAATCACAGAGTCAGAACACCAGTGGCAAACATCAGCATCCTTAAACCTCCCCTGGCAATATTGGGAGGATCCCCCGGTGCATTTGTTACCATGAGGCAGCAGATTGTTAATTGGTGCTTTTTGCTTCACAGATAAAATCATGTGAAGAGCATTTCTGAGACCTTTGCAAACTCCGGTAACTCTTAAAGGAGGGATTTTCAGGCAACTGTCAGGAGATCACTGGCTAAGCAACTGCACTCTAACCCTGAGCTAAGCAACTGCACTGTATCCCTGACCTAAGCATCTGTACTCTAACCCTGAGCTAAGCAACTGCACTCTAACCCTGAGCTAAGCAGCCACTCTCTCTGCAAACCACTGCCCTTTGCCCTGGGCAGGAGCTGCCATGATCCCAGGCAGCCTGCCAGCACCAAGCCAGCTATCCAGCCATGGCTGAGCAAGGAAGGAGCCAGCCCTGCAGCCAGGAACTTATCAAATAAAGGGTCTGGGAGATTCTGACCTGAGCCCACTGCTTCCATTTCACCCATGGGCAGAGGCAGTCTTGCTGGGAGGCAAGAAGCAGGGTTGGAAAAGGGACCAACATTCTTTGACCTGACAGGGGACAGAGGGCAGAGGCAACAAACTCCTCCTGCACGTTTGGACCTGCACAGCACCTTGTACCCAGGTGCTGGTGGGGGGTTTACAAGCAGGATTTGTACATCCTGGAATGACTGGTTCTCCCAGACTGCACAAAGCCTTCTGCAACAATCCTTGTCCCTCCCTGCACAGCTGCATCCACCCTCCCTGCTCTGGAGGGAGCAGGATGCCTGGTCCCAAAAGCAGCCCAGTTTCCAGCTGATTCCAGTACAGCTGAGGAGCTGGAGGGAGTGGGCTCTGAACTAGGATTTAACCCTCACCAGCCCTAACTGTTTCAGCTGCCCAGCCATGGAGGTGCCCAGAGCTGCTGGATGGGGTGGGAAGCAGCAGGATGAGCAGCAATTCCACTCCCTGCACACCGGGCCAAGCACTGACTTCACCCTCAGACCATTTCCTCACACTCTCCAGGGGCAGGAACTTGCAGCCTCATTTTTCTGAGCTACTTTGCAGCCTCATCTTCTGTCCCCACCCAGTGCTACTGGAGTTCAGTTGCTGGTATTGGTCATGTTCAGGGCACATGCAGACATAGGAAAAAGGATAAAGGATCCTGATGCCTGAACCATCCACTTGATCTTCCAATGAAGCAGCAGGGATGTGACTGGTCCCATGTCAGCCCAGTGAAATGCAACCCCTCTGCTCTGCAATATCTGCTGAGGCCTCATCTGGAGTCCTGTGTCCAGTTCT
>WBNH01002453.1:126069-143999 GCA_013401255.1 Urocolius indicus | reverse complement strand
CAGCTCCAGAGGGACAGGGAACTGCTGCAGAGAGGCCAGTGCAGGGACACCAAGATGCTGAGGGGATGGAACATGTGGATGGGGCCAGTGTTTGTTGTGTGGTGGCCGGTGCCAGGACAAGGGGTAACAAGCACGGGCTGGAGCACAGGCAGCTCCAGTGGCACAGGAGGAGCAAGTCCTTTGGTGCTGAGGTGAGGGAGCCCTGGCTCAGGCTGCCCAGGGAGGGTGTGGAGGCTCCTTCTCTTCTCGGGAGGTTTGCAACCCCAGCTGGACACGTTCCTGTGCCCCTGCTGGAGGAGAACCCGATGTAGCAGAGAGTTGAGCTGGATGAGCTCTGCAGGGCCCTTCCCAACCCCACCATGCTGTGAGGACACTAGTTGAGCCTTTCATGCCCTGCCAAACCTCCAGTCCTGCTGCAGGCCCAGAAGAATCCATCCCAGGGTCACATTGTGTGTGCTGGCACAGGTGAACAGCTTAAAATAAATGTCTTCCATGGGCTGGAGATGGACCCAAAGGATCTTGTCTGATGAGAGCCCAGCACAGGGACAGTCACCTGGTCCAATGTCACATCTGGTCCATGTGCCACACCAGCCATGCTGGACTCACCAGGCTAGCCCCACTCCAACCATGGCTCTCCAGGAGCCCAGGCTGGGTGCAGGGAAGGGAAAGGAGCTCAGAGGAGCCTCCTTCTCAATTATTCATGGTGATATCTCAGCTGATGGATCTGAGGCTTTCAGAGGCTGGTTCCTAATGGAGCCTGCTGACATGGCTGGCCAGTAAGCACTCCTGGGTACTGCACAATTCCCACTTCTCCCATCTCCCTGCCATAAAACTGCCACCTTCTCCTGCTAATGATGCATTATGCAGCCATTACTCAGGGTTCAGAGCCCTGCTGCCGTCATGCAACGATGTGGGAAGGGCAGCGTGTGCTCTCCAGCCAAGGGGAGTCACACATGCCAGGCTCTGCCAGGAGTCGAAGATTGCCAAGCGGCTGACAGAGGGATGGCAGCCTGAGATCAGCTTGGACAGGGAGAAGAGGCACCAACAGGCATAGCTAGAGCATAGCATGGCCTGCAGATGTCCTAGCCCAGGCCTTTTAGTAGGGGAAGGGATGGAGGTGACAGAGGTCAATTAGGACCACATCCACCTGCACCCCAGGTGCTGCAGGGCAGTTGGGGTGATGTGTTGATTGCCTGCAGGGCATCTCCACGTTACACCATGGGTGATGGGTGGAGGCAGTGGTGGAAGATTGCTCAGGAGTGGCAAGGTCAGTGGCTGGATGCTGTGCAGGAGGATGTGGTAAATGCTCCATCAGGAGTGCCCACAACCTCTCAGCTGCTCCAGCTCTGTCCCTTTGTGACAGTGGCCAGGGGTTCCTGGAGCTCTCTCCTGTCCATGTGGATATCCCACACTGACTGGGGAGAACTAGGAACATGGCTCTGGTGTAGGCACAGCTCAAGGTACCATATACCAAGGAAGAAGTTCATGAGGGCCACGGTATCATGGCAAGGTTTAGGTCACTCTGAATAGCCCTGTGTGTCATCCCCATGCCCACTGCATCTACTGTCCATCCCACATGGAGAGCTGTGGAGGTCCACCCCTGCACACAATCATCCCCACAGGTATACTTCCATCTGAAACACATTCTCTTATTCATCTGACACTCTATCCATCCATCCCTCCCTCTAGATCCATCCCTGTAGGTGTGGAGCTGAGGTGCTGAGGGTTAGTGGTGGGCTTGGCAGGGTGAGGGGAGGGTTTGGACCTGATGGGCTTATTAAAGGGCTTTTGCAAGCAGAACAATTCCATGATTCACCAGCAAATTTGGCCACAAGTGAGCAAACAAGTGCCCACAGCCCCATGCTGGCAGCTCTGCTGACAGCCATGGCAGGGCCAAAGCAGGACTATGTGAGTGACCCTGCCTTAGGTGATGTGCAGTGTGGATGCTTACAGAGAACACTGCAGTCCCAGAGCTGCAGGCAGCTGTGATCCTCAGGACATTGGGTGACAATGATGAACCAAAGCTCTGAGTTACTCAGCCCTAAGCTGGAAATGGCCCCAATATCAGCTAAAGGACACATGACTGGTGGGAGGATAAGCTATACAGCATCTGAGGGCTCTGGTTTGCCAGACACAAACACCTCCCCTAGGGACCATAAGCAGAAAAGGGCTCTGGAAGGTCTGGCTCTGGCCATCAGCTTTAATAACAAGAGAACAGGATGATGTCAGCTTTTCCATTTGCACAAGAAGGGACTGGGAGCACCTTTCCCAGCAGGACCTACAACAACAGACAGCTGCCTCCCTGGGAGCACTGAACACACACCGTGCTGCCTGGAGCTGAGGTGGCTCTGGTGAGCACATGGGGATGGGGCTGATGTAGCAGGTGCTGCTGTGAATGGGCCCTGCCTCAGGCCCATGGGAGCAGGAGCTGCCATCCACAGAAAAGCTGCTGGATGCTCAGCACAAGGTTTCCCAAGGCATGTCTCATTCTTTGCTGCCTGGCCCTCAGCTGCCCAAAGCAGGGGCTGGATCCCCAGCATGCCTGTGTCAGCCTTGACTGTCATCCAAAGCCAGTGTGTGTTCAACAGTGAGTAACAGAGCTGAGGAAGGGGCTGGAGCACAAGGGTGCTGGGGAGAGGCTGAGGGAATGGGGGTATTGAGGCTGGAGAAGAGGAGGCTGAGGGCTGACAGGAGCCCTCTCTGACACTCCCTGACAGGAGGCTGCAGGGAGCTGGGGTCTCTGCTCCCAAATAGTGAGTGACAGGTCAAGAGGAAAGGGGCTGGAGCTTCACCAGGGGAGGTTGAGGTTGGAGCTGAGGCAGAACTGTTTCCCTGAGAGGGGTGTCAGCCCCTGTGCCAGGCTGCCCAGGGAGCTGGGGCAGTGCCCAGCCTTGAAGGGATCCCAAAGCCGTGGGGCTGAGGTGCTGAGGGCTGTGGGTCAGTGCTGGGCTGGGCAGTGGCTGGGCTCAATGATCTTAAAGGTCTTTTCCAACACAACAATTGTGTGTGTGGCTGTGCTGCCTGGCCAGGCAGTGCCACCCTGTGGCAAACACCCTTCTGGCCTCCAAAGGGGTGATGGCCCTGGACCTCCAACCCATGGCACTGCTGCCCCTGCTTAGGACACCTCCACCTTTAGTACCCTCTCCCCTGGCCCTGCACATGACTCCGACACAGCACAGGACATCCCATCTCATCCCAGTGCTGCCACTGAAGCTCTTTCCTGTTCCTATTGCCTTGCCTCAAAATCTCCAGGGCTCTCAGCACCCTCAGCCCTGTGGGGAAGGTGTGGGGGGATGTGGGGACCCTGCTCCCACCTCCCAGCAGCCCTCTGCCAAGGGGCTGGTGCCCTGGCACCAAACATTCATTCCCCAGCCAGGCTAATAACCAGGTTGATTATTAAATAACGAGACTTGGATGTGTCATTATCAGGCAATCATTTCTTGTGAAAGGTTTCCATTCCAGAGAGGTGTCTCAAGCACTTTTTGTCCCCCAGGTGATCTCCTGGTGCCTCTTGCAGGACTCAGGGTCATTGCAGCCACCCTGGGTGTGATGGGAAACTGAGGCACGGGGTGGGAGAGTGCCACAGTGTCACAGGGAGAAGCCAGGCAGCTGCCAGCCCAGCCAGAGCACCACAATCCTGGTTGTCAACCCAGAGGAAGGGTGGCAGGATGCCATCAGTCCCTCTGCACCACACTGCTCACCCCTCTCCAGCCCCAAGTGCTTCTTCTTTCTTCCACTGAAATGCCCTGGCTGATCCCAGAGCTGCTTTGCTGACATTCCTGGTCATCTTTGTCCCACTTGATGCACAGACACACAGCAGGAACCTCTTTTTGGGTGCATGGGAGCTGTGTGCCAGCCCTCCACCCCACACCTCCCACAGGCAATGGTGATGGGACATTCTGCTCAGGTTGGGACATCCCTGAAAGCCTCGTGGCCCTGGGGGCACATTCCCAAGTGAGGAGGTGAGAGCATTATTCATGGGCTGGGGCAGGAGGGCAAAGGTGCTGGCAATGGTGCAGATGCTGTGTTGAGGGGCACAGCTGAGGCAAAAGGCAAGAAGGGGACCCAGCACCAGCGGGCAGCTCTGGGGGATGATGTGATAAGCAGTCCCCTCCTTCTGTTCCCCTGAGAGCAGGCATGGAAGGGCCCAGATCTCAACTGTGCATCTCAGATGCCCACTGCCCTCCCAAACCAGGGCTCCTGGGAGGAGAGTGAGACTGCCCTAGGTAGGACCAACCCCAAAGAGGGCAAAGCTGGCGGGGATGAGGGGCTGAGTGGTGCCAAACCATGGATGTAAGCTCTCAGGGGCCAGAAATAGGGAAGGGGAAACACTAGTCTGCTAAGGAGAGCAAGGTGGGATCCCAAATCTGCCGCCTCATACAGTGCAGACCTTTGGGTTAGCTCCCTGCCCCACACTCTGCTGCCCATCCCTGGCTGCCCAGGGCAGGAGGGACACAGGGAGCATGGTCACAGTCCTGGGGAGCTCAGAGACAGGAGGGAGGGTGAAGCTGGGATGGGCTGGGGGAGGAACCAGCGTCCCTTCCCACCCCATTCCTCTGCAGGGAGGGGAGTGTGGGCTGGTGGAGGGGAAGCAGAGCCCTTAGGGGCCAGGGCTCTTGTCTCCATCCTCTGGTTTCACTGTCCTTGTTGCCCAGTAGCTAGAGGATCTGATTTGTTGTCACATCCTTGAGATGGAATGCCATGAGCTTCTGCTCCAGGGTGACTGCATCACTTACCCCAATGACCCCAAAGACAGCCTGAGGACCTCCAAAAGCCTCACAGCCTGGCATCTGCAACCCTCCAATGCACAGAACCCTTGACTGGGCTCTGGGCACCTGAGTGCCATGGTCACAGCCCCTCCAAGAGCTGGGAAGGAAGGGAGGGACCAGCACATCCCCCTCACCCCCTGCACGTGCTGGCACAGGGTACAGGGTGAGCACCACTCTCCCTTCTCAGACCCTGCAGGAACCCACCAGCAGCATTTACCCTGCCATATTTTAACCCAAAGAGGCAAGGGAATGCCAGCAGTGCCACTGTGAGGAGCCAGCATTCTGCAGGAAGGTCTGAAAGTCCAGGCTTTGGCCAGATGAGTGAGAGACCTTCACCTGAAGCCACTTGTGGGCTTTGTGTTGTGAGAGAGGTTCCAGCTCTGGCTCTGTCCCAGCATCACTGACACCTCTCTAAGCATCTGAGCCGATGCCATCCCTCCTACGAGTCCCTCTTGACCAGCAGTAGCCATGGCAGCACGGCTGCCAGCATGGCCACGGTCAGGATGAGGAGGACAGCGAGGGCAATGGGTGACTGGCAGCACTTCACCCCCAGTGCCAGGCTGGATGACAGCGAGCTGTGTGTCTCTGCCCGGCTGCCCCTGCGCAGGGAGCCGCAGTCCGCAGCCAGCAGCGGCATCCCACGCTCGCTGATGACGAAGACGTGAGCTCCCTGCGAGCCCAGGGCACCGCTCCCAGCGCCATAGCACCTCTCAAAGCTCTGCAAGGGCATCACAAAGCTGCTGGGAACCACCAAGGTGTTGCTGGCTTCCAGTTTGGTGAGCTGGGACAAAGAGGAAGGGGATAGAGGCACCTCCAGCGCACGGGGGTCGGTGCCAGCCTTGGGAGGCCACGGAGCTTTCTTCTTGCTGAGGAAGGTGACGTAGCGGCACACGGGGCACACGATGCTGTCCTGGGGCTGCCCGTTGAGCTTGGCACACAGCAAGCACTTCACCAGGCAGTCGTGGCAGAAGCTGTGGCCGCAGCTGAGGCGGCGCTGGGCGGCCTCCAGAGCCTGCAGCTTCTCGTAGCACACGGGGCACTCTGCCGGGACGGGCTCCTTGGGCACTGAGGCCTCAGACATGCCCAGGCTGCCGGGCACAGGCTCTGCTCAGCTGCAGGGGAGGGAGGAGGGTTAATAAAAGTCTCAGTCCTGATAGACTGAGCCATCTCTTCAGCTCTCCTCCTGCTCCTTGCTCTCTTGCCTTCGGCCTTTTGGCCACAGAATTGTTTTGGTGGAAAAGGACTTTAGGATCATGGAGCCCCAGCCCTGCCCTCACCCTGCCCAGCCCAGCACTGACCCACAGCCCTCAGCACCTCAGCCCCACGCCTTTGGGATCCCTCCAGGGCTGGGCACTGCCCCAGCTCCCTGGGCAGCCTGGCACAGGGGCTGACACCCCTCTCAGGGAAACAGTTCTGCCTCAGCTCCAACCTCAACCTCCCCTGGGGCAACTGCAGCCCATTTCCTCTTGTCCTGTCACTTGTTACTGGGGAGCAGAGCCTGACCCCCAGCTCCCTGCAGCCTCCTGTCAGGGAGTGTCAGAGAGTGCTCCTGTCTGCCCTCAGCCTCCTCTTCTCCAGCCTCAACACCCCCATTCATTCCCTCAGCCCCTCCCCAGCACCCTTGTGCTCCAGCCCCTTCCCCAGCTCTGTGCCCGGCTCTGGCCACGCTGCAGCCCCTCAGTGTCCCTGTGGCAGTGAGTGAGGGGCCCAGCACTGACACAGCCCTGGAGCTGCAGCCTCCCCAGGGCCCAGCACAGGGGACAATCCCTGCCCTGCTCCTGCTGCCACCCCACTGCTGATCCCAGCCAGGCTGCCCTTGGCCTTCTTGCCCCCCTGGGCACGCTGCTGGCTCCTGTCCAGCCGCTGGCACCAACCCCCCCAGTCCCTTTCCCTCCAGCAGCTTTCCTGCCCCTCTGCCCCAACCTGGAGCTGCCTGGGCTTGATGAGGCTGAAGGGCAGAATCCAGCACTTGCCCTTGTTAAACCTCATCCCATTACCCTCAGCCCACGGCTCCAGCCTGGCCAGGTCCTGGCCAGGTCCCTCTGTGATGCAGTGGATAGCTACTAGACATGGTCTCAAGAAGGCAGGGTGTTTTCAGGAGCATTAAGCCTTGCAATGTAGCCCTTTGGGTAAGAAAGTGATGACAGGAGGACTGCAGCTCCAGAGCCCCCAGGGCAATAATACCTGGCAGCTAAATACCATGCAAAAGGCATGAGCCCCTGGCTGGATCTGTGGCTGCCTGCTCAGTGCCTGCTTCAGACCACACAGGCTCAGCTCCTGTCACAAGTGCCTCTGTGCTCTGGCAGCCTTCTGCTAAGTCTCTAAAGGATGTCCCAGGCCAGTGGCCAAACCATTGCTGTCTCCAGGCCATGATCTTCACTCAGGTTAGAGCACAGTGTGGGCATCATCCTCAGAGTCCTGCATCTCCTGTTAGTCAGAGAGAGCAGGGCAGAGCCCAGGCAGCCCTGCCAGCCCCTGCCCTGGCCCGAGGTGCCAGGGCTGTTGCCAGCCCCACACCGGCAGCTGGGCTGAGTCTGGACCTATCATGAGCATCTCCCAGGGCAGGTGACATGGTGGCTTCAGAGGATGGAGAGGAGAGGAGAGGAGAGGAGAGGAGAGGAGAGGAGAGNAGGGGAGGGGGGGGGAGGGGAGGGGAGGGGAGGGGAGGGGAGAAAGAGAGAGGAGGAGGAATGCTCAGCTCAGCTCCCTTCTCTCAGACCAATTCAGGAACTGGAGATTCATAAAACCTGCAGGTTTTTCCAGACCTTGTGACATTTTCAGACCCAGCCCAACCTGCACCCCTTTTCTTACACATGACTGTGCTCATGGACATTCTCCCAGCTGCTTCTGTCCCTTCCTTGACTGCCCTTTTCTTGCACAGAAGCCACCCCCTGCCCCAGGATGACCACAGGAACACAAGCCATCCCCTCCCCATGCAAGAGAAGAAAGATCCAGGCTCTTGCCCTGGCTTAAGAAGGATCAGGGACTTGATGCACCCCCAAAGCATTTCAGAAAGAGCCCTTCACCCTGTGCACACCTCCTCCATGCTCCAAAGTGCCCTTACCTGCTGCAGGGCCCCAGGGCAGGGGCCCCTCCATGCAGTCCCCCGCTGGCTGTGCTGGCTGTGCCCCAGCAGGGAGGGAAGCAGGACGCCTGTGTAACACTGAGGTGGTGGCTGCACGGCTCCTGCAGGCTCCACCTTGCACAGAAGCTGGAGCAGGGACGGGGCCAGGTCCCAGGGAGTGAATGTGGAGGAACTTGTTTGGGTTTTAAAGGCCTGATGCTCAGCTGGTTGGCCAGGGAGAGGGCGAGGAGCCAGCGTCAGGCGTCAGGAGGCAGGGACGGGAGGCACGGTCCTACCTGCCTGCCCTCATGTCATGGGAAGCTGTAGCTGAGCTCATCCCCGAGGTCAAAGCCCAATAAAACAGGGACTAAAGGGGATGCCAGGAGCCCAAACTCCTCTACTGACAGAGCCTTGGCCCAGGCTGCCCAGGGAGGGTGTGGAGGCTCCTTCCTTGGAGGGCTTCAAGACCCAGCTGGACACGTTCCTGTGTGACCTGATCTAGATGGGACCTGCTTCTGCAGGGGGGCTGCACTGGATGCGCTCTGAAGGTCCCTTCCAACCCTGTCATTCTCTGACTCCATGATCTTGCACCAGGACTAGGCTTCTGCCCAACACATCTCACCTCCACCCACGACCACTCCTCATTCCTTACCCTGGACAGATCTTTGTCCTTGTGCCCCCTCCCCTCCTCATCCCCCAATCTCTCCATCTCCCCTAGCCCTGCACTCCCCACCCTACATCACTGGATGTTCCCCAGAGCCCTGGAGTGGTACTGCACAGCCCAACAAATACACCTGAGCAAGTGCAGAGGCCACTTCTGCTGTACACCAGCCTTGGGGGTGTTTCCAGCATCTCTGGGAAGCAGCAGGAGCCCTGTGGGCTCAGGGCAGGCAGGAGCAGATGTGGGTGGCTTGTGAGTCCCCATTTGGCCATGCGAGGGCTGGAAACCCAATAGAGAAGGTTCCTTGTGAACCTACCCATGTCCCAGGATGTTACTTACCCCTCACCCAGCCCCTGGCCAACAAGTTGAGATGCATCCTTCCTACAAAGCTTTGCAAAAACTGTGGCAGAGTGGATCACGCTCCACTCTTTCCAGCCACTCCTGCTTTCCCTCAGCCTGGTCAGTAGCCATGGGGCTGCCAGCTCATGGGGATCAGAGCCCCACATGCCACATCCAGAGGAGGACCCTGAGGCAGCCTGTCTGAACCAGGCATGGATTGGCACCATGGACCTCAAAACATAGCATCACAGAACCCTTGAATGCTGGGGGTGAGAAGGACCCTGCAGAGCTCATCCAGCCCCAGCCCCTGCTCCAGCAGGTTCCCCTCCAGCAGGGGCACAGGAACGTGTCCAGCTGGGATTGGAAACCTCCCGAGAAGAGAAGGAGCCTCCACACCCTCCCTGGGCAGCCTGGGCCAGAGCTCCCTCACCTCAGCACCAAAGGACTTGCTCCTCCTGTGCCACTGGAGCTGCCTGTGCTCCAGCCTGTGCCTGTTACCCCTTGTCCTGCCACTGGCNCCTTGTCCTGCTGCCCACACTCTGCTTGATGCCCCCAGGCTGCCATTGGTTTCTTGCCCATGAAGGCAAGGATACCCCAGAGGGTCTGGAGTCTCCACCATGGAAAGCTTCAGGAGAAACCTGGCACAGTGAGGACTCAGCCCTTGGGGCAGACAGATGCTCCACACAGGCACCCTCAGCCCTGTGCTCCTCAAGAAGATGCCCAAGGGTCTGCAGGGTCTGTGGGGCAGGCAGAAGATAGGATGCACCTCTTGCACCCAAAATCCAGGGAGACGGCCCTTGGAGTCCCTTGATGAGCAGGAGAGGAGGTTCCAGGCTGCCAGGGGCAGGGCTGCAGGCGTGGGCAGCAGTATCAGTCAGCCTGGGCACAGCAGTTGCAGCAGTTACAACATGGGGCTGGTTTCTGGAAGGAGAAAGGTGGGTGCAGCCCTTTCAGGACACCCTGCACACTGGGACAGCTGCCAAAATGCATCTGCCCTCTGCAGAGAGCACCCACGGTGAAAGGAGTGTGCCCCAGGGGAGACCTCTTGAGCCATAAAGCCCTGTCCCTTGCTGGAAAGAGACCTGGTTGCACAGCTCTGCTTAGGATCAGGGACCAAGCCACTCACTCCACTGGTTACCCCAGTTTGCTTAGGATGGTCACAAATGGAGGCTGAAACTTCTGCAGATGGATTGTGCCAGGGCTGAGGTGGCACAGTCACCCCTGGCTGGGTGTCTCCAATCCCTGGCATCACCTTGAAGCTACTGGAGGTGCCAGGGCTTCTTGTACCCAGTGAGATCTCCAGGGCTGAATGAGTGATCTGGGCCAGGGAGAGCAGATTTGGGGCAACCAAACATCTCCCCAGCTTCAGTTTACTCCCTGCTGGCAGGGGTGGAAATTCCTGTTTCCCATACTTGGGATGCTCTCTGCAGTTGGAAAGGATGAGCTCACAGCTCTATACATAGGCAGTGGAAAAACAGGTCTGCCTCCCTGTGTTGCTTTGACCAGGCCAAAATACAAGGGATTTGGGCATATCACAGCCCTGGCTCTGTCAGCAGCTTCATTCTCTCATGGGTATGGCTTTCCTTGGTGCCTTTAACCAACTTTCAAGTGCAGTAGCATCTTTCCTGAGTGACAAGATGGACTCTGCCAGTGCCTGAAGGATAAGAAACCAGGTTCAGGGGTAAAGTGAGTCCCTAAACACTGTCTGTATTGTTTTCTCATGGTTTAAGTGCAGCTCACAGCCAATGTTTCATCCCCCTTGAACTCAATGCAGGGCTCTAGGACTCTGTGATACAAGCAAGAAGGTGACACCAGGCTCAGTTCCTCTTGAGACACCAGGCTGAGACCTCCTCTGCTTCCAATGAACAGCTCTGACTCAGAAGAGGACACAGCTCTAACTGCAGAGTGGAGCTGGTTAGGGTTCCCTCCCTGCAGCTGCAACAGCTTTTGGGCAGAGCTTTGTAGCCCATTGCAAGGCTAAGATGATGCTGCAGAGACATCTGCCTTCCACAGCATCCTCAAAACTTTCCCCTTCCAGCGAACAGGCAGAGAGGAGGGAAAAAAAGCTCCTGTGCACAGTGATGTGAAACAGACTCCTGTCAGAGCACATTTAAGGCCAGGATATTGATCTGTATGTGAGCCTGGTGCCAGGCAAATGCTCAGTACTGGCCTATTTCCATATCAAATCCATGCTGCACTTCTCCACAGTCTAATTGCTGAAGCAGGGATAGTTCCAATGAGCAGAAACATGTCCCTCAACTCTTCACTCAACTGTGGCCCTTGAAGCTGCTGCAGTTCCAGTCCTTCCCAGCACTGCCCCACAGCCCTCAGCACCTCAGCCCCACGGCTTTGGGATCCCTCCAGGGCTGAGCACTGCCCCAGCACCCTGGGCAGCCTGGCACAGGGGCTGACAACCCGCTCAGGGAAAAGGTTCTTCCCCATCTCTGATCCAAACACCCCTGGGGCAACTTGAGGTCATTTCCTTCCTTCATAACTTGAGAGAGGAGTCCTCCAGGTTTTTCCTTAGCAGTGCTCAACCTGCAAACCTGAGGCTTTACAGGAGTTTCTGCTCAGCCCATTCTCCTCCTGACACTTCTCAGCCCAGCTCCAAACACAGTTGGCATTGGTGGGAGTGAGGGGAGGGAAAGGGAAAGGGAAAGGGAAAGGGAAAGGGAAAGGGAAAGGGAAAGGGAAAGGGAAAGGGAAAGGGAAAGGGAAAGGGAAAGGGAAAAGAAAGTAAATCCATGTTTGACCTTAAGTCCAGGGAGCTATTCCCAGCTGAGAAAGAAGGTTAGTGAAGTAAATTACCTTCCCAGAGCTACACCACGCTGGGTCCTGGCCCACGTCTGAGTTGTATCCATCTCACACTGTCAACATAAGCTCACACAGTCCCTTAAATGACCCTGAGTGCCCCGAGCTCCTCCATCATTTTCCCACACTTGCTGTGCTTCAATGCAGAGTAGGAAAATCTGTGTCTTTTCCTTCTGGGTGTTTCTCTCCTGCCTGGTACGATGGAGACCCACCATGAAGATGCTGGTTTAGCCAGGATGACCCAAGACACAGAGCAAAAGCTTTTCCTGCAGCTTTGTGCTCCGTGCTTTTGGCCATGCCCAGGAGGTGGTGCTCTCGGATGTGCTTTGGCCGTCCTAAAGAAACACAATAGTCCCAGATACACTGAGAATAAAAAGCCCTGAGCTTCCCAAAGCTGCCAGGAGCTGGAGCTGGGGGTTCCCATCAGCTGGGCTGCTGCCTCTTCCCACCGGCATGAATGAGAGGGCTGGTCCTTTCGTGTGCTGAGTGCAGCTATAGCCCCAAAGCCTGCTCCCAGCTCTCTTTTCCCATCTGCTGGGCAGATGCTGTGGTGTTTGTGAAGAGATTTGCCCTGTACCTGCACATCCTGGCTTTGATCTGCCTTTGCCTCCCTGCTGCTGGCAACAAAGCCAGCAACGAGCCCAAGCCTGGAGTGAGCCTCCGGAGCTTTATTCTGACACTAATCTTTAGGGATTTGTCCCATCCAGCTTGCAGAACCACACAGCCCCATGGTGCAGAGGGTTTTCCCATGCCTGGGAAGGCAACTGCAGTCTGCAGGAGCTCCTGCAACAGCTTTTTTTTTTCCCCTCCACAGATGCTCTTCACCAAGCAGGGTGTCAGCTCAGAGCAGGAGCTGTGTGAGACCATAGGTAGGTGTGAGCAGCAATTCTCACTGCCTTTGGCCAGCTGGGGAAGGAGGCAGCAGGGCAAGGGTATGAGATCAGGGCTGCTTGGAGGCAAATATCAGTTTGGGCAGGGATCTGATCTGCTCCAGCACGTGCCATTGCTGAGGATGGAGGACTCATGACACGGGATCCTTGGTGGGAGGTGTGCAAGGCCAAAGGCTGGCTGGGCTTTTTCCAGTGGTCAGAAAGCCTCTGGGTCTGGGGTCACCTTCCCTGAGCCCAGGAATGGCCAGACTTAGCCAATGCTGGCCCCACAAAGCTCCTGAGGTGCAAAGAGTTGACAGCTCTCAGAGCACATCCCCAGGGACAACGCTCACAGCTCCAGACATCCAAGATGATTTGATGGTGCCACCCAGCACAAACCAGTGCCCAGCTCCCTGGGCTGTCTCCCACACCATCCCAGCTTCTCCTTCACCCAAAGCCTACTTCCCCATTTGGCTGCCTGTTCTGGGGGCTGCTGCCAGCCCTGGAGCCCTGCCAGGTCCCTCAGCCATAGCTGGGGCAGCTCAGCCTTCACTTTGCCTTGCTGATGAGCAAATCCTTTGCTGGGCAGATGAGAGGCATCCAGTTCTCCCCTCCATCGGCTGGGTAAGGCACATGGGCAGAGAGGATTAGTGCTACTGGCATGGGGAAGGTGCTGGTGGCCTTGCACATCCCCCTGCCTGGGCTGCTCCCAGCTCTGACCCTTCTACCCTGGCAGCTCCTGGAGATGGCAAGAGCTGCAGTCCCTCTGCAAAGATCAGTCCCAGGGCTATTTATTCCTCTTGCCTCTTTGCCAGTGTCTCTCTAGGGGAATGTCCAGGAGTAGATCCAGGACCCCACAGCTGGGACAAGAATTCTCAGGCCATAATTGATCCCTTGGAGACTCACACCCACCTTATATCCCACACTTTGGGGGCTGTACCCCCCATGGATCTCCCTGCACCATGGCACAGCCCTTGCAAATACATAACCCATCCTGTCCCTATATCCCCCCTCTCACCCTGTGCTGAAATAAGCTCCTGCAGCCCCATACCCTGGCTCCTGCCCACATCGAGGTCTCCCAGCACCATGAGAGACCCCCTCCCCTCACTCAAATCCATTACAGCTGCTTTGTCTCTCCCCAGCCTTTTCAGCAGAGGGGCTTTTGCTGGGGAAACACAGGCCCAGCTCTGCAGCAGAGACACGGTGGCATTGTGTGGCTGCTAATGCCGAGTGACTCCCCTTTTGTGGGCTGGAAGGGCCCAGCCCTCGGCTAAGGCATGGGAACCACTCATCCTCACAAAGGGCTGCAGCCTGCAGCCACCTCAAAGCAAACATTGACTTAAAAATCAGTGTTAACCAGGCAGGCACAGCAGCCCCCTCCAGGAATGCAGCCCCTGCCAGAGCTGTGTCTTTGTTGCCTGAGGCAAAGCCCTGCGGTGCTGGGATAGAGGCGGCTGGTAAAGGCGGCTTTGATGGAGCTGGTGGCATCCAGCCCTGCTCCTGGTGAGGCTGCAGCGAGGGACAGCAGTGCCACAGGGCATGGGGACAGGCAATGCTCCTTAAACATAGCTGGGGAAGGGGCTGGAGCACAAGGGTGCTGGGGAGAGGCTGAGGGAATGGGGGTGTTGAGCATGGAGAAGAGGAGGCTGGGGGCAGCCAGGAGCCCTCTCTGACACTCCCTGACAAGAGGCTGCAGGGAGCTGGGAGAAATGGGCTCAAGTTGCCCCAGGGCAGATTGAGGCTGAGGCTGAGGCAGAACTGTTTCCCTGAGAGGGGTGTCAGCCCCTGTGCCAGGCTGCCCAGGGAGCTGGGGCAGTGCCCAGCCCTGGAGGGATCCCAAAGCCGTGGGGCTGAGGTGCTGAGGGCTGTGGGTCAGTGCTGGGCTGGGCAGGATGAGGGCAGGGCTGGGACTGCAGCAGCTTCAAGTGCTTTTCCAACCAAAATTATTGTGATCCTATGAACCTAAACAGCCAGCCTGAGCAAGGGACTGAGGAGCTCAGGTTGGGGTTTAAAGCATCTCACTGGAGAGAGAAGAAACCAGAGGATGCCCCTTGAGAAATTAGAGTCGACACAGATACACCCTTGGCACTTCTTTATAAGGAGTCTCTGCTCCCACCCACACAACTTATTTCCAGTCACTTCCCAAGTCATGATCTCTGTGATGGCTGTAGCAGGTCCATGCTTGGGTTATGCAGCACAGCAAGATAGCCCCATGCCAACGACCAGGACAGCGAGGGAGATGGACTCAGACGGCAAACCAATATGATTTGGAACTGAGCCGTTTATTCAATCCATATGATCACTTATATACTTTGCCAAGTGCTAGCATGCAGAACCGATCATACAGGATTGGTTCTTTAAGTGAGTTCACAAGCCTTACATGTATTACAACCAGCGGTGATTGGTTAGAAACTAGATGCAATGTAACTTTAACATAACTTAAACATTAATCCTTCAGATGTCCGAGGCCTTTGTTCTTGTGCATTCTTCTGAGCAGTTTTATGGCCTTATCATCTCAGGCTTCAAGGTTAGAATGTCCTTGAGGTTCTGCTCATACACCTGAGACCGTTTGTTCTATCTTGGCTTGAGTTCCAATGCTCCCACCAAGGCCCCAATAGCCCCAGGCAGCCTGGGTGCTGGCACACAGCCTGGGCTGGCACAGACCCCTGCCTCCTGCAAGACAGATGTCCAGAGGTTCAGACATGTGAAGAGCTCTCACACACCCATGGCTCCCCAGCAAGAGCTCAGCTCTTTTCCTAGCAAATGATTGCACTGCACCCCTTGTCCCCTTGGAAGGGCTGCTCAGGAATTGAAGAGCAAAAAGAAATTGCACCAAGGCTATGTAGGATGCAATGAGAAAATGAACACTCAGCCTGCTCCAGAGCATGAGAATGTGTGCCTTGCCTGTTCCAGAGCATGAGAATGGGCACCCAGCCTGCTCCAGAGCGTGAGAATGGACACTCAGCCTGCTCCAGAGCATGAGAATAGGCAGCCAGCCTGCTCCAGATCTGGGCTGTGCACACACTCAGCTCCACTGGCTCTGGCTGCTCCCAACTCAGGGCAGCACAGGGCTGGATGATGGAAAAGGAGATATTCTCCCAGCCAGGCCTCCAGCCTCTGCACAGCCACCTGGATCTCCCTGTCTGTCCTCCAGAGAGGGTTTCTGAGAGCCAAGGGCAGGGTCAGTGGCAGTGAGAAGGCAGGAGGTGGAGGGGACGGGCCGGGGCTGATGAACCACTAGCATCAGCCAGATGGAAGGTGCACAAATGCACACTGGGAACTGGCTGAGGCAGCTCCAAGGACAGCTTGCCAGTGGGATGGCTGCTCACAGGACACTGTGGCTTCCCCACCTCTCACAGCCTCTAATTCAGGCTGAGTGTGTGGCTCGGAGCCGCACTGGGCTGCACGTCCCCGGCTCAGCGCTGACGCTGCCGAGCAGCATTCACAGCCTTGTGCAACACTCAGCTCACACAGGCTGACCCAAAATCGTCCTGTGTGGGTGTTGGGTGACATCCACAGTGCTGGCTGGACACTTGGCTGGGGAAGCAGTGCTGTGTGCTCTTCCATCCTCAGGTTATCCACAGCTCCCTGTCCCATCCGCTGCAGGAAAAGGTGGCAAAGCACAGGAGCATCAGCTTTGGATAACCCCTCATTTGGGTGGACAGAGGAGAGGTTGTGGGGAAAGATGTGGCCTTGGTGGCACTGTGGAGGACACTGTCTAGATGAGGGCAGCTGGCATGGACATGATTTCGACTGTTGCCACATCAAGCTGCCCAGCAGCACTGGGTACAGCATGACATCCCAACAGCACTGCCTGCCTGCCACTAATGACAGGCCAGCCTGCTAATTACAGAGGGCAGGAAATGAAGCACCAAACGAAGCTGAAGTATTAGGTCAGCAAGAGGGAGCCAAGAGGTGAGCTGCAGGGCAGGTCCCCAGGCTCCCAGCCCTGCAGTGCCAGTGGCCCTCGGGGGCTGCAGGGGCACTTGTGGAGTATCACAAGGGTAGTGACGTTGGGAAAGCAAGGAATAAGAAATCCAGGGATGACCTTGCAGGCTGCTGGCTGTCCTAAGCATGGTGTGGGGCTGGTGGGGTCCCTGGGGGGCTCAAAATGCCTCTTAATGGGGGAACCTCATTAATGCTTTCAGGTACTTAAAGGGTGGGTGTCAGGAGGATGGAATGACGCTTG
This sequence comes from Urocolius indicus, assembly GCA_013401255.1. NCBI lineage: Eukaryota > Metazoa > Chordata > Aves > Coliiformes > Coliidae > Urocolius > Urocolius indicus. The sequence continues at coordinate 127,297 of WBNH01002453.1, read as the reverse complement.
TGGGGCCAAGCACTGACTTCACCCTCAGACCATTTCCTCACACTCTCCAGGGGCAGGAACTTGCAGCCTCATTTTTCTGAGCTACTTTGCAGCCTCATCTTCTGTCCCCACCCAGTGCTACTGGAGTTCAGTTGCTGGTATTGGTCATGTTCAGGGCACATGCAGACATAGGATAAAGGATAAAGGATCCTGATGCCTGAACCATCCACTTGATCTTCCAATGAAGCAGCAAGGATGTGACTGGTCCCATGTCAGCCCAGTGAAATGCAACCCCTCTGCTCTGCAATATCTGCTGAGGCCTCATCTGGAGTCCTGTGTCCAGTTCTGGGCTCCTCAGCTCCAGAGGGACAGGGAACTGCTGCAGAGAGGCCAGTGCAGGGACACCAAGATGCTGAGGGGATGGAACATGTGGATGGGGCCAGTGTTTGTTGTGTGGTGGCCGGTGCCAGGACAAGGGGTAACAGGCACAGGCTGGAGCACAGGCAGCTCCAGTGGCACAGGAGGAGCAAGTCCTTNGCCGTGCCGTGCCGGTGTCTGCCCTTCCCCGGGTGACCGCAGCCGTGCAGCCGCCGGGGAGCAGCTGCCAAGCGCAGCGGGAAGAGCGCAGCAGGGCTCGGGACGACACGACACGACAGCGAGATGAGGCCGAGCAGCTCGTGGACCCCCCCACGCTGTGCTGGGGCGGGGGCAGCCCAGGACCGGCGGCACAGCGGCTCGGCTCAGCCCCCGGCTCGGCTCAGCCCCCGGCTCGGCTCAGCCCCCGGCTCAGCCCCCTGCCCGCGCTCCGCCCCGGGAGTGACGGCGCGTCCCCGCCCCCGCCGTGTCACCGCATCACGGGCGCGGCCCCGGATGAGGCAGCTCCGGCGGGCGGAGCTGCGGCGGTGACAGGGGATGCGCCGGTGAGTCGGCTCGGGGCCGGGGCCGGGGCCGGGACTGGGGCTGGGGCTTGGGATCGGGGCTGGGAGCGGGACGGGACGGGACGGGACGGGGCCGCGGCGCTGGGGGGCGCCCGTCGCGCTGCCGGGGGCTGCGGGAGCCCCGCCACCCCTCCTCTGATTGGCTGCAAACTGACAACGGGGCAACTCCCGCCCTCCCCCGCTCGCCATTGGTCGGCGCCTCAACCTTTTTCGCCTCCCATTGGTGGATGCGAGTGTCTGTCAGCGGCCGGCTCGTCTTGGCCCCGCCCCCTCGGCCACCGCCCTGCCCGGGGCCGGTCGTGTGTGTGTGC
>WBNH01002453.1:102168-125289 GCA_013401255.1 Urocolius indicus | reverse complement strand
TGATGTGTGTGGGGGTGATGTGTGTGTGGGGGGGGGGGGGTTGTACCGCAGCACAGCCGTGGCAGGGGCCAGAGCGCAGGGGCTGAGCTGGAACGCTGGAAGGCAGCGCTGGAGGGATATGGGTTCGTTTAGCGATGATGTGCTCGGCGTTGGTTTGGGCTCGACGGCCCTTTAAAGGGTCTCTTTCAGCCGTAGCGATCCTGGGGGCTCTATGAACTGCCCAACGCTGGGAGCCCGGCCAGCTCCTGCCTGCCTTCTGCTCTGCAAGGAGGGCCAGGTGCCTCGGCCCCGGGCTGTGGCAGTCCCTGCCGTGTGACGTGTGGTAGGAGAGGACGCTTGTTTTGCTTGCTCCCTGCTCAGCTGCGGTGCCTGTGCTCGCTGGCCGGCCCCGGGGAGGAGAGCAGGCAGCACGGCTTTGGTGGTGGCAAACTGCTTTTGTCCTGGCTCCTGCCTCAGAGCGGTTCCTGAACGCAAAGGGGTTCTGAGCGTGTGCCCGTGCTGAGAGTAAGCCGTGTGTCAGAGTAAGCTGGGTGACTGGGCTGGCTGTCAGCGGGCAGCACAACTGCTCCCTTTGCAGCCCCTCTGCCTCCTCTGTAGGTGGCTTTGTTCCCAAAGGCATTTATTTCCCCTCATCAATGCCAGGTCACTGACAGGGAGCTGGATGTGTGATTTGTCTCCATTCTCATAAAAGACTCAGTAGCTCAGAATGGCTCAGGTACATCTCTGTCCAATATTTGTCAGCAATTCTGTGAGAGTTTTGCTCTGAGGTCTTTATTGCCTCCCTGACAGCTTCATGAGTCCTGTTGTACTGGGTATGAACATGGCCAGGCTGGAGCAGTCCCCGCCTCGCACTCCCAGCTTGATGAGTTTGACCCGAATTGCAGCAGACACGCTGTAAAGGGTGAACACATCTGACAGAGAAGTGACTGGAGTTAGACTTCAGTTGAAGTGATTTCCCATTAATGCCTCTCCCCCTCCCTCCTGGGCAGGAGGAGGGGCTGCCCTCACCCACCCACAACCTCATTGCTCTCCACCAGTCTGCACTGGGAGTGTTTGGTGACTCAGGGCTTCTCTGTTCCCTCTGAAACCATCTTGGCTTGGTCACGGGTGCAGAGAGGCAGAGGGTGCTTTTTGGATGCTGATGATGTTTCTTGCCCTGAGAGGTGGTTAAATATGTGAAGCTGTGGCAGAAGAGTCCCGTGGATACTTAAGCAATTGTATTTATTCTTCCCCAGAGACAATTCCTGGACACCACGGAGGGTAGTTGGCTGTGTCAAGGTCAGTGTTTGGTTAGAAATATTATTAATTGCAAGAGGAAGGAACTGTCCCAGGGCAGAAAAGTGATTAGGAGGCTTTTATGTTTCTTTGTTGCTGTTTAACTTTGATGTGTCAGCAGTGTGACTGCCCAGGCAGGACGGTTGGTAGTGCCAGTTACCTGCAGCTGTGAGTAAGCAATGTGGGTTTGGGATTAATAGTGTTAGGTCTGCTCTGGAAGAGATCCTCTGCCTTGCTTTGAGATCCACATCTGGCTGGGCAGTGAAACTGTGTTGCGTATGTGGAGGCAGAGCCCAGCCATTCTCTTTTTGGTTCACACATGTGAAGGTTTGATCTTATGCGTCATTGGGAGGTTCAGGGGGGAAGGTCCAGAGGCAGAGTGATTTCATTTCCTTTCCCTCCCTTTGAGGTAAAGCCCTGGGGGTTTTGTTTGTCCTGACTTTTCAGAGGTTGCAGACATGTGAGATAATTCCTCATTTGGTGAAGGAAAGAGAAGAGGAAGGAGAAGAAGAAAGTGGAAAGATAACACAAGACTGTTGTTGCCTCTGACCTCGGTCCAACAATGAATCTTGTCTCTGGAGACGTGTCTGGGAGTTGACAAAGCACTACTCATTCCCTTAGTCTGCTACAGTTGGTTCTGAGAAGCAGGTTGAGTCAGACTACAGCAAGAAAATGGTCTCTTTTTTTTTGCAGTGTTTGTGACACCACAAACATAATGGAGATAAACTATAAAGCATGTTGGAACAAACAGCCTTTCCCTGCCCTTCTGCTCTCCCCCACGGGCACAACAAGACAGACCCATCCGAGCGTGTTTTTCTTGCTAGGATTGTGTCCCTCGAGGGCTCCTCTGTCCACACAGCCCCACAGCAGCAGATTGTGCTCCTTCTCTCTCCTGATCAGGTGGAGTTTGGGGATTTATTTTTAGCTCTGATCTTGTTAAGTGCTTACTGAAGAGGCTGAAGGTCCTCTCTGTTGATGGCTGGCCTGTGACTCCCTTTGGGTGGTAGTTTTCTAAACCCTTCTCCCCTCCGTGGTACTGGGAAAACTTCAGAGACATCAGGGCAACAGCATTCACTCCTCTTGCAAGAAACACGTGCTGAGGACTTTCCCCTTTAAGTTTCTTGGTCATTTGTCATTCTGCAGTGCCCAGAAGCATCTTAGCCCTCTGGCCACCGCCTTTCCAGGCAGTGTCGTCATCAGGGTAGTATTAATAGCTGAGATAATAGGGAGGCCCAAGGGACCTGTGTGCTGTCAGCTCTCTCTTTGCGTGGTCTAAGCTCTCAGATAAATTAATTGCTTCTGGGTAGGCTGCTCTGTGATTTTTTTTTTTCAAGATTTACAGAGAAACCAGGCAACTGGAATTGGAGAAGATGCCAGGCCTGCAGAGGCTGTGATGGGGGGGTGGGAGGGTGGTACAGGCACGTGACAGCTTGTGCTGGCTGTCAGCCTCCCTGGAGAGTCAGGATTAGTGCTTCTGGTGCTCAGCATGTCTCACTGACTTTCCTAAGAGGTGGTTTTCCAGAGAGCACAGACTGAGGCAGAGAGAAGCATATCTTTTTCACTGCTTTTCTTTCCCTTCTTGGTTTACTGTTTACTCTGACCCTCCTGCTCTACTGGATTCATCCTACCTGGGTATGGAGCTGGGAGCAGATTGTTCTCATGGCCAGACCCAGCTTGTTCTGGGACACACACATCTCCAGGGACTCTTCTTTCATCTGCAGATACTGAATCTGCATCAGGAGCATCAGCCCTTTCAGATTTGTCCAGCCAACCCAGTCAGTGTCCAGAGATGGGCAACGAAGCTGGGACTGGAGCACAAGTCTGATGAGGGAGCTGAGGGAATGGAGGTGTCNGGGTCAGTGCTGGGCTGGGCAGGGGGAGGGCAGGGCTGGGACTCCAAGAGCTTAAAACATTTCTGTGATCCTATTTTTCTTTGTAAAGGCGTTTCAAGGGTGTTGGGAGGAAACAGAGGTTGGATGTCTTAAACTTCCCATGTTTGTGAAAGGCATAAATGTTTCTTGAATACTAAAGCCTGATGCCTTTGGTAGATGGGGCTTGATTTCTGACAAGATCTCTGGCATCAGTACCTTCCTTCTGATTTCCAAGGCTTGCACCATGGGGTTTTGTTTAATCCCTCTGGTTCTCATCTGTTGACAAGGTGAGTCATGGCTGTGTGCTGGAAAGCATGCCTGTTCCCTTGGAGTAATAATCCAGAATTTATTGGATTCCTTGAGATAACAAGGTGTTTGATTCTCTTGAAGGCTCTTTTAGGCTGAACCTGGCTCAGGTTGTGTTTGGTTATGATCTGCCTCCCGTGCTGCCCAGTGTGGAGGCGCAGGGTTTGTTATCACAGCAGGGGAAGGAGCGTTGTGCTGACTCTGTACTCTGCAACGTACTTTATTTCTTACCTCTGTTGCTGTTGGAAGAGGCAAGGAGGCATTTGTTGTGGTTCACCCGAGAACATTCAGTTCAAAAATAGAGTTGGAGGACGAGACAGAGGTTCTGAAGCAGCGATGGCTGCAGGCAGCCTTCCAAACGCCCAGCATAGTGCCTCCAGCTCCTGTTTCAGGAGGGGAAAAACAAGCACAAATTGATTGGTGAAAGCAGATCCCTGGCTTTTTGTTTGTTTGTTTGTTTTCCATATTCTAAGAACTGAAAGAGTGTTTTGCCTGAGTGCTCAGGCTCCTTTGCTTTCAATCCTGGTTGGATTTAAGGGACAAAAACCCCCAGAGCTTCAGGGATTTGGGGGGGTTACCTGATGGCTCTCGTGGTTTGAGAAGCTGGGGAATGGTGGGAACAAGATTTCTATCTGTGAATCAGCAGGAAAAAAAGGGGAAGAGGAAGAAGACTTGGTTGCTGCCAGCCCTTCTGCTCTCCACAGCAGCTCTGGACAGTGCCAGCACCGTTGGCAGAGCTGTGCCCTGCGAGCCAGGGCTGACTGCGGCCGTGACATGGCACTTGGCAGCTCTGGCGCCTCTGAGAGCCAGGATGGGGTTGTCATCTCAAGAACTGAAGGCCAGATGTGAGCTTGGCAGAATTTCTTTATCAAGTCCTATTTTAGATGGCTACTTGTTTCATTCCAAAGGTCAGTGGATGTTTGCATTGCCTGTGTTGGTGGGACATGAATGAGGGAGTCTTAGTGCTGTGCTTTGTCACCTTTGAGTGAGCTTTGTCTTCACTCTTCGTGTTTGGTGCCAGAAAACATTGAGCAAACAGGACTGTGAGGAAGAAAGTGATGCCCTGTCCACGGAGAAATCTGTTCATCAACTTGAATTCCCATTCATTCACTTTATCTGGTAAATATTTCTTTGTGGTGATGAAAATCAGGAAGAATGGTTTCTCCAGCCACTCAGATGCTGCAGGCACACGCTGGGTGAACAGCAGCTGCCTCTGAGCACTGCTTGGAATGAGTCATTTTGGACGTTGTTTCCGTGGCTCATCCTCCCTGCCCTGCGTCAGGCAGTTGAGTTGACTTTGAGAGCAGGGAGGAGGGGACTCCTGACAGTGGGAAGCTGTGGGTAGAGGTTGAAACACTGTGTTGGTATTTCAAGGGTAGTGTTTTGGTCTGATATTTCATCCCAAGCCCTAACAGCAGTTGCCAGTCACATGAAGAGGCCTGGATGCTTTTTCAGGGTGCTGTGTTGTGCTTCAAGCTGTGTTTGTGTTTTCATGACCCAGCTGAAGGGTGCCTCCCTGAAGATTTCTGTTTGGCCTTGAATGCAAGATTCCTTAAGCTGCTATCTTTTATTTTTAGTTGCTTCTGATACAGGTTGCACTCAGCCTTTGACTCTTGTAATATCCAGAGGATATTGAGCACCTGGCTTTGTGAGATGCTTTTGGAGGTAGGAAACCAGATTTGTCCTGCACAAAACCCCCCAGATTTAGAGAAGCTCTTAACCTACAAGCTGCATTTTTGAGCAGTGATCACAGCATGGAAAAGCTTTTCCATGTTAACAGTGGAGAGTTACCCAGACCCACTGACTGTGTGTGTAGGGGGGGTTGGTTAACAGAAGCCACTACATTTTGAACATTGATCTTGTCTGAGAGCTGCTCTGGCTCCTGGAGTTCAGCCCACCTAGCTGAGTTTTCCCAGGGCACTGTGTGAATGCTGAGCTGTGTTGCAATGAATTTGAGTGGGCAGCAGCATAAGCCTGCTCTCGTTTTTCCTGGAAGACGCTGCTGCATTGTCTTGTCTGTCTCCTGAAAGCCCTCAGTGTTGTTTGTCAAAGGCTTGATTCTGCAAGTGCCACGTACTCGGAGGAGCTGGTGAATGGGAAGGGCTCACTGCACTGCTTCTCAGCTCCTCTCATCATGCCCAGGGCTGGGATGACCCTCCATAGGCTGAAGCAAAGCAGTTTTTGTTCAGCTGTTGGTATTCTGTGGGCATCTGCTCTCCCACACGTGACATGTTTCAAATGGTTTTGTTATGTTGTGATAATGCCTGGGAGCTGCTTTCTCCAGGCAGGTCCAAATGCTTAGGCAGGTTTGTGCCGTGGGTAGAGGGAATGGGCAAGAGCTGGCAGAAGGGATTTACTCATGGCCACGTGTGTGCTGGTGGCAGGTTTGGAAGCTGTCTGCATCTCCCAACCTTCAGAGGAGTGTTTTGACCCTGAAGCACCTTGTTGGAAGGTAGGCAGTGAAACTGTGTACCACAACTTGGCTGTGGAGGTTGGAGCTCAGTAACTGCAGTTACAAACCAAAAGTGCCCACTGATAGGGTGATGTGATCCTGGGCATGAGGAGTGGGTGACCAGCAACCATCAGCTGCTTAGCCAAGGTGGGCAAGGGCCAGTAGAGTTGTGACCTGATCTGGGTGGGACCTGCTTTGGCAGGGGGGTTGGACTAGATGATCTCTAAAGGTCCCTTCCAACCCCCACCATCCTATGATTCTGTGAAAGGTCAGCTTGCTCCTGGGGAGCAGAGATGGGAAGGATGAGCTGCTGCTAAGGGGCCTGAAGTACCACAGGGCTGAATCTCCTCCCTCTGCTGTCTGAAAGGAAAAGGCTCTTTTGGCATGAGAGAAGAGGGGAAAACATCTTCTGCAGCAGCAGCTGGTGCCTCTGTAAGTACTTGCTTGTCCCAGGCAGCCCTTCCCATGTCTGCAGGATCCCTTGGATGCTTGTTTCCCAGAGTGTGCCCTGTGGGAGCAGGCAGGAAGGGGTCCTGTGCCCAAACCTACCTTATCTCAGCTGCTTCTAGGAAATGATGTCAGATGCTGCTGTGTACAAATGTTTTCCTAAACACACCCTGAATTCTGCTCACTGCTGGCTTCCTGCCTGTTTACCTTTTGAGACCAGCTCCTCTGGAGCTACAGGAGCTGCCCCTGCTCTGTGATATACCCCATGTATTTGGGGCAAAACATATTCCTTGCTTCTCTGAGCCTCTCAGCATGTGCCAGCCCAGCATCAAGTGCCTTCGAGGGAAAGGCCTGGAGCGGTTGCAGCGTGGGGCTGATGTTCCAGGCAGCACGCTCCTGTAGCCAAGCCAAGCTGCTCAACCTCTTCCTCTTCCCTGAGGTCTGAATGGCAGCTGAGGAGCTGCCTCAGGCGTGCCTGAGCCACAGCAGATGTCTGCTCACCTCAATCCACCCCGCTGTGAGAGCAGCACATGCTTAGGGGGGAGAGATGGATGGGCTCTGCCTCTGCTGCAAACACACTGTTGCGTGGGACTGATGAGTTGCTGCAGCCTTGGTAACAGGTGCCACAACTCAAGCAAGTAGAGAAATGTTGATCTGGAAAGATGCAGCAGGACTGCCAATGTGTGTGTGTGCCCAGGGAGGATTATAACACACTTATTTTATTGTCTCAGGACAGGGCAGTGCAGAAAAGTGCCATCAGGCCTCTGGGGCAGCGTGGAGACTTGATTCCTGACAAATCTTCTGACAGCTTCTACAGTAAAGCTGTGAAGTTAAATACAATGTGAGAGTTTTGAGGTCCTTAGCACCCTCTGGATCAATCTGATCTCGTGCCCTTGGGTTGCAGCAGCTGCAGTCTCAGCTGAAGAACAAATGTGCCAGTTCTGCCTCACTTCAGCACCAGTCTCTGAAATGAGCCTGTCTGCCCCCTGCTGAGAGCGTGGCATTGTTTTGTCACACTTTTAGGTGTCTAAAATGTGGGTCACTCAGATACAGACCACGTTAGTGTGACAGTTTTAGGCCTGAAGGGACAGCGTTGGCTATTGATGCCTGTTGGAGTGTGAAAGTCAGGACTTGTAGGTCAGCTGCTACTGATGGATGAGCTTGATGCAAGAGTTGTTTAAAGCAGAAGCTTGAAACAGAGCAAAGGTTGGTTTCAGCCTGTTGCTTTCTGAGTGTTAACAACACAATTTGAGTCTTGGCTTTCAGGGAGGGGAAAAAAAGCAGATGGCAACTCATGAGTGAGTTGTGGGATTGCTCAGGGAGAGCTCAGAATGGTCTGTGGTGTGGTGTGTCTCCTGGCTGTGGTCAGGAGCTGGATGTCTCTGAACCCTTTCATGGTCCTGCTTGTGCATGGCAGGACTGTGACCATCACTTCAGCTCAGACATGGTGTGTGTGAGGCCTCAAATGTCTTGTGTCCCTCTGGACTACGTGTGCAGATGTTTCAAAAGCGTGTGTTGGCTTGTGTTTCTGGCTAATGGCCAAGAGACAATGCAAGTAGCATCCAGTGGCACAAGCAGATGGAGAAAGGAGGCCCTCATCCCCTGCCTTGGCATGGGAAGCTGGTCCTCTGGCCACCTCCAGGCTGGAAACCCTGTTGTGTGACATGACTGTGTCATTTCATGAGAGCCTGAGCCTTCTGGTGTCTGTTTGAGAGGGCAGAGGGAGCAAAACTCTGTGGATAACTCCTGTTAGCCACTTGTTTTACACAACAGCAGCAGTGTAGGAAGAGTAAATTAGCTGTTAATCCTCACAGCACAGCCTGTTAGCAACTGACTGGCCTCAGAGTGTTTGTCCTCACACATTCCATGCCTCTGCAGCTCTAACAGGGGCTGTAGTGCCCCTCACTGTGTGTTGGCAACAGGAGGCAAAATATCCCTGAGAACAAAAGTGGAAGCTGAGCTGTAAATGTGGCCCTAAGCAAGGCTGGGGCATGAACTGCTGTTCCAGTGGCTGGTACAGAATGCAGCCAGGGTTTCTGGTCTCATTTCAGGCCGCTGCAGGAGCATTCCCAGAAGCTGGCTAAAATCCCTCCCTTGCTGGGGCAGGTCCGGGCACTGGAGGATGCTCCTTGAGGGCTCATTAACATCCTGTTGGTGGGTGCCAAGTCTGGATGATGACGATATCATAAAGGCCCTGAGAGTGAAGCCTAGTGCTTAGCAACAGTTCTGGGAGCTGTCTGCCTGTTTATCCTGAGTCTGTTCTTGTGTTTGCACCCTGCAGGTTGTGTTGATCATGGACAGTGAAGAAATCCCAACTTTTTCCAGTCCAAAGGAGGAAACTGCATATTGGAAAGAGCTTTCCTTGAAGTACAAACAAAGGTACTGCTCTAGATCCACAGGCTGGCTTTCCTACTTAATGACCACAACATTAAGCTGTTTCTCTGCAAAGTTACACCAAGATGAGTATTAGATATTGGAGAGAAAAATCTGCATTTCCAGCTTTAAATTGAGCTTTAAAGTTTGCAGCTTTGTGGGAGCTGAGTGTTTCTTGCCCAGTGTTCCCATGCCATGAACTCAAGGCTATGTTTCGAGCATGTTTGAGCAAGAGCAGAGCCTTTCTGCTATCATGTGCATCTTTGCATAATTAAAATGCTGCTTGAAGTGTTATCTTGATGTTTTATCATGAGAAAGGTGCCTTTGGACTTGCCTTGTGTCATTACGTCTCCCTCAAGCTTCTCACAGTTGAATTACTGGTATGAAAAGTGGATGATTTGGTGTCTGCTGCTGTTTGTTGAAGTGTGTTGTACCTTGTGGGCCAGTCTGTACCAGTGACTTTGCATCTTTTGGGTGGCACAGGGCTTTTTGCTCACCCAAAATGACAAGAAGTTGGCTTGAGCAATGCTGTGCTTCTCGTGGAGGCAGGAGGGGCTTTGTCTGGGCTGAGTTTTTTGGTGTGGGGGGCATTGGAGGCTCCCAGTTTCTCTTTGCAGAACTTTCTTTGCATTCAGTGTAACTCAACTGAGGTGAAGCCTGTTCAGCCTCTCTCAAGCCCAAGATACAAGTGGCTTTTGTTCTGGGGTTTTTGTTTTGGGGAGAGGGTGTTGTGCATGTTTTGGGGCCTGTCCATGCAGAGAGCCCTGAGCTGCTGTTGGGTGTCAGCAAATTCTGTTGTGGACACCAAGGGGTATATTGTTTCCTGAACCCTTGTTAGTTTTGTCTGCTGCTTGCAAAGAGCTGAGCTATTACTTATGGTAAAGATGCCAATTTAATAAGCAAAATATGTGGAGTGGCTACTTCTAGTATTTAATGACTTGCTGTGGTATCAGGGAGGTACGTGCTGGCTTCCTGCCACAATGCTCAGCAACCCTGAGCTTGGAGCTCTCATGCTTTTCAAGAACCTGTAATCTCCAGGTAGTGCAGAGACCCACAGAATGTTGTTCTCTCACAGTTTTTGACCAAAGTCGAATTAAACATTTGTTTGATTCATTGACTCCCCCCGTGTCCCTCAGCAGCATCACCTGCTGGAGTACAAAGTGGTTGTCAGACCCTCAGGAATCCTGTCCATGGCTTTGGTGCAAGTTTGAACTCACACATGGCATTTAAAGTAGCTGTTTGTTTGATCTAAGAGAATTCATTTCCTTTCATAGCTCAGCTTCATGGACTTTCTCTTGTTTCCCCATTTTTGCCTTAGAAACCTATGGATGACACTTGGGTTACTCTCAACCTCTTGGTTTTTCATCACCTTCTTTTAAGAGACCTGTGGGCTTTGTCTGATGGAATCCTCTCCTTACAGCTTCCAGGAAGCTCGTGAAGAGCTGGCTGAATTTCAGGAAGGAAGCAGAGAATTAGAAGCTGAGTTGGAGGCACAGCTAGTGCAAGCTGAGCAGAGGAACAGAGATTTGCAAGCAGATAACCAAAGACTCAAGTATGAAGTGGAAACATTAAAGGTAGGTCTTCAATAGCATTGCTCCTTCTTTGCAGGGATGTTCTTGGTCTCACTTGAGATTGTCTGGTGTGTTCTTGCTCACTGAATATCCCAAAGAAGCAAAGGAGGTGTGTGTGTAAGATCCAGCCTTGCATGCAGTCCAAATAAGGCCAACAACTTACCAGGGGAATTGCTGGAAGAATTGTTTTTTGCTTGCATCATGCAACTCTTGCCATGGAGTCTGTGCTGGCTGCTTGGAATTCTCCAGGCCTTGCCAAGCAGAAGCTTTATTGGTTACAGAGGCAGCATCAACATAGCAACAGGACAGACAGCACAAGGGTGTTTTGTCAGCCCACTGCCTTTGCACACTGGGGTTTGTTTGAGTTTATTTTCTCCATAGAAGGTCTCCTTGGTTTTATGAGACCTTAAAGAAAGCTGAGGATGGGTGATTCGTGCACATTGTTTTCAGAGAGCATCTCCTAATTCTGTCTTAACAGCTGTATGTCTGTGGAGATGGGAGGATCTGCATGTGCAGAGGGTGACTTGTTAACTAGTTATGCCTCTGATAACTAGTTCTTGCCTCTTGTAGAGCCTTGGGAAAGCATTCTTTGTAGTAGTCTTGGCTTGCAGAGAATGCAAAGGTTGGAAACTTTACCCAGTGGATCACTTGTTCCCATATCCAGTCCTGGCTACATCTGGGAGGCCCAGGGGCAGCTCTGGGAGGCAGTGTTTTTTCCACAAGCACCTTCGTGTACCCTCAGAGCTGGTAAAATCATGTTTGGGAAAGAAATCTTCCACTCTTTGAAAGATGAGCTTGTGGACCTGGAGGTTTTGTAGCAGATTTCGTTTTTGCTAAGGAAGATGTCAGACAAGTTCTGGTAACAGAGTGGCTTTTGTCAAGGGAGAAGCACTGAGAAAGGAGGCTGTGCTGTTGAATTCCTCTCTGGCATCCTGGCTGTTAGAGGCTTCAGAGCAGCTGTCAGTGCAGGCTGTTGGGAGCAGCCAGCTGTGCTGTGGTGAGCAGCCTGCACACAATGCAGCATTTGTGGGTTTCTCTGAGTCCAGCTCTGATGTCCAGAGCATGTTCCTTTGAGCTTTTGCCCTGTGTTACCACCAACCCCCAGCAGCAGCCTGCAGCAAGCACGTCGCTGTCTTTGTCCCTTTTGACTACTGGTGACTTGGAAAGGGTTTGTGACTGATGCTTATCTTGCTCCTTCTTTTCTTTCAGGAGAAACTGGAGCACCAGTATGCACAAAGTTACAAGCAGGTGTCGTTGTTGGAGGATGACCTGAGCCAGACAAGGGCCATTAAAGATCAGCTGCATAAATATGTGAGGGAGCTGGAGCAAGCCAACGACGACTTGGAACGTGCAAAGAGGTGAAGGCTGCAAACATTTGAAAGCTTTCACTAGACCTTTTCCTTTGCTACCTCAGACTGATCATGTTTTTATGCCTTAAAAGGGAAAATTACTTACATTTGAAAAGAAACGCTCTTACCTACCCCAGTTTACCTTTGGAGTTCACCTCCATCAGCTGAGAGCATTTTGTTACAGCATTGCAGGCAGGGAGGTGGAAGTGCTCCCTGTTCCTGGGAGAAACCAGCAGCATGAGCAGGCTCAGAGCCAGCCAGACCAGTGCATTGCTTTTGCTACTGCCAGCTAGGTGATATTTGTGATCCTTGTAGCTCAAAGCCTCTTTGAAGTAAGAAGCTGATACTTTACATAGTCTCTTAAATCAAACAAACCAAAGGAGTCTTCTCCTTGCCTTGCATAACAGCTTAATGGCTATAGGGGACAAATGTGTCCTTTAGAACTGCATAAAATGAAGAGGCTGCTGTGGAAACACCCAGTTTGAGTGGGTCAGGCTTCCCTTTGGCTGAATGGCAATTTGGCCATTCAGTGGTTCAGTGAGACCAGGAATGAGCCTCTGGCTATCTGGCAAAAAGATCTGAGAGCTGAGGCCTTGTTTCCACAAGGCTCTTGACCTCATGACTAACTTTTGACAACACATGAGTTATCCCACTGGCATCATGGAAGGAATTTGGGCTCAGGTAAGAGCTGGCTGCCTTGCTTTGGGCATTAGCCTGGGCTGCTGCCTGCCCACAGCTCTGGAGAGCACAGCAGCACCTGAGCTGCTGCAATGATTACATGGATGGCTTTGGAGAGAATGTGGGGCTTGGGGAAAAAGAGCTGGCTCATCTCAATTCCTACCTCTTTAGTAGATCTCTGAGAGCCAGATGCTATCGTGTCCTTTTCCTCTTACTCCTCTGCCTCTAAGCAGCATTTCAGTGACTAACTTGAGTGTAGGCCCTGCTGTCATTACTCTTCCATTATGTTTTTGAATACACTTTTATGTTGGCTGAGCTGAAGAACTTAATATTCTGGATTTTGTTTCTAGGGCAACAATAGTTTCATTGGAAGACTTTGAACAGAGGCTGAACCAAGCTATTGAGAGAAATGCCTTTTTGGAAAGTGAACTGGATGACAAGGAGTCATTGCTGGTTTCTGTGCAAAGATTAAAGGATGAAGCCAGAGGTAAGGTTTGCTTGGTTATTTCTGTCTCTGGGGACCTTGCCAGGACAGGCATGCAGCAACCAGAGCTCATGCTTATAGAAAGCCTCACATAATGGGACCTGAACTGGCTGAGTAAGCTAAGTGTTAGGTATTCCTGACTGTGTGTTCTCTGTTCTTTGTATGCCCAGTGTAGCAAAGAGGGAAACATTTCCTCCTGTAGGGTAAAATGAATGTCAGATTCATTCAGGACTTTTACCCCCCATGAGCACAGAAATACAGTTGCACTGATGTAGTAGAACTGAGGAAGTGTCCTTCCAAAGTCCCTTTCCTACACAAGGCATAAACCCCCAGTGAGTGGGAAAGCACAGGGAGGGGCAGGGAAAGAGATGAGGAATGGTTAACCAACTTTCTTTAACGATCCTGTCTCCTGTGATCCTGCTGTAAACCTCCTGGCAGTTGCCTGGTTTATGTCAGATGTCCCAGTGAAGCCTGTGGTTAGACAGAGCTGTCTGGGAGGTGATCAGGAGCTGGGAATTACCTGATGGGTTTCACATTGAGGATGCTGGGGAAGCAGCTTTGTAATGCTTGGTGGAAATGAATCTCTCTAATAGTGGGGATGCTCTGCTCATAAGCCTTGACCTGCCATTAATGTAGTTTAGTGGTTTTCACCTTTGGTTCCTAGTGAAGCCTTCTAAACCAATTCCCCTTTGAAGGCCAAGCCTTGAGTGTAAAGCAACACACACAACAACAGGCTGGGACTTTCTGTTGCTGTTGTCCTTTATGAACCACTGGGAACCAAGTCTGTGCCCCACCAATTGAAAGCTGGGATTCTATCAGAAATATGGAAAGGGAGATGGATTCCTGAGGAATAGATGCATTGTCATTCAGAGTTAGGGCAATAGTACTGGAAAACCCAGGCAGACCCAGGGGGCTGTTTTCTAGAGCAGTGGGATAATGAGGAAAACAAAGCCATCTTGTTTCTTGGCTGAGTCATTTGGAAGCTGTTACCATTTGTTAGGGTAGCAAAGCTACATGTTATTCCCCCTGACACCAAGCAGGAACAGTAGCCACTAGAAGAACTGATCCAGTCTCAAACTCAGACAGAAGCTTTGAGACTGAACAGCTGCTCTAGGAGCCCACATTGATTTCCCACTTCAGCTGTGCTGTTCCACTTCAAACCAGTTCTGAATCTTTGTACCTTAAAAGCCACCATGGACAACTACATTTGCTCTTGCACAGATTGAGGTAATAAAGAGGTCTGTGAAAGATGAAGTTGCTCTCCCCAAAATGGAACCAAACCCCCTTGTAATGTGCTGTTGTCCCTTTGAGGGGTTGTGTGGATTCAGCACTGAGCTGAGCTCCATGCTCTGTGTACCAAATATGTGTGGAAACGGGAGGGAACAAGGTAGGGGTAAGCAGCTATCTGGAGAGGAGGTGAGAATAAGCTGTGGGTTTCCTAATCTTTCTCTTTCCCTGTCATTTGAACTTGCTGAGGCATCAAGAAGCTGGATAAAGCCCTGACTCTCTTTGCCTCGTGTGGAGTCCTGTGGGTTATTAACTGGAAGAGTAAGGGGGCTGAATGTACTTCCCAGGCATTTGTGACCAGCTGCAGCCTTTGTAACACTTTCTCCAGGGAAATCACACTACAGATGAGGGAAAAAATACTGAGGCCAAGTGCCCTGCTGTGGGCTGGGAAGGGCTCAGGCTGCTGCCTCTGCTCCCAGCTGGGAATGATGGAAGCTGCTCTGAGGTGAGGGCTGCTCACTGCTGCACTAAGCCATCAGCAGGCAATTCAGCAGGCTCTTGTAAAGTGTCTCCTCTTCCTCTTCCCTTCCAAATGAACAGAGAGAGGGTTGTTCTGAGAAATCAGTCTGTGAGAGATGCATTTCTGTTTGGGTCTTTTCTTCTCTCAACCCCAGACTTACGGCAGGAGCTCGCGGTGCGGGAAAGGCAGCAGGAGGTCACTCGCAAGTCAGCACCCAGTTCTCCCACTCTGGACTGTGAAAAGATGGATTCAGCTGTCCAGGCCTCCCTCTCCTTGCCAGCTACACCCGTTGGAAAAGGATCAGAAAATAGTTTTCCTTCCCCAAAAGGTACAGTTGTTCAGTTCTGGGCCCCTCAGCTGCAGAAGGACAGGGAGCTGCTGCAGAGAGTTCAGTGCAGGGACACAGAGATGGAGTGGAGCATCTGCCTTGTGAGGAAAGGCTGAGGGAGCTGGGGCTCTGCAGCTTTGAGAAGAGGAGCCTGAAGGGTGAACTCATTCATGTTTACAGATACATAAAGAGTGGGTATGAGGATGGTGGAGCCAGGCTGTGCTCAGTGATGGCCAATGACAGGACAAGGGGCAATGGGGACAAGCTGGAACAGAAGAGGTTCCAAAGCAACACAAGGACAAACTTGTTCCCTGTTGAGATGAGGGAACCCTGGCAGGGGCTGCCCAGATGGGCTGTGGAGTCTCCTTCTCTGGTGATATTCCAACCCAGCTGGATGAGTTCCTGTGTGCTCTGCTCTAGGTGCTGCTGCTCTGGCAGGGGGGTTGCACTGGATGAGCTTTCCAGGTCCCTTCCAGCCCTTGAGATTTTGTGAATCATAGAAACACGTCTGGCTGGTTGGCAGAACATCAGCCTGGTGACACACTTCCAGACCAGGTGCTTGTTGGTGAGCTTAAAGTAAATGTAGGGCTCTGTGGATCCCACATTTAAATCCTGGGGCAGCATCATGTGCACTCAAGGAGTATAATGAGTAAACAGCACAGGAAGGAGGCCAGTACAACTAATTTTGCTCTTGCACGTTGTATGACATTGAGGTAATAAGTCTGTGAAAGCTGAAGTTGCTCTACCCAAAATGGAACAATCCCTCTTAGAATGTGCTGTTGATTTACATCTAGTCCCTTTGAAGGATTGTGTAGACTCACCACTGAGCTGAAGCTTTGATACTGCTTTTGAAGGGTGGGGGGGTTGCACTGCAGTAGGTGCCTGTGGTAGAGCACTGGAGAGAGACATTTGGGATTACAGAGAAATGCAGTGACTGATGTTTCTGCTTAAACGTGGAGTAGCAGTGGGGGAAATGGTGTCAGCAATTACACAGAATCCCAGAATCTTAAAGGTTGGAAGAGACCTAGAGAGATCATCCAGTCCAAACCCCCCGCCAGAGCCACTGGCACCTAGAGAAGGGCACACAGGAACTCATCCAGGTGGGGTTTGAATGTCTCCAGAGAAGAAGAATCACAACCCAGTCTCTGTTGCAACACACACAGAGAAAACAAGACGCAAAGAGGCAGCAGGCTGTTAGCCCAGGCTCCTTTCCCCATCTGGAAGGCTCTGGATAATCACAAGGATTAATACATTATTTTCTCAGAAGCTCTGGCTGGATTAGATGGATTGTGAGTGATAGCCCTGCACATGAGGAGGGCTTCAGCTCTGCCTCAAGGTCTAATGGCAAGGAAGGCAGTGCCCAGGGACTGAGCTTTGCCCTTTTCCCATGCCTAGTGACCACACAGACTGTGTGACTGAAGAGCCTGCAGTAGGGTTTGAGACTGACCATTTTATGGAGAGCTTTCTTTAACAGAATGTGTCTGTTTGCAGCTCTACCCAATGGGTTTGGTACCAGCCCCCTCACTCCTTCAGCCAGAATANAGAAGAAGAATCACAACCCAGTCTCTGTTGCAACACACACAGAGAAAACAAGACCCTGCAAAGAGGCAGCAGGCTGTTAGCCCAGGCTCCTTTCCCCATCTGGAAGGCTCTGGATAATCACAAGGATTAATACATTATTTTCTCAGAAGCTCTGGCTGGATTAGATGGATTGTGAGTGATAGCCCTGCACATGAGGAGGGCTTCAGCTCTGCCTCAAGGTCTAATGGCAAGGAAGGCAGTGCCCAGGGACTGAGCTTTGCCCTTTTCCCATGCCTAGTGACCACACAGACTGTGTGACTGAAGAGCCTGCAGTAGGGTTTGAGACTGACCATTTTATGGAGAGCTTTCTTTAACAGAATGTGTCTGTTTGCAGCTCTACCCAATGGGTTTGGTACCAGCCCTCTCACTCCTTCAGCCAGAATATCTGCACTCAACATCGTGGGAGATCTCCTGCGCAAAGTGGGGGTGAGTGAGTGCTCTGCACTGAAGGGTCCCCAACCTCCCTGCTGCTCTCCCTCACCTTCCATCTTTGGCCATGGTTACAGCAAGGCCATGATGCTGAATCCATCACATTTCCATCTTCCAATCTCAAATCCAGTGATAACTGGGGGGAGGGTTTAAGTAGCTTGGTTGGTAAAGAGTGTTACTGAGGTTTTGGGTGACAAACTTCATCTCTGGAGTAAAGTTTCACCAGCACTTTGGTAGATGGAGGGTTGAACACCATCAGCTACCTGAGTTCTTACTTCAAATGAGATCTGCAGCTTCCTCTGTAATGAGACCATGGTGCAGAGCTGGGTGCCTGCTGCACACAGGAGTGAGGAGCTGGGGGTGACGCTGCCTGTATCTGCTGGTGTCCCTGGGACCCTACAACACCTGCTGAAAAGAGAGACAAATCTACAAGCCTTTGATAAGAAAGTGGTGTGGTTTTGCCCAGCTGGGAAAAGGGGGGGGGTAAAAAACCCCACTCCTCAAAGACGGAGTTAATTCCTCATAGGAGTGAAGTCTATCCTAGCCCAAACCAGGACAGAAAGTGAGAAATAAACCAGGAGAAAGCCAAATGTTCCCATCTGTAGCTGATGGGGAAGTGAAATGCTTGAGCCTTTAAAGGGATTACCAACACTGAAGTGGGGAAGAAGTGGTTTAAACATCTGTTAGGGTGGTGTTTAGGATGCCAGACTGAACAAAGACATGACTTCTGAGTTCTGAGAGCCTCCAGCCGTGCCTCAGGGCTTGGTGTTTGCAGTGGGAGCTTGGATAGCCTCTGTGTCCAGCCTCCAGTGCTGCCTTGCCCATGTCTCCCATGGTTAACACCGCTGGCTGCAGCACAGGCAGTTCTGGCACAGTCTGAAATGAAGGATGCCCTCGTTGCTTTCATAGCCAGTGAGCTCATAGTTGCTTTGAAAGGGCAGGAGGACACTCCGGGTTCCAGAGTGCCATGTTTCAAATGGCATCATTGTGAGGAAGAGTCTGCAGGGGATTTAGGGAGCTTAAGCACAATCCCCTGTGATTACTCGGCAAGGGCTGGAAACGCCAAATAAGCTGCAGCTTCTCCCAGCCTCCTCTGGCACAACAGGCTCCACCCCTGATGCAAAACGCCAGCTCAGATCTCTTCAGTAACCATTACAGCATGTTCAGCACTCCTTTGGCTTTGGCTGCTGATCTCCTCTCTCTTTCTCCTCCAGAAGCTTCCCCTCTGCTTTTCTGCTGCAGCTGAGCCAGGGAGTCTCTTTGCACAGGTGACAGGGGCTGTGTCCAGCTGATGGGTGCTTTGAGACCAAGAGATGAGTTAATTCCCTCTCTCTGCCTCTCCAGTCTCTGAGGAAGCTTACATGGGTTTCCAGGACACTCTGTGGTGTTCACTGACTTGTGATGGCCTGTCAGTGCCTTACTGAGGGAGTGTTTTTCAGCATGGAATAGGACCAAAGGCCATGTTTGGGGAGATGAGTTCTGTCTCCAGTGCATGGACTGGCAAGTGTCTGAATGCCCCTCTGCATGGGCTGGGTGTAACAAACTGTTGTAAGGACTTTCTGCCAGACCAGGAGGATGTTCAAGCTAAGCCTTCAGTTTGTGACAGGCTGCAGAAAGGGCAGGTGATGTCCTGAAGTGAAGGAGGCAGGATTTTGGTCTCCTTCCTGCTGGAAGTCAGTGGATGAGGCAGAGATTGTCACTTTGCACAGGGGGAAAAAGATCTCCCATGCTGGTGTGGAAGCAGTAGAGATGAAGTACAGACCATGAAAGGGCTTAGCAGCTGCTTTTCCTTCCTCCTCCTGATGCTGGGGCTGCATATCAGTGGGGCTTAAGAAAGTGGCTGATTTGCAGACCAAGGGTAAGAAAGAAATGCTAAAGGTGTTGATCTAGGGGAAAAAAACTCTTCTAAATACAGTTCCTTGAGGGCTCTGTGTTGGCCTTCTGGTCAGCCTGTGCCAGAGGCTGCTGAAACAAGGAGTTTGGGGAAGTTCTGCTGGAAGCTGGCTTCCTTATTTTAGGTAATTAATTGAGAGTTGATGTGTTCTGTGATGTGAGCCCTGATGGAACTGAGTCAGCCTGCATCAGCATCTCAGTGTGGGGCTGCTCTTTGTGACTGGGTGACAGAGCAAACAGCTTTGTCCCCACTCCCTTCAGCTTGTGATCACCCTGGAGTCAGCATCACAGGGATCTTGGGGGATCCTGGCAGAGCCTCAACTCAAGCAGCAAAATACTCTTGTCTCATTGGTATTACTTTCTGCTGACACGTTTTCTTTCTCTCCCCTTTTCACAGGCCTTAGAATCCAAATTAGCTGCTTGCAGAAACTTTGCCAAGGACCAGGCCTCAAGGAAATCCTACATTTCAGGGACTGTGACCAGTGGCATGATGAACAGCAATGGCACAAAGTACCCTCACCCAGGGCACACCTCCTTCTTTGACAAAGGGTAAGGAAGGATCCATCTCAGCCCTAAAGAGGAGTGTGTCTCAGGGTGCTGCTTGGAGCAGAAGTTGTTCTTGGCTTCTTCTATCAGAAGAAAGAAAATGTCATTAAAACTGTAACTGTATCTGCTGGGGGGGGGCATCTGCCCCTGTGCTGTGTGTCAGCCATGGAAGAAAAACAACCCCCTGTGTGTGCTGTGGCTTGCCTGTGGGCAGGGCTTCTCTGAGACACTGGGAAGTGGTTGAGCAGGAGGGTTTTCCCCTCACAGCACAGGATGTGTGGCTGTAGAGGCGTCCTGAGCTGCTCAGGGGGTGAAAAGCTCAGTGTTCCTCCACAGGGGTGTAGTGAGCACCCCTTGGTGTCACTGAGCAAAGCACCTTCTGTTCTCCAGGCACAGTGGTAATCTGTGCTGAACAACAAGCCAGGGCATTTCAGTGCTGATAGTCAGCACATCCCCACTCCAGGATTTGTTTCAGAGAATGAAGTGAGCTGTCACCACCATAAATGTCATGTATGGAGCAGCCAGGCTCAGCCTCCTCCATCAGCCTCAAACGAGCTGAGTCTCCTTGCTGTGTGGGCAGCAGGGCAGACTGGCATTGAGAGATGGGAGAGTCACTGTGGCTTGCAGCTTGTGGAGAGGAAGAGTTGGGAAGACTTAATGCTGCTGTCCTGGAATCTGAGTGGTGGGGGCTGGAAGGGCCCTGCAGAGCTCATCCAGCCCCAGCCCCTGCTCCAGCAGGTTCCCCTCCAGCAGGGGCACAGGAACGTGTCCAGCTGGGGTTGGAAACCTCCCGAGAAGAGAAGGAGCCTCCACACCCTCCCTGGGCAGCCTGGGCCAGGGCTCCCTCACCTCAGCACCAAAGGACTTGCTCCTCCTGTGCCACTGGAGCTGCCTGTGCTCNAGCAGAACCTCCCTGGCCCTGCTGCCCACACTCTTCTTGCTGCCCCCAGGCTGCCATTGGCTTCTTGCCCATGTGGCCACGTTGCTGCTCATGGTCAGTTTATTATCACCCAGCACTCCCAGGTCTCTCTCCTGGAGCTGCTCTCCAGCAGGTCACCCCCAGCCTGTGCTGGTGATGGGGTTGTTCCTCCCCAGCTGCAGGACTCTGCCCTTGGCGACCCTCAGCAGGTTCCTGTCTGTCCCACTGTCACCCTGTGCAGAGGTCACTGGATGGCAGCACAGTGCCATGTGCAGACTGGGGCTGGCTGTGGTGCTGCCGTTGGGGTGGGAGCTGTCAGGGCAGGTACTGGGCAGAGGGGCTGCTGCTTCTGGCAGTGTGGCTGTGTCAGCCTGAGCTCTGATGGAGAAGCCAATTGCTCTATGGGGTGGGGGTCACTTTTAGTTACCCAGATTGTCATCTCACTTGTGGTCTGGGCTGGCTGCTGTGAGCTGTTTGTAGCTGGCAAGGGCTTAGAACCCCAACCTGCTGGTGGGTAACTCCTGCAGCAGAGCTGGAGGGTGTCAGTGGGGTAGAGAAGGGGATGGAAATACCTGACATGCTGTGGCCCTGCTCTCCTGGCTCTGCACCCCCAGACATGGCTCACAGTGGAGATGGTGGCCTGTGGCCCCCCCTGGCTGCCAAGCTGGAGGTGTTGTGTCAGTGATCAGTGTCAATGCTCTGCACACATCTCCACTCTGCTCTGTACATCCTGTGTCACTTTGGCTGCCAAAATGAGCAGCTCCCTCCATGAGCTCAGCCCTGAGCTCCCAGCAGTGCTGGTGGCAGATCCAGAGGCACTGGGCTGGCTGGGTACCAGGGGCTGAGCTGAGGAATGTCCTCTCTCTCATCCTCTCCCTGCCCCAGGTTGCCTCTGGAGCCTGAAACAGCCAGATGTGGTTGTAGATCTGAGCCCATCTGCAGCAACTGCATAAAGAATTGGGCAGTGGGACTGGACAGAGGAAACCCAACCACATCAGCACAGCTCCATTTACAGTCCCTCCTCTGCCAGTGTTGGTTAAAACCTTCAATGAGTCTCTCTCTCTCTGCCATCAAACACTTGCCCTCTGCTCACAGGGTGTTGCTGAGCAGGGAGCTGAGGGCAGGAGCTGGCACAGGGGCTGGCACCAAAGCCTGGCTGTGGAACTGGGAGAGACAGGACCTTACCTGCTGCTTGAAACCCCACCAGGGTTGGTTTCCTACAGCCTCCTTCCTTCAGGAAGATGCTGTTGGTGTCCAGCTGCCAGGACGTGGCAGAACAGCACCCGAGAACCTTCTCAGACAGAGAATTGGGCTGTTTTTGGCTGTTGGAATTGCTGTGAATTGGTTATTGACTTTGATGCAGTTGGGGAACAGGATGGCTCTGAGCTTGCTGAGCCCCACAGAGGCAGCTGGGCAGCAGAGCTGAGGCAGCAGGAGCTGGCTGTTCCCACAGCCCCAGCACAGTGGGGGCTGGCAGGACCCTGCAGAGCTCATCCAGCCCCAGCCCCCTGCTAAAGCAGGTTCCCCTCAGCCAGGGGCACTTGCTGTTCCCTGCTCCTTTTCCTGTGCTCTGCAACGGCAGAGGCCTTGTAGGAGATGGCTGTTCTACTCCAAGCCAAAGCTGGGATGTGGGAGGTGTCTCTGCCCACTCCCAGCAGCCCTGTGAGCACAGAGCTGGATTCCTACAGCGCTTGCCACTATCTGCAGCCCTGCTGGGAACACCTCAGGCTGTGGGCTCAGCCTCTGCTTCCCCTTCCCCCCCTCCACCTTAGCAAATGTTGCCCTGGAAAGGAGGGAGCTGTGGGTAACCCCCATCCTGCCCCAGCAGAGCAGTTGCTTTACCCAGAGGCCACAGAGGAGAGCTGTAGTCAGCTTTAGTTGAACACCTTGGCTGCTCCCCATCCCTTGCAGCAGAGCTGTGCCCAGCAGTGTGTCAGTGCTGTGCATAACCTCTCTCCATTTCTCTCCATCAGGCGTGAGAAGGTCGTGTTCCCCACCTTGGTCATGGGTAAATGCATTTGTTTGTGCTGCATGGCTTTAACTGGTGCTGGGCAGGTCACTGGTGGTTCTAACTGCATGAGGGGGTTGGTCTCTCAGCACTGCACCACTAACAGGCTGAGAGCAAAGCCTCAGGCTTTCATCTCTCTCCTGGCTTCAGGTGGAACTTCTCTGGTGCTCTGGGAGCTCTGGCAAACCCTCTGTCTGAGTGCTGGTGGTTTCCTTGCTGCAGTGAACATCTCTGCAGCTGCAGGCATGCTCTGACCTGGGATGGACTATCCCTGCTCTCCATTCACTTCACTCTGGAAGTTCCTTTGCCCTTTGGTCCTGTCTTTCCTTCAACCTTCTGTTGGCTCTGGGCCTGTCATGGGCTGTGGCCAAGGGGAAAGCACCAAAGGCACAGAGCTGCTGGGGGCCAGGGAGCCAGAGCTGAGGTGTCTGGATGGACACAGCCCAGCTCCTGCTCGCTGGCACCAGCCCTGGCAGCTGGCTCAGCTGTGAGAACAGGGGACAGGGGCTGCAGGATGGGATCCTGCTGCAACCAGCCCTGGAGGGGTCCCAAAGCCGTGGGGCTGAGGTGCTGAGGGCCATGGGGCAGTGCTGGGCTGGGCAGGGGGAGGGCAGGGCTGGGACTTGAGATCCTTGAAGGGCTTTTCCAACCCAAAGGATTCTATGACTCGGTTCTGTGGCTCCTGCTTTGCCTCTCAGCAGTGTGGAGGGTTCCCCACGCTGCCAGCAAGGGCAGATCCCAGCAGCCTGATCTGCCACAGCCCCATCCCCATCCTCCACCTTACAGCTCTGCGTGCTCTTGCTGCTGCCCAGGGAGGGAAGTGCTGGCTTTCAGGCACTGACCCACCTGAAAACTCACTTTTCC
>WBNH01002453.1:70644-98457 GCA_013401255.1 Urocolius indicus | reverse complement strand
CCCGGCTCCTGCTGAACCCCCCCCCGGCTCGAGGCTCCTGCTGAACCCCCCGCCCGGCTCCAGGCTCCTGCTGAATTCCCCCCCGTCCGTCCCCAGCTCCAGGAAAGCCGCAGCTCCGCTGTGAGCAGCTCCCTGAGCCGGGTGCAGGGCCTGGGGGGAGCTGCCATCACCCTCAGGGCTGTTTTCCCCCTTAGTAGTGGCCGGGTCAGAGGCACCCGCGGCCCCTGCAGTGATGTGACAGCAGCAGAGGGAGGGAAAGGCCCCTCAGCCACCGCTGTGCCCGTCCCTGCAGCAGCCTCGGAGGCATTTGAGGACAAGGGGCCCGGGGGCTGGTGCCCGGGCACTGACACGGTCCCGCTCCAGAGCCCAACGTGGGCAGCTGGAACCAAACCTCCCACCGCTCGTGTTCCAGCTGCTGGGGGCAGCAGAGCCAGGGCTGAGCCTGCCCCACTTCCCTCATCCTCCTCTCTCCTTCCTCCCCACGAAGGTGCAGCCACCCCCCCGGGCCCTGTGCAGCCACAGCCATCCCCCCCCTGCCCCCAGCAGCTCTGCGCTGGGCTCAGCCCCACAGCCCCCAGAGCAGAGCCTGGGGCAGCTCAGGACGAGGAGGCAGAGCCTGGGGACGGAGCAGCGGGCGGCCTTGCTGCGGCTCAAGGGCCAAAGCTCAGCCGTGAGGTGCTGTGGTTCGGGTCCGAATGAAAAGGATATAAAGCCCCCAAAAGCTTAAGCAAAGAAAAGAGGAAGAAGGGAAGAGGCAGGTTCCAGTCATGTTGTCGTTTATTGGGGGCTCTGGCAGCCTCGGGAGGCGGCTCTGGAAGGAGACAGCAGGCGGCCGCAGCTAGCATGAATAAATTTATTGTCTTACAAAAAAATCATTGTCTAGAAATGTGGGTATACAAGAAAACAAAGAGGTTTTGCAGTCAGATGCCTGGTGGTCAACAGCCAGTTTCGATTAAAAATACCCAAACACACACACGCACGCGCACACACACAAACAAAACAAAAACACCTCTGCGATGGGTGTTAAAGCTTCGAACCAAAAACAACCCCGAAACGACAACAGAAAAGGAAGGGGGGGGGGGGAGAGGGGCTCCGTGTTTGTTTCTGAGCAGGAGGCAGAGGGAGGGTCCTAATTAACACTGATTCCTTGCCACTACTATCGATAGCACTGGGGCTGGAGGGGTCCATGATATGAAAGGGAGACGTGAGCTCATCGTTATGTAGGCAAATCAGACAGGTGACGTTGTCTTAGTACTGTAGTGTCTAAGGCACTTCCTGTAATGTCAGGTTTCCAGCTATCCAAACAACAACGACAACGAGACGACGACAGAAGAGAGAACGCTAACTACTGCTGTAATACTGCTCCAGGGGAGAAACACAGCCAGGGACAAACCAACAGCCCCCAGCCCCGGCCCCGGCCCCTGCTCACGGGGGAATCTGCCTGTGGGGTGGGATGTTTGCTGGGCAGGGGGAGGTGAGGCTGAGCCTCTGCGCAGGGGCTGCTCAGGGGGAGGCTGCTGGGGTTTGCCTGGAGGCTGAGGGATGAGGTGGGGGGCTGAGAAATGAGATTGCAGGTGACAAAGGGACACGGCTGGCTCATCACTCCACATCCCTGCCCTCCCCTCCCCTCCAGGCCTGGCTCATCCCTGCCCTCCCCTCCCCTCCAGGCCTGGCTCATCCCTGCCCTCCCCTCCACACATCCCAAGGCCTTTTTTTATCTATTTCTTTCTTTTTTTTTCACAGTTCACTCGCTGATTGTGTGCGATCACAATGAGGAGAAAGGAAAGAGAGGAGAGAAAGGAGAGAGAGAAGTGAGGGTTGGTGGTGGGTGAGCCCCGGGGAGGGGGTTGGGGGGTGCCTGGAGGGGCTGGAAGGATGGTGTCTGTACAACCGAGCATGCATAGTCATGACAAGGGGCCCCGTCCCCACCACCCACCCTCTGGGAATGGAGTTTGTATGGATGAAAGAAGAAAAAAACCAACCAACAACCAACCAAAACCAACCCCAAAGTTTCATCCTTCACATGATGCTTTATCGAATGGCTTTAGAACGAGGCTGTGGAGAACAGATGCGCCGCACAGAGACGATCCCGGCTGGTAAAAAACAAGCTGTTGTACGTCTTGGGGAGGGAAGCAGAAGGGAGGCTGGAGGAGCCTTAAGACATGGTTTGACCTAGGAGGAGCAGCCCTGCGGCGCGCCGCCGTCCGTAAGGCAGGTTTTTGAGGGCCACAAGGCATTGCGTGTGCTCAGGAGCGTCTCCCCGCGCCGCGCCGGGGCCGTGGGGCTGAGGGGCTGAGGTCTGTGGCGGCGGCCGCCCGCGGCTCTACTCGGAGGGAGGCGGCTGAGCCTCGTTCACGTCGCCGCCTTTGCTCTCCGTGTCGTCATCCGACAGCTCCAGCGACGCCCCTTCCATGTGCAGCTGGCGCCGGCCCGAGCGGCTGGAGGAGAACGTGATGGGTCCCCCCCTCCTGCAAGGGCAGCGACAGCGGGGCTGAGCCTGAGGCCTGAGCCAGCCCTCACCCACCTCCCCCAGCTCAGCCCTGGGTCACCCACGGGGAGAGAATCACAACTGGAGATGCACAACTGGTGTCTCGGGCTCTTCTCTCCAGTAACAAGTGACAGGGGAAGAGGAAACAGGCTCCAGTTGCCCCAGGGGAGGTTGAGGTTGGAGCTGAGGCAGAACTGTGTCCCTGAGAGGGGTGTCAGCCCCTGTGCCAGGCTGCCCAGGGAGCTGGGGGATAGCCCAGCCCTGGAGGGATCCCAAAGGCGTGGGGCTGAGGTGCTGAGGGCTGTGGGTCAGTGCTGGGCTGGGCAAGGTGAGGGCAGGGCTGGGACGGCAGCAGCTTCCAGGGCTTTTCCAGTCATAATTATTCCATTCCATTCCATCCCATCCCATCCCTAACCAATGTGACCCGATCTGGGTGGGCGCCTCTTCTGCAGGCGGGGTGGTCTGGAGGCGCTCTCAAGGTCCCTTCCAACCATCCCATCCCATGCCATCCCAGCCCAGCCCAGCCCAAGGGGACACACTGTGCTCCATCACACCCTGCTGCTCCTGCTCCGTGTACAGCAGCACCTCCAGCCCCTAAGCCCCCAGCCACTGGCAGTGTCATCTCTGCAGAGACTCAGCACCAGCCCCAGAGGAGTCAAGAAACACCGACTGACTGCTCCAAAGTGCCCCCTGCTCCACTCCCCATCCCACAGCACAGCCCCCTGCCCCTCTCTGCCTCTCCAGGGGGTTTTGCCCCCCAGCAGCCTCCCTGCTGCCTGCTCCCATCTGTGCTCAATGCAGGGCTTGGCCTCAGAGAGCTGCTCCCAAGGGAGATGCTGAAACGCTCCCCCCGGGCTGGGATCAGCTCCCACCCCCTCAGCCCAGCCCCAGGGACACACATCTGAGCCACCTCCTGTCACCTTCACCTCTGCTGAGGGCCAGGGTCAGTGTGGCCTTGGCAGTGCTGGGCAACAGTTGGACTCGATGGGTTTCAAGGGCTTTGGCAGCCCAAAGGCTTCTGTGACCGGGATCAGCCGACTGAGCAGCAGCTCCAGCGCGGCCCATTGCCCGGCTCTGCTCCCCATGGACACC
The DNA here is from genome assembly GCA_013401255.1 of Urocolius indicus. NCBI lineage: Eukaryota > Metazoa > Chordata > Aves > Coliiformes > Coliidae > Urocolius > Urocolius indicus. The sequence goes on along the minus strand of WBNH01002453.1, from coordinate 94,877 downwards.
CAGAGAGGTGTGTGAGCAGCAGGCCCTGGCAGGGCCCTGCCCCCTGCAGCACTCACCTCAGCCTGTTCTTCAGGGTGCTGACCTCCCTGCTCAGGCCCTCGTTGGCCTCTGTGGCATCGTCCAGCTCTCGCTGAAGCTTACGGCGGGAGGCGTTTGCCCGTGTGGCCTCTTCCTCAGCCTCCTCCAGCTGCCTCTTGAGCTGCTTCATCCTGGCATTTGCCTTTTCCATCTGAAACACAGACCCAGGAGCTCAGGAGCCAACCAGCACGGGGCTCAGTCCAACACCTTGTCCCTCCTGAACACCCTGGCTGGGAGGAACCAGCGGCCACTGCAGTCTCCAGCCTGGGCTCCTGGAAATGCTGCACAGCTCCTGGCCCTGGGATGCCAGAGCAGTCCCTGGGAGATCAGAGCAGTCCCCTGGGAGGCCAGAGTAGCCCTTGGGAGATCAGAGCAGCCCTTGGGAAGCCAGAGCAGCCCTTGGGAGATCAGAGCAGCCCTTGGGAAGCCAGAGTAACCCTTGGAAAGCCAGAGCAGCCCCTGGGAGATCAGAGCAGCTCCTAGGAGGCCAGAGCAGCCTCTAGGAGGACAGAGCAGCCCTTGGGAAGCAAGAGCAGTCCCTGGGAAGCAAGAGCAGTCCCTGGGAGATCAGAGCAGCCCCTGGGAAGCCAGAGCAGCCCTTGGGAGATCAGAGCAGCCCCTGGGAGGCCAGAGCAGCCCTTGGGAGATCAGAGCAGCCCTTGGGAAGCCAGAGCCCCTGGGAGGCCAGGAGGCACAACAGACCATCCCACCAAAGTCAACACAGGAGGGTCTGACTGCTGGGAACCACTCCAGTGGTTTAGTCATCAAGAGAGATACCCTCAGATCTCCTCATTCAAGTGCTTCTCAAGAAGCCCTTTCAACTCCAAGCAAGGTGTTATTGGCCTTTCCAGAAGAAGCAGCCTCCAAAAGCCAAGGCCTTGCCCCCACCTGCTCCTTGTACTGGTCAGCGTGGCGCCGCTCGTCCTCCACCTGCATGAACACTTCCTTCAGCTTCTTCTCCGTGCGACGAACCAGCTTGTTGGCAGCTGCTCGTTCCCTGCAACATCCCAAAGCCATTGTTTGTCCCAGTGCTTGACAGCAGGGACCCCCAGATGTGGCCTTTCCACAAACACTGTGGCCTCGTGGTGTAAACGATGCTGAGGAACCCCTAATAACACTCCCCCCACACACCCCTCCACCCCCACACTGCCCTGGGGGATGAGCTGAAGCACAGGCCTCAGCCCTGGAGCTGCTCCAGTCCCACTGATGCTGGACACAGAGGGGGAAAAGGAGCCCCTTCACCATGAGGCTGAAAGGAGCAGTTTCACAGTCACTGCCAACCACTGACATGGTCCTTCCACAGAATCAGTGGTGCAAAAAGCAGGGAGGGGCTGCTGAGACAGCTCAGCTTCAGACTCTGGGAGAAGATGGCTAAAAATATACATTCATAGAATCACAGGGTCCCAGCATGGTGAGAGAAGGAAGGGCCCTGCAGAGCTCATCCAGCCCCAGCCCCTGCTCCAGCAGGTTCCCCTCCAGCAGGGGCACAGGAACGTGTCCAGCTGGGGTTGGAAACCTCCCGAGAAGAGAAGGAGCCTCCACACCCTCCCTGGGCAGCCTGGGCCAGGGCTCCTTCACCTCAGCACCAAAGGACTTGCTCCTCCTGTGCTACTGGAGCTGCCTGTGCTCCAGCCTGTGCCTGTTACCCCTTGTCCTGGCACTGGCCACCACACAACAAACACTGGCCCCATCCTCTCCACACCCAGGCTTTAGGGATTGATCAGCATTGAGAAGGGCCCCTTGAGCTCAGGCTTCTCTTCTCCAGGCTGAACAGCCCCAGGTCCTGCAGCCTTTCCTCCTCACACACATGTTCCATCCCCTCAGCATCTTGGTGGCCCTGCACTGGCCTCTCTGCAGCAGTTCCCTGTCCCTCTGGAGCTGGGGAGCCCAGAACTGGCCACAAGACTCCCGATGAGGCCTCACCAGGGCAGAGTAGAGGGGGAGGAGAGCCACTGGCTTCTTGCCCCACGAGGGCACGGTGCTGCTCATGGTCAGTTTATTATCACCCAGCACTGTCAGGTCTCTCTCCTGGAGCTGCTCTCCAGCAGGTCACCCCCAGCCTGTGCTGGTGATGGGGTTGTTCCTCCCCAGCTGCAGGACTCTGTCCTTGCCCTTGGTGACCCTCAGCAGGTTCCTCTCTGCCCAACTCTCCAGATCTGGCTGAATGGCAGCACAGCCTCTGGTGACTCTGCCCCTTGTCCCAATTTGGTGCCATCAGTGTGTCATTTGATGGCAAGAACAGACAGGAAGAGTTCTCAATGCAAAAAGACTTCTGCAGAGCACAGGATTCATCTCAACTAACTGAAGCTGCTCAACTAACAACTGAACTGCTCAGCTTGTTTCCTCCAACCCAAGTGAGCGGATGTCTCAAGGGGACGATGTTCCATCTTGTCTCAGCACCTCAGGGCTCCTGGCATTAGCACTCAGTCAATAGTCACCTTCAGGAGTTTCAGTTATGGAGCAAACACATTGTGAAGCTTTACAGCCCAGTTACTTTACAGCTGCCCTGTTAGATTGTGGCCTCTGAGCAGGTTTCCAGGTGCCAAACCCTCATGCTGTGCTGTGAAGCTGCCACCTCAGCCCAAAAAAGACTCAAAGGCACAGAGGTCTCAGACATTCACCTGACAGAGCAGACACAACAAGCAGATTTCCCCCCATCCCCTCCTTACTTGGCTTCCTGCTCCAGCTGCTCCTCTAGCTGCACAATCTTGGCTTCTAGAGTAGAAATCGTTGCCTTGAACTTGGACTTCACAGATCCCTCCAGCTCCTGCAGCTTGGCTTTCAGCTCCTTGTTCTGCCTCTCCAGCTGCTGCCGGGCGTTCTCGCTCTTCTGGGCAGCGCTGCGCTCGCCGGCCAGCTCCGAGTTGAGAGTGTCGACCTTTCAGAGAGGAACAGCACAGCAGTTGGTGACCTTCAGAGAAAGCCTCTGAAGCCCCAGTTGCCTCTGCAGAGGAGTCACCTGCAGCGTGGTCTTGCGGAAGCGCTCGTTGAGCAGCTCCATGTTGCTCTGCTCCTCCTCCAGCTCCTCCTCCAGCTGCGCGATGCGCGCCTCCAGCCGCCGCTTCTCATCCAGCAGCGCCGACCTGCCAGGGGAGGCTTGGGGTCAGGGCACCATGGACTGCTGGGGTGGAAAAGGCCCTGCAGAGCTCATCCAGCCCCAGCCCCTGCTCCAGCAGGTTCCCCTCCAGCAGGGGCACAGGAACGTGTCCAGCTGGGGTTGGAAACCTCCCGAGAAGAGAAGGAGCCTCCACACCCTCCCTGGGCAGCCTGGGCCAGGGCTCCCTCACCTCAGCACCNCCTCTTGAGCTGGGGAGCCCAGAACTGGCCACAGGACTCTAGTGCTGTGGTCAAGACACACTGAGGTTCAATCCAAAGCTACCAGCTGCCTGCTGACTGTCAGGAGAAGCTGCTGTGTCACCACTTCTCATAGCAAGGGGGTATTATCATGAAGGCTGTTCTAGTGCAGAGTTCGTGAGGGCAGCACAAGAACTAGAACTGCTGGGGCCTCAAGCTCTGCAGGTGCAGGATTTGGGCAGCTGATGACTCACTTTCCTGAAGCACTGTTTGCAATCTCATCAGCCAGCTCGTCCCTCTCCTGCTCAGCATGCCGACGGGCTCTCTCAGACGCTGCGAACTCCTGGGGAGGGTTTAGCAAAAGATCCATTAGGAACCTGAAAGCTTCTGCAAACAATGTCACCTTCTGAGAACTGCTGGGTGATGCTGGGAAGTGTGATATCCCTGCAGTCTTTTAATGGATAAGCAGAAGAACAGCTGTAGCAGCTAGCAGCACACATCAACTTGATATCTTCCCCCCACCCCGCCCCTTAACTGCTACATGACTGTAATGGATTTAGCTCTCCCCATGCCCAAAGTGTTCCTTGCACAGACTTAAGGGAGATAAAAAAACCTCTGTGAAGATCAGTAACATTCAAGCCCTGAGCAGCAGAAAACTATTGTGTCACAAACTCTTAACACAGAGTCAGTGTAAAGCAGACACTCAAGTAAGCAAACTGTTGAGGTTCTTACAGAGTACAAAGCATGAGCACAGCACATGCAGGCCTCAGCAGAGGGGTACAAACAGCACTGGGTCAGTAAAACTCTGCTACGTGGCAGAATCAGAGTTGTTTTGGCTGGAAAAGCCCTTGAAGCTGCTGCAGTCCCAGCCCCCCCCTCACCCTGCCCAGCCCAGCACTGACCCACAGCCCTCAGCATCTCAGCTCCAGGGCTGAGGACTTCCCCCACCTCCCTGGGCAGCCTGGGACAGTGTTTAAACCCCCCAGCACTGGCTGAGGGCAAGTGAATGCACAGGTTTGAAGTCCACTGAATGAGAAGCAGCAGCTCTAGTGAGTCTCAGGTCATCTGTAACAGCTCCGACAGAGCAGTGAGGGCTGGGCCAGGGCTCATGGGACAGGAAGGAATGTAGTGCCAGGAGTGCCAGGCTCTCCTGGGTGTCTTGGCAGTGACACTGCACTGCACCTTTCAGATTCTCAAAGCACCTTGCAAGTTTTAGTGAGGCCTCACGTGCTGAAGCAGTGGTGAAGCTTTCATTTCTCTGCCTGGGTAACAGGAAGCCCAGACCCCTGCAGTGGTCTCACAGAGCTGTAAGAAGCTCACTGAGACAGGGGGAAGAGAAAATCCTCCTGGCTCCCACTTCTCCCTTCAACTCACCAGGCTGCTCTGTACTTGAACTGTCTGGTGTTCACCTTATCCTAGCAAGACAAACAAATCCAGTAGATCTCCATCTCACCTCTTGGAGCTGGAGTATTTCTGCTTCCAGACCTTTGAGCTTCTTTTCACTCTCTTTGGACTGTGCAAAGATCTCATCTCTGGATGCACGGGCTTCTTCCAGTTCCCGCTGGTAGTCCTTCATCTGAGCCTGCAGTGGGAACACAGAGGAAAGACAAAAACATACTGCATGAGGACAATTGCAAGATTTAGTATCAGCTCTGGAGCATTTTGGCCCTCCAGAGGTAAGACCTTCCTCCCAAAGTGGCTTCTTTGCACTTCAATGCATTTTCTGTTGGTATTTTCACAGTAGAGCTGCATTTCCTCATCTTTTGTGTTGGTCTGGGGTGAAAAGGTTTGGGGGGGGGAAGGAAGTGGCTTTGTGAGAAGTTGCTAGAAGCTTCCCCTATGTCTGAGAGTCAATACCAGACAGCTCCAAGATTTGGGTTTGATTTCTCATCACCCTTTTCTGTGTTGTTGGGTAACAGATTTCCTCAAGTCACTACTGTTTTGTCCTTGACAGCTAAAACTCCAGTAAAGAGCTGCTCAGATACATTTGTCATGAAACTTATGGAGAGGTGAAGCTGTTGTCTAGGAAAAAACTCACTGACATTGACTCAAATCCTCAAACTTACACAAGCAGGTAAAGTGACACCAAATAAACATGAGCAGCAACGTGCCCTTGTGGGCAAGAAGCCAATGGCAGCCTGGGGGCAGCAAGAACAGTGTGGGCAGCAGGTCAAGGGAGGTTCTGCTCTGCCCTGCTGAGGCCTCATCTGGAGTCCTGTGTCCAGTTCTGGGCTCCTCAGCTGCAGAGGGACAGGGAACTGCTGGAGAGAGGCCAGTGCAGGGACATCAAGATGATCAGGGGATGGAACATGTGTGTGAGGAGGAAAGGCTGCAGCCCTGGAGCTGTTCAGCCTGGAGAAGAGAAGCCTGAGCTCAAGGGGCTCTTCTCAATGCTGATCAGTCCCTAAAGGGTGGGTGTGGAGAGGATGGGGCCAGTGTTTGTTGTGTGGTGGCCGGTGCCAGGACAAGGGGTAACAGGCACAGGCTGGAGCACAGGCAGCTCCAGTAGCACAGGAGGAGCAAGTCCTTTGGTGCTGAGCTGAGGGAGCCCTGGCCCAGGCTGCCCAGGGAGGGTGTGGAGGCTCCTTCTCTTCTCGGGAGGTTTCCAACCCCAGCTGGACACGTTCCTGTGCCCCTGCTGGAGGGGAACCTGCTGGAGCAGGGCTGGATGAGCTCTGCAGGGCCCTTCCCACTCCTACCATGCTGGAATTCTGAGTAAGAAACTCAAGAGAAAGTGCATTTAAGTTGTACTTGCACCATTACAATCCTACCAGCCCCCAAAGGACTCGGGTGCTTGTATGAAAGCCTACAGAGATCAGCATGAACTCTCTCTCTTGGAGTAGAGGAATTGGGTACTGCCAGGCACCAGCATTTCTTCCTTTAACCTATGCTCCCTCTTCACCCAGGGCTCAGTTCCAGAGTTTTCCTCATTGAGTTGAGGTAGGATTCGAAGCAGGATTGCCAAAGAGTGGGGTAGACAGGACAGGAGGACAATGTCATTTGCCATATGCTTCAGGTGGTCTCAGCACAGCCTCAGAATGCTCCTGCCCCTGCCCAGGCTTTGGCACTGAACAGCTTTGGCAAAACTGAATTCTACCAAATGTTGAACATTCAGCTGCCAAAAGAAACCTTTGACACAAGGACTGGAGCTTTTTTCCTCATTGCCAATCTCAAAAGAAGGGGTATCTTGGAGTGTTTTAAAGCAACTGACACATACTCCCTTTTCTCTGGAGCATTTTTGGCTGAAAGCACCTTCATAAAAACTTCAACAACTTGAGGAGGCAGCAGTCAGCCAGAGCTGAGCCCAAATCAGTACATCCAATGACACAAGCAACCACAGCTTGTCAAAATGCAGCCTAGAAAGCAAGACCCAGCAAACACTTACACAAAGTGTGGAAGCTAAGGGAGGAGATGACAACTGAATGGATGTACATGGGGGTCAATCCAAACCCCTTCCTGACAAAAGGATGAGAGTTGTCCTAAGCAGGTGGGAAGCTCAGGCCAGATGCTCTCTGGCCTGTGTCAGAATAGCTGAAGTGGGGCTCCCTCTGCCTTCCAGCACTGAATGAAAAGCAACAGCCATGGCAGAGTGTCCCAGGAGGGGAAGCAGCTGGAGGGAAGAGCTGTGCCTACCTGGAGCTTCCGGAGCTGTTTGATGGCTTCATCCCGAGCCTTGTTTGCAGCTTCTATCTGACCTTCCAGGTCTTTCAGATCCATCTCCATTTTCTTCTTGGCTGCCACAGCCAGGGCCCTCTGCTTGCGCTCGTCTTCCAGCTCTGCCTCCAGCTCCCTCACCTGTGAAGCCAAGAGATCCAACGGGCTCAGCTCTAGGAACACAACCCCAACAGCCTCAGCGGTGAGCCCAGACCTTTGCAGAGCAGAATCAACATCACTTGGTGGGGAAAAGGCTACAGAATGCAAACTGTATGGGAAGAGGCTACAGATGGCCAGAACCAAGCTGCAAAGTGGAGGCAGAGATGTCTGAACTGACAAAAAGGGGGGATACAAAGCCATCTGTTCAGCTTGTGGCACACACACCCACCAACTCACCTTTAGGTGGGAACTGTGGGGCAGGTGGCACTGATTCTGATTGCACCACTAAGGGCAAAATCAGAAGTAGAAGCATCCCAATTTCTCAAGAAAAACAATGAAATCATTGCTGCCAGCATTTATACACCAACAGCCTTGTGGTCTGAAGTATCTGAGCAGCCAGCCAACATGAGCTGAGCCAGGCTCAGGCACAAATAAACCTGAGCCACAAATGCCACAGGTTACCCAGATGAAAGAACACATTCTGTTTTGAAGCAAGGTTAAGGCAGGAGCTCCTGTCACTGTAAGCTAACAACAGCTGAGCATTGCAGTGACCTTCTGAAGCCCTTCAGGCCATGTTTATTTCTCAAGTCTCTATACTGGTGATTCCCAGGAACTGTCTCTCTTTGCTTTCTTATGATAAACCTTGAAATATTAAGTGTTTTTTCCTCCAAGCTCAGTGTTAATTTAGAACCACCTCTTCTTCCAAGCGTGACATTTCCAAGGCATTTTTCTGAGTCCCTTCTGGTCTGTTTTGTGTTACCAAGAAGCCTCAAATCTGGCCAATCTGGAATCTTTGCCATGACTTTCATTTAGAAAGTGTTTCCTTAACTACAGTCTTTCAGCATCTGTGGATTTGTTCCTGTACACCAAATGGGATGGGCTTGAAACTCCAAATCACATACCCCTGTCCTTGAAATACACCCACACAGCAAAGCTAAAGCTCTGCTTGCTCATGGAGGGTTTTTGGAGGACCAGCAGTAGCAGATCAGCATTAACAGTGGCCAGTCCTCAGCACGACTTGTTCTACTGCTTGTAAAGATCCAGGCCTGAGATTTCTACAGGATGGGATCTTTATGCAAAGAGGTTTCTTTTTCTGGTAGGAAATGATCACTGAAGCCCCAGAGCTTCGGCAAAAACTTCTCATCCCCTCCTGGCTCTGAAGGGCAGTGAAGCAGACACACCTGTTTAACCAGCATCCTCTTTTTCTCTTCATTCTGTTCGTCTCTTGCTTGCAGATCTCTCTCAAACTGGGCTTTCATGGCTTGCATGTTCACCTCCAAACGAAGCTTAGCATCCTCTGTGGCCTGCAGCTCATCCTCCAGTTCCTCAAGCTGCGTCCTCATCTCTTCAACCTGTTGCTCTAAAGCTCTCTTTGACTTCTCTAGTTCATGGACCTAAGAAGACACAAAGGTTGATGAGACTCTTGACATCAGCAGTTACTGACAGCAGAACAAGACATTGTTAGACATTTCTGCCCTGCTGAGGCCTCATCTGGAGCCCTGTGTCCAGTTCTGGGCTCCTCAGCTCCAGAGGGACAGGGAACTGCTGCAGAGAGACCAGTGCAGGGACACCAAGATGCTGAGGGGACTGGAGCATCTTCCTTCTGAAGAAAGGCTGCAGGACCTGGGGCTGTTCAGCCTGAAGAAGCGGAGACTGAGGGGGGAGCTCATTAATAGTTACAAATATCTCACTGGTGGGTGGCAGGAGGTTGGGGCAGCATTTTTTTCTATTGTATCCAGCAACAGGACAAGGGGTGATGGGATGAAGCTGAAACACAAACAGTTCCTTTTAAACATAAGGACAAACTATTTGAGTGTTTGAGTGAGGGAGCCCTGGCCCAGGCTGCCCAGGGAGGGTGTGGAGGCTCCTTCCTTGGAGCTCTTCAAGACCCACCTGGACACGTTCCTGTGTGACCTGATCTAGGTGGGAGCTGCTTCTGCAGGGGAGTTGGACCAGATGAGCTCTAAAGGTCCCTTCCAACCCTCACCATTCTATGACCATTGTAAGAACTCAGCAGGGTACATTTTGTGAGGCTTGAGTGGAATGATACATCAGAAGATGCAGAGCAACACCTCCTGGTCTGTGTTACAGACTCCAACAAACAGCTCTGCAGGTGACTGGAGATGAGAAGAGTGATGTCTCACACAGACAAGCTCTCACACCTCACACAGGTGCCATCAGGCAGTTGACCAGCAACCTCCATTTCTCCACATCTTTCCAAAGACAACCCCCATATTCTGAGTACTCGTTCCTCCAAAATCTGGGGCTATGGATCAGCTGCAACAAGTTCTATTCTTGTGCTAAATCTACTTCTCCAGACAGGGACTTCTCCTTGGGCTACTCCCTGTGCAGTTTACAACCACACAGGGCCTGGGGATGTACTTACATTTTTGCCCACATCATCTTTAGAGCTCATCAGATCTTCCATATCTGCACGTAGCTGTTTGTTCTGCCTTTCAAATTCTTCCTTAGCTTCCAGGGCTTCTTCCAGAGCCCGAGCCAGAGACAGGGCTTTGGTTTCCTTCTCCCTTGCTTCTGCCTCAGCACGATCCCTTTCCTCTGCGTACCTGGCAGAAATGTTCTTTTCTTCTGCCAGCATCTGAACATAAGAAACAATTAATCCATCACATTCAGCTCTACAGTCAGGTCATTTCCACCTCAGGTGCTTTAGGCAATGAGGTGGTCAATGCTGCAGGTTTAAATTGGCTTTCAGAAATCTCTCAGTCATGATCAAAGTGCCAGAAAGGAGCTACAGCTACTGTGGGATGAGAAGAGGAAAGCAAGGTAGGAATCAAGGTGAAATCAGTTTTATGTCTTCACATCCTTCACATCAGGTCTGTCTGGAGGGATTACACCAATACCCTCAAGTTTGTGTTCCACTGCAATTTCCTTATTACTTGACCTAACAAGACTCAAAGCCAGCACTCAGCTCACTGAAGTGTAAAGTGACAAGTTACTCTTATCAAAAGCCAAGCTGCTCACAGAAGATTTATCAATGACCCCAGCACTGGAATCATCCCCTTCTTTACACACAGCTCATTTATGCAGGGATGACAGCAACAAGAGGTCAGTTAAAAGCCAAAGAAAGCAGCAAGATGACAGGAACCACAACTACCTGATCAAACTTCTTCTGCTTCTTCTCTAGGTTAGAGACAATCTGGCGCTGGTGATCCAGATCCACCATCAGATCATCCAGCTCCTGCTGCAGGCGGTTCTTTGTCTTCTCCAGCTTGTCATAAGCCATTGCCTTCTCCTCCAGGCGTTGGCTTAAGGACTCCATATCCTTCAATAATTTCTTCTTATTCTCCTCCAAGCCTTCAATAGTTCCCAAGTCATCATCTACCTTCTTCTTAGCTTCAGCCAACTGAGATTTAACACAAGAGGATTAGGTTCCTTAAAGCATCATGAGAAGGAAAGAAAGGCATCAAGTGCAAGTGGCTGAACCAGAACAAGGTGTAACTGCAACACAAAAATGGTGAGCTAGCAGGATACTAAACAGGGGCAAGTCCTGTCCATTGCAGCTATTGTATCTTGTTGTTATTGCAATGGAGAAACACCACAGGAAACGTTATTCTTGGTGTAACGTGTGCAAATTCTATGACAGCTTTCTGAGAGCTTTGGGACACCAATTCATCTGGCCTGGAAGGGGGCAGCCTTACAGAAGTCCTGCTATTTACAACAACTCACCTGGGACTGCAAGGCAAGCATCTGTTTCTCCAAGTTCTTTCTGGCCTCTTCTTCTTCTTCCTGCTGCTCTTGTAGGTTGTTCTTCTCCTCTTCCAGCTGCCTAATCCTGCTGCTCAGGTTGAGTTTCTGGCGGGTTTCCTCCTGAAGCAGCTCCTGTTACACAAACAGGTATATTCAAAGTTCAGTTTGGTTCACAGGGTGTTAAGCTGTGGCCTTGGGGCTACCCCAACCCAGGACTATGTAGAGACATTCAGGTTTGCTTCCATTCCTCACAGCACTTTTGTACAAGGGCACATTTATGAAGACATCTGTCATTTGAGTTTTCAAACAAAAGGCATGGATCATTCATTTGGGGCACATTTCAACCTTTATAAAGCACATTTCTGAGCAGGGAAGCCATATCACTCTCTGTTCTAGATGTTAGTGGGTGATACTTTTCCATCTTCAAAGGGACAAGCACAAGTCACCTTGAAAATTCAGTTTCCTTCATTCAGACACCTATCTAGAGCACTTATTTTAAACCATCTGGGAAGAATATATAGCAGCAACCCCTGCAATGGCTGCATGCTTCCAAGGTTTGCTGCACTGCTGAAATAGAAAGGTCAGTTTAAAGACAGCTGTGATTTGGCAGTGGAAACTTCTGTCAGAACAGGAACCAAGGAAAAGTGTAACCACCCCTCAGCCCCCTCCCCATCCTGTTCCTCACAGACCTCTCCAGTTCTCATCAACATTATGCAAGTAGTCACTGTTAGGATTTTTATACAGGGGAGAAAAAGAGTGGATTTAAGTGATGAATACATAAAGATGCATTCTTTAACTCAAACCCAAACACTGCCACTTTGAAGTCAAGCAGCAAGAGCTTAAGGTGTCAGTAAAAGACAGGGTAACATCCCTCCTGCCCTTCAGATACCCCAAGGATCATATTTACAGTAACATTCTACTTGGAAAGGGTTTTATCTCCCACAGAGACTAACATATGAGAAACTGAAAGGCTACAAGTCTGTCAAGGAGGGAATCTTAGAGAATGAAAGATCATCTCCACATGTAACTGAGCAATCATTACACACCACACATCCCTGGACTACAATAGGAGCTACAGCTCCTACCCAAGGGACTTCCCAAAGCAGGAATGAAAATGTGTTTTCTGTTACACAGTTTGCATTTCAATGAGGAGCAAAGCCTCAGAGCAGAGCTGAAGCTTCACTGCACACACACCTGTGTATCCTGAAGCTGAGATTCCAAACCAGCTGCATCCTTGGCAAACTTGATGCTTTTCTTTTCTGCTTCCTCCAGGAGACTTGAGACATTATCCAGCTCGTTCTGCAAAGCAAACAGGCTGAAGGTAACAGCAAGCAGCTGCCCCACAGCTAAGCCCCACATCCCCACTGGGAGCTGCAAGCTCAGAACACAAAACCTCTACAGGCTCCAGGCACGGCAAGACAACAATAGGTCTCAACAGAGAGATACAACAAGTTAAACTATTGAAGGTTGGCTGGAAACTTCAAGTTGGATGTCAGCCTTGAGCGTCAGTGGTACACCAGAACAAGAGTTAAGCAGGCTCTTTAGCAGAGCACATCATTCCAGTAGCTGCATTCATTCTTAAATGCTATTTTAAACTATAGGACCACATATGACCATTAATTCAGGGATTATCAGGGTGGCAGCTGGATTTAAAGCATCGCTGCAAGAGAAAAGCCTACTGCCAGGTGCCAAACTCTTGGTATTTTAGTCTATGCTACTTTTATATACAGTGAGACTGCCTGAAAGTTTCCTCTGAAAAGAGAAGAACTGGGCCATTCCCTTTCTGAAGTACTTCAGTTTAATTTACCTAAAGCACTCTCTGCTGTGCTTTACAAGTCAGCCCTGATTCCCTTCTGCCTGCTCTCTCCATTTCCCAGAAACATGGGCCTTTCCTAGTGAGCTCTCTCTGCCAAGCTCCCCACTCTGTAGCACAAAAGGAAACCTGTGGCCACCATCAGTCAGTCCATTTCTTGCTCACACCTGTGAATCAGCTCAGCTCAAGCTGCTCAGTTCCATATCCAAGCCAAAAAGCTGCAGAGACCAGCTGTCAGCAGCAAAGTCTCCTACAGCATTTGGTCTTCAGGATGAGAAACCACGTACTTAGAAGCCACTGTCATTCTCACACAGCCCAAAAAGCTGAGCATTGATGTCAGAGTGGTCCAGCTATCTCCACCTGAGGCACATGATCACTTGAAGGTCTCTGAAGTATAACAGTGCATGACTGAAGCCACTGCCCACATCAGCTACAGACCCAGTTCCCAGAGCTAGCTGCACCTTCCAAAGTCATCTCTCCTGGCCATTTCTACATATGGCTTGTAGTTTTTTGCCTATTTTTCAGCAGTTTTGGACTTCCATGCAGCCTTACCTGCAGCTTGTTAGCTTTCTCTGCCAGCTCCACCCTCAGCCTTTCACCTTCTGTGACCTTGGCAGTCAGCTCTTGTACCTGAGCATCAAGCTTCTTCCTCTTATGTTCAGACTCTGCCTTGACCTGCTGCAGTACCTTCACTTCACAGGCCAACTCCTTGTTGTCAGACTCTAGGCCTTGCTTGTTTTTTTCAAGGTTTGCTTTGAACTAGAAAAGAGCAAAAGGGAAAAGTGAACAAAGGTTTTGTGCTAAAAAAAGATTCAATCCAGCAAATCAAGTTTACAGGTTCCAAGATGTAACAGGTTTCAAATGCTGCTGTGCAGCTTGCTGTCTCTGCTGGCCAGAGACCAAGTCAATGCAAGTTATTCCTCTGTCAGAGATCCCAGGTAACAGTGAAGAGCAGAAGATACTTGTATGAATTCCACGAGATCTGGGATGTCAGTGCTGTACAATGACTGTTTGAGTAGCACAGTAAGTAGGAAGGAATGTGCCCATTAACAGATCAGCATGGCTCATCTCACAGAAATAAAAGGCAAGATATCAGCTAAAGCTGCCCTGATTTGAGTAGGCATAGCAGCCTGGAAGGGCACAACAAAGCACTTTTCACCACTGCACTGGCATTTGTCAAAATCCTTGGTAGAAAAAGGAATCATTGGCATAAGGGATGTTCAGGTGTCATTCTTACCCTGTCACCAGAGCTGACACCATCTCATCACAGGACCTTGGTGTAAGATTGCAGAGTGTTTTTCCATCTTTTAGTGCTCTTACTGAGAACATTGAAGGAATAAGGAGCAAAAGACCTGTCTAAGACCTTCAGGTGAATAAACTATTATTTCCACCAGCTTCATCTACCTTTCTCAGTTTCAAAGACTAAAGAAGCTTGTGAAGTGTTCCCCATGCAAAACTATCACTCCAGTATGTGACTTGTCCACACATACACCTGTGGATGACCAAAACTGCCATTTCAGTTCATTACTGGCGAGTGCTGCCATTCTTGTTACCTTATTGGAAAGCAACCTGCAGCTCACTCGTGCACAGAGCTGCTTTTCACCACCTAAGAAGGTGGCCTGCTGGAGAATTCCTACAGTATTCCTACACCTATTGCATGGTTTATCTCTAGATGTGCCATTTCCAAAAGTTAGACTTTACATATGCCAAGACTGTCTCAATAGCTGCAATACACTCCAAACCAACAAGATGTATTTGATTTGATTGCAGCTGGTATGCAGCAGCTTAGCTCTGTGGAGATCAGTGGAAGGGACCACAACACTTACGGTAATTACGGTAACGGGGTGACCTGCTGGAGAGCAGCTCTGCAGAGAGACCTGGGAGTGCTGGTTGAATTAAACATGAGCAGCAATGTGCCTTTGTGGCCAAGAAAGCCAATGGCATCCTGGAATGCATCAGGAAGAATGTGTCTAGCTGCTCAAGGGATGTCCTCCTTCCCCTCTGCTCTGCCATATCTGCTGAGGCCTCATCTGGAGTCCTGTGTCCAGTTTTGGGCTCCCCAGCTCCCAGAGGGACAGGAAGCTGCTGGAGAGAGGCTAGTGCAGGGACATCAAGATGCTGAGGGGACTGGAGCATCTTCCTGATGAGGAAAGGCTGCGGGACCTGGGGCTGCTTAGTCTGGAGAAGAGGAGACTGAGGGGGGAGCTCATTCCTAGTTACAAATATCTCACTGCTGGGTGTCAGGAGGTTGGGGCAGCACTTTTTTCTGTGATATCCAGCAACAGGACAAGGGGTGATGGGATGAAGCTGGAACACAAACAGTTCCATTTAAACACAGGTAAAACTGTTTGAGTGTTTCAGTGAGGGAGCCCTGGCCCAGGCTGCCCAGGGAGGGTGTGGAGGCTCTTTCTCAGGACACGTTCCTGTGTGACCTGATCTAGCTGCGATCTGCTTCTGCAGGGGGGTTGGACTGGATGATCTCTAATGGTCCCTTCCAACCCCATCATTCCATGATTCTATGATTCCAAACCCACCTTGACATGTTTCTGTGTCACCTGATCTAGATGAACCTGCTTTGGCAGGGGGTTGGACTGGATGACCTTTAGAGGTCCCTCCCAACCCCACCTTTCTGTGACTCTGTAACTATAAAAAGTCCCAAAGCAGAAAAGTGTATTTCTGCAATTCATTTTCTTCTCACCCTTTTGGCCTGTTCAAGCTGTTCAGAGAGCTCTTCCAGGGCAGTAGCATGCCTCTGCCTGATCTCCTGGATCTGTGCTTCGTGGTTTTTGGTTTCTTCTTCAATTGCTTTCTTCAGCTCAGCCACCTCCTGCTCACGCTTCGTCCTAGAGGAAGCACCAAGGGCCAACCAAATCACAAGGTTATCAACTTGGTAAGTTAAAGATGAATGTTAATGGCACTTTCTTATAGATGTGTGATCCTACCTCAGCTCTTGCTGTGCTGCAGTGGTATCCAAAGTATCTTCCAGTTCAGTTTTTAAAGCCTCCAACTCTTCACTTAAGTCTCTTTTCTGTTTTTCTGCCTTGTTGCGTGATGCCTTCTCAGACTCCAGATCCTCCTGGAGCTCTGCAATCTGAGCCTGCAGCTCTCTTATCACTTTCAGTGCATTGTTTTTCTGAACTGCTTCTTCATCACCTCTGTTAAAGGCAGACACAACACTCAATGATGCTTCACAGCTTCATGTCTAGTCTCACAATGCTCTAGCTTCATGTAAAACATGCACATCAGTGATGCCTTAACTTTTCCTCTAGAATTAAGTAGACCTTCTCAAACTTCACAGACTGAAAACCACTGCTGTGATGCTCATGAACCTGACACAGTGCCCCAGGTGCTACAGATGCATTTCCAGAATGATCAAACTTTCAAGATTCCATTCAAGCATTCCAATCCTGAGCATCTCAACACTGCCAAGGTGCAAAAGTACAGAAAGTGTTTAGCTTGTGGCATAACATGTGACTGCAAGATTGCCACACAAGTCCACAAATGCCTGTCCTACCTAATCACTGAAAGTACTCCACATCAAGGAGGCTCACTGAGAATTACGTGTTCTTTCCCTCCTGAGGCTGACCTCTGAGAGCCCAAAAAAGCTTCCAGAGCCCAAACACTTTTTGGTGAAATCTCTTGTGGGTTTTTTGCAGGTTTGCAGAGCAAAGATGCTGATAAAACACTGAATTACTTTGTTTGCCATGTCTAACATACAGCACAGGTGTGTGGAGATGCTCTAGCATAAATGTGATAACATTCCTAGTCCTGGTGTCTTTGCAGCCAGCTCTAATTCTGTCTGGGAAAGCAGCTTTCTATCACACCTCTGCAGCCAGAAACACCACTGTGCTCTGACCTAGCAAGAGCAGCCTGAAGTTCTTCTTCTTTCTTGGCCAGCTGGATCTTCAGTTCTTCAATCTGGGCTTGCAGCTCAGCTATTTGGTCCTGGAGGTCTGTTGTTTCACCATCAAGTTTTCTTTTAGCCTTTTCCAGTTCTTGCCTGGTTTTCTCCTCCTTTTTCAAGCGCTCTAGGGAAGTAAAGAATGATATTTACATCAACTGTTTGACTCCTGTCACCTGCAGAAGGTTTGGGGGCAGGGCCATGGGATGGCAGCAAGGGTGGGGAGTTAAATTTCTGCTGTGTCAATTCTTTCTGTAGTCAGCAGCTGGAAGGCTGACTGAGAAAGACGAAACAGCAAAGTAGAGCTGTATGGTTTAGAGAGAGAAGAAACAAGGACTTAGAAGAAAAAGTCAGTGACTGGTGATGAGTGGGATCTAAGAGTTTGAGCTGCTAGGCCAGATAATCACAGATTCAAAAATGAAGATCAACTAGAGACTGGAAAAAATGATGCTTGAGTAGTTTTGGAAGGGCTGGGCTGAACTCCTAAAGGTCTGCTGCAAAACAGAACAGCTTAAAGAACACTTGGATTAGTCAATTCTTGTTTTGTGTCCGTGCCACTAACATCCCATTGACATTTAGCAAGACTCTACAACTCTGATAGCTGCCAGGGATTACTCCTGTAGCTCAGACACTCCTGCCCTAAGGCATTGCTTTGTGAAAACCATCCAGTGATTAGTGCCACAGTAAAGCATGGAGCTGATCTGCCTGTTGTCTGATTAAGATCGTTTCTGGCTGCATTGTTTACAGGTAGCTAATGAGCAGGTATGTCATACAGTGAAGTCACAGGAAGGTTTTGCTCAGCACAGCATTACCACAACTCTAAATACATCAGCATACAAGTATGTCATCAGAAGCACTCTGTGGCTTTCCAGTGTCGAGATTTCTCTCATCCTCTTCCCAAGCCTGTTACTAGAACATCATCTTCTACATGGAAAAAGAGCCATGTTCATGAATCACCTCTTAGAGGCATCCAGGGCTGGAAAACCCCAAGTAACACTGCTTTTCTCCAAACAGTTCCTCATTCCAATCCATAACATTTTTCCCTCTGTTTTTACCTTACATTCCTGGTGACTGAAAGTTAAAACAGTGCCATAAGACCCAATTTTTTAACTGGGAAAGTTGATAGTAAACTGAACTAAGCTTTTCTTTTCAAACAGCAGTGCCAAGACCCTAGCAGTGAGACCTTCAAAGCTTCTTGAATCACCTCCAAGAGTAAATATCATTTTACTGTGCTTTCCTAGCCAAGCAATTGCATGCTTTATATTTAAGCTTGAATTTCCATTTCTAAAGTTATCAGTTTTGGAATGGTACCATAACCAAACATATCTGTCAAGTATCTTCAGAAACACTAGCCCTGATTTAAGCACACAACTACTCAAGCATTATTTTTCCAGTGAGTAAAGTTTTACTTGTGCTCATCTTAAGGGCTCTGAATAGGATTTGAAAAGAAAAGGTACATGAATCACCTCCTATCCCTATAAGTTTCATCCCTTCTTATACAGATCAAATGAAACCTTGGTGTTCTTCCATAAGCACATCAGCTTTAAAATATGTAGCAAGACAGATGTGACAAAACTACTTCCAAATTAGGGTACAGAGAGTAACTTTGCCTTATATTTTGCAACTTTGACTTGGCAGTTTGTGAATGTTGCACAATGGCCATTTATAGCCATAAGTAATCTTTAAAAAACCCCATCAAAATCAAGAAGGTTTTCATCTTGGGCTAGTTTAGCCTGTGACAACAGAGGCCAACTAACCAGAAATCAATGGCCAGAGCAATGGAATCATTTCAGATAAACAAAGAACAGCACAACTAATGAGATTTGCTTATTCAAAAAGCCTAACAAATGCCTCCCAACATTCCTGCAGAAAGATGTTGTTACAGAAAAGTGTAGCCAGTTCCCAAGAGACAGATGTTTTACCTCCTTACTAAGGCAGGCAGGCAACAAGCATTTCTGAGTCTGTCCCTAAATGAAATGGATACTCAAAAATGAAGTTAAACATGGGGAAGATCTGAGTAACATGAGTTAAAAACATCAAGATTCACAGGCAACAAGTATGAAGGAAAAGCTTCTTCCCTGTTGAGGTGAGGGAGCACTGGCAGGGGCTGCCCAGATGGGCTGTGGATTCTCCTTCTCTGGAGACATTCAAACCCAGCTGGATGAGTTCCTGCGTGACCTACTCTAGGTGCTGCTGCTCTGGCAGGGGGATTGCACTGGATGAGCTTTTGAGGTCTTTTCCAGCCCTGAGACACCAATTTCTTTCAAGGTTTAGATAGAACTAGCAGCTATTAGGGTTATCTCCATACAAGGACCAGATGCTGCACACACTGTAGGAAGTGATCCATTCCTTCCTAGGCACGATGTCCAAGCTGTTAATAAACAAATGCAGTAAGAACAAACCTTCCAAATCAGTGATCATCATCTCCTGCTTGTTCTTGAGTTTGGCCAAGTTTTTAGCCTTTTCTTCTTCTTCAGCCAGCTGAGAAGTACATTCAGCAATCCGATCCTCCATCAGCTTCTTCTCCTGGGTAGGAGAAAGGAGAGAAAGAACAACTTCTAACACACAATTTGAAGAGTCAGTTTCCAGCACATAGGCTGGGAAGACTCATGAAACTGGAAGGAATATCTGATAAATGTCACCCTTTTGAAGCTCAGTTCAACAGAATCTCTGTCTCAGCTTCAACCCAACCAAACCCCACAAGTCTTTGGGCACAAACTTTATAGATGATGTAACAACAGCCTCCAACGTTTGGCAAGCTGTCCCTTGGCACTACTGTTACTTATGCACAGCATCTCCACCACGCACACTGCTCCCACCTTCAAAAATTTGGAATTTTGGTCCTCCAGCAGTAGGATCTCCTCCTCCATCTTCTTGATCTTAGCTTCAGCTGTCACTTTTTCGAGCTGCAACTTCTGTCGAGCTCCCTCCTCCTCGTCAAGCTGTTCCTCTAAGTCCTGGGAAGAAAGACAATTGCATCTGTGTGTTTTCCAGGTTACTCATGTGGTTTGGGTTCTTGATTTTGTTTTACTTTGTGAAGATGTCTTAGTTTGAAAAGCCACCTGCCTTGGCTAAGGCTAAAAATGCATTTGCTTTGTTAAATTCACATCTAGAGCCAGTGATCTGGAAATGAAATCAAAGACCATGTGATCCACAGGAGAGTTTTTATGCTCTGTGAAGGAAACCTACACTCACTTCACCAGTCTTTCACTTTCCTATTCCTGAACGTTCCTGCTTTTTGACAACCCAGTGAGGTCAGGCATTGTGTTAGACACGCTGCACCTCATCAGGGCATCTGGTGTACAAGTGCAAGTGCCTAGAAAGAGAGACCACAGGAAACACCTAAATTCAGTATGAATCTAGAGCTCAATGTTACAGCTCCAAAGGTTCAGATATTGGCACAGAGATATAAATATGACTACAAAAGCAATAACACTGTGCCTCTGCTCATTTGTGGGTTTAGATAAGTCTCTCAGCCACACACATTACACTTACTAAAAGGCATCAAAGTTGTGAGACATGGGGTTCATTTCCCCTTCAAGGACCAGGAATACTTGGAAAGACAGGGAAGTTCTCAGGTATTCTTTTTCCAGGTCCCTGTTATTTCAAAGGAGGCATCTAAATCCTGTTTTTCTCAAAAACTAAGTAGCTTGGAGGAGATGAAGTTGTCTCAGTTTCATAGAAGCCAAAGAGAAAATACTCTTCATGATATTAATTGGGTTTGATTAAAAAAGGAACACTTATCTCATAATTAGTATCATGTTATCAGTCTTTGTTTCTCCAGGGAAGCAGGTAAGCCTCACACAGCCATTCCTGGACCCTCCTCACACAGAAGTGCTGGCTACCCTTTAATGCTCTGCCTGCATATCCTATAGCTACAAGGCATTTCGACTTTTGTTTTCCTCACCCTCATATCCCAGGAGATCACCAAGTTGCTAAACACACTGAACACAGGAAGAGAAGAAAAGAACTCCAATGGCTTTCATTGCACACAAAGGTGCTAAATCCCTTCATGTTATAGAGATGGTGAGGGAGATTCTGCATCCTCAACTGTCCCGTTTACAAGCTTTTCCATTTCCAGTTACTGGGAAGCCTACCTGAATGTGACCCTGCATTTTCTTTTTCTCATTCTGCAATATTTGGTTTCTTTCCTCTTCCTCCTCAACCCTGGACTCCAAATCATGGAGAATTTCTTCCAGCTCCTGTTTTTTGGCAGCCAAGCGAGCTCTCATCTCCTCAGCTTCTGCAAAGAGCTCTGTCTCAGCCTGCAGCTGCTCTGCAAGAATGTTCTTCTCTTCTAAAAGCTGTAGAAAAGACACAAAAGGTAGTAAAGCAGTAAAACCAACATTTCAAAGTCTCTCCTGAGAGATTGTATGTATGACAACTACAAAGCTACGTAAAGGCCAAGTTCTGCTCTAATTCTTGACTCCAAACCCAAAGCCTTTTAGCAGTGTTGTATCAGCAGCCCAAAAGACAGCAGCTTTCACAACAGGGCTACAGCAATATTCACTCAGTTGTCCCTCTCAGTTTCAGAAACACATCCCACTGCACCTATTCCACCTCCCCTGTTCTACCAGCAACAAATAGATGATGGAAGTGCCTGTCTCCTGGACTGTTTCTGACACTTATCCCTGCAGAGTGGCACAGCAATGCCACAGTAGCTAGGCTGCAGTTGGCACTGGAGAGTCACTGGAACAGAACTGGAAGACATTACTTCTTGCTGTGTAAACTTGACAATAGAACAGTCCCAGTTGGAAGGAACCTCCAGCTATCATCTAGTCCACCTGCCTGACCAAAAGTTACAGCATGTCATTAAGGACACTGTCCAAATGCCTCAAACACTGACAGGCTTGGGGTATCAATCACCTCTCTAGGAAGCATGTTTCAGGGTTTGATCACCCTCCCAGTAAAGAAACATTTCCTAATACCTAGTCTGTACCTCCCCTGATGTAGATTTGAGCTAGTCCCACAAGTGCTGTCATGGGATCCCAAGGAGAGAAGGTCAGCACCTCTCTCTCCATTTTCCCTCCCTCAGGAAGCTGCAGAGAGCAAAGAGGTCACCCCTCAGCCTCCCTTTCTCCAAACTAAGACAAACCCAGTGTCCTTAGACACTCCTCATCGGCCTTGCCTTCCAGCCCTTTCATCAGCAGGAGCTGAAGCATTTCTAGATATCCATCCCAGTTCTATCATGTCTCATCAAAATGACCACAGTGACAAGCACATGTCTATGTTTACTGACACTCTTTCAGCTCTTCTTTACATTGATACTGAAGTAACTTGTCAGCATAAATCCATCTTCAGTTCTGTCCAATAATTGTCATAACTGCTTAAACAGAACATGGACACCACAAAAGTGGCCTGAAAACACATCTGAAAGGAAAATGACACTGCTACAACAGTTCTCCTATAAACTACGAAAGGCCAGGAACAAGTTCAGTGTTGTTAAAGTGATGTTTCTGCATTCCTGAAGGAATGGCTCACACTATAGTTTCCTAGGCCAGATTTTATCTGAGTGTGAAAGGAGTTAACTTGCTCAATTCTCCATGCTTTTACTCACAATTACCTGCTCAGCAGGGCTCCCTCATGTAAGACAGAGCACAATTCGAAGTCTAGATATCAAAAGCTGAGCTTGGACACAAACCTGCTGATGTTTCCTTTCCATTTCTTCAAGTTCTGCCTCCACTTTGGTCTGTTTCTCTTTCACCTTCATTAGCTCCTCATCCTTGGCTTGAAGTTCCTCTTCTTGGCGAGTGACCTGAAGAAGGGGCTTCACCTGCAAAGATTTCAAATGGGCAAGTGAGAATCTGCATGATCCTATTTACAAAAACCAAATGCACACAGAACATAAGGAACCTTAGTGAAGACTCTCCACCACTGCCAGTGCCTCAGCTTTAAATAGGCAGCACAGTTCCTCTGCAGAATCTTCAGTGCACTCAGTTGCTGCTGTTTCTTTGCAAAGGCCCTGAAGACAGAAAGGGTGAAACATTCAGTGTTAAATACAGCTGACCATCTGTCTGTGGTTTTAATTTTTAGGATGTCCAAGCCCTGAACACTTGCAGACCATAAATAAGCTTATTTTTATGTTCCAGTGACTTCATTGATTTATGAAGGCTCATTCCTTCCAGGAAGAGGCAGAGAAAAACCTGAATTCACTAGTTTCAAAACAATAATTGCAATTGCTAATTGTTCTTACTCTTAACAGACTTTTTGTTTCTTAAAATGATAAAATCAGGATGGATTAGATGCTGAATTGTCCCTTAATTTCATACAAAGCAGCTTTCCAGAGTACCTCTGAGAACCTCCAGTGGAGCAGGAGGAGACTGTAAACAGCTGCATGTGTAAAAAGGCAAGATTAAGGACAGGAGAAACTGGTGAGGAATGAAGGGACAAACTTTCATTAGGCAAAAATTCACTTAATAAATTGTAGTTATATGCAGGGGATGCATTGAAAGAAAACCCCTGCTGAAATGCATGTTTTCATGCACAGCTCCCAATCAAAGGGGCTGAGGATGACCACAAGAATATCAAATCATAAGAGCACACATACTTTCTGGCTAGGTATCCTCTACAGACTGCCTGGAAGAAGATGATGATGTCTGTGATCTTCAGATCTCGTTCTTCTTCTAAGTGTGCCAAGACACCAGCTCGGAAAAAGATCTTGCTCTGTCCAATTCTGTACAAGTTGGGGTCCAGCTCTAAGGCTCTGATCTGAACAGACAGGTGAGCATGTTGGTTTTACATCAGGGACAGTTTTTGGTTTAACTTTTCAGTGTTTTAACAACCAGATTTAGGTATGAACACTTACCATCCGCTCACAGGCTTGCTTGCCATCCATAAACCCTTTGGGAATGG
Organism: Urocolius indicus; assembly: GCA_013401255.1. Classification (NCBI taxonomy): domain Eukaryota; kingdom Metazoa; phylum Chordata; class Aves; order Coliiformes; family Coliidae; genus Urocolius; species Urocolius indicus. The sequence goes on along the minus strand of WBNH01002453.1, from coordinate 71,418 downwards.
CATTGGGAGTAAGGATCTCGTACCTTTAAGTCAAATGAAGAAAACACCTTTATATTCAACAAGAAGCTATGTTATTATAAACCCATAAAGCTATAGTCAAAGTGCACACCTAAGGAACATCTCCAGCAAGCTTTTTCAGCAATCCTTTTTAGATTATTTCCCTTTCTCTGCTCCCTTTAGGATAAACTTGAGCAGTTTAACTGCTTCCACTTCAATCTACTTCAAGACCTCACACATGGGTTTGGATTTTAGTCTATTTGGGTTGGGGAAGGTGTGAGAGGTATCTTCAAATCATATAAAAAGCAATTGTATCTGATAAGACATCAGAAGGTTGTTCCTGCTGTTACCTCTGTCTGAACTCCTGGAACACTATTCTGTTTGGAAATCCTTGTCGACAAATCCTTATGCCTTCCAAAACACCATTGCAACGAAGCTGATCTAGAACCAGATGTGGATCCAGTTTGCCAGCCTGGACAAACAAAAGAAACATGATTTTTAGTCTTTGGATTTGCATGAATGCAAAACTGTAGTTTTTGTTGGTAGGTTTTCAGGCTACTTGCTAACAAAGTCAACTGTTGAAATAAGAGCATGTGCAGGGAATGGGCTGAGGGCAATGGGATGAGGTTTAACAAGGGCAAGTGCTGGGGTCTGCCCTTGGGCCTCATCAAGCCCAGGCAGCTCCAGGCTGGGGCAGAGGGGCTGGAAAGCTGCTGGAGGGAAAGGGCCTGGGGAGGTTGGTGCCAGTGGCTGAACAGGAGCCAGCAGCGTGGCCAG